>JAPQRQ010000006.1:24512736-24528164 GCA_037367365.1 Apogon talboti | reverse complement strand
ATATGGTCTGAAAATATACACCTTCCTTCTGCAGCTCTCTCCTCTCAGTCCAAATGAAGAGACCAAATATGAAGATTAATGATCTGACACTATTTCATGCCGTTATGGAAGAGTGAGGACACTTTTTAACACATCCATGACACAGAGCAGAGTAGTAGAATTGTACCCAGGTTGCTTCTGTTGGAATCTATTCAGTGACCGGTAATTACAGCTGTGACTCATGTAATCAGCCTCCCATCCTGTCTTAAACTACCTGTGATTAGACAAAATCTGCATCACAGAGTAGATTTTCTGCAGCCTGAAAATACAGGGTAACAAATAGATGCAGAACTCTCATGCTCTCTCGTACCACTTGAATTACAATAAGCTGAAAGGTAAGCACAGAGTGTTTGCTCATTGATGCTAAAAAACCATCAAGCACTGCATCTTTAATGTGGCTTCGATTACAATGGGGTGGTTTTGATTTAAAGAACAACCACTTAAAAAAAAACATCTCAAGAATATATGTAGATCATCCCATCTGACTGTAGTAATGGAAAAAAATGCAGTCATGACCTTAAATCAGATCTACATTCAGTTCACCAGCCTGGATGTGATGGGCCCGCTGCAGCCAGGCGTGGCTGATTCAGGTTTCTTAGAGCAATGCACATTGATTTGATCGGCAGATGGAAGGCGATGAAAATAGGTGCACCCTGTCAAATGAAGGGAGCAATGCCACTGCTACTATCACTAAGCTCTACATATCAAGTTTTCACTAGAATGGATGGATGGATGGATGGATGGATGGATGGATGGATGGATGGATGGATGGATGGATAGATAGATAGATAGATAGATAGATGGATAGATGGATAGATGGATAGATAGATAGATAGATAGATAGATAGATACTGTATATATATTCAGATCTAACTGTAATCGCCCATAGTTTGACATTTCTCCTTACTGTTAAGGTTTATAACTACACTTATCTTACACAGCTCTGTTACTTGTACCTACCCCCAACACCTTATATTAAAATATCAATGTGTATATGGTGGGTAAATGTTAGGATTTGGTTTGCAGGTACTTTTTAAGATGAATGAGTGCAGTAGTTGAATAACATAAATAATGAACAAGTATGATTTGTTCTTTCATTCGGCATGTTTACTTATTCATCTGTTCAATTTATTTCAGTCATTCAACTGCGCTTTGTTTCCTTCACAATCAATATTCACAGGCATCTCTCTTCCATATGGAGTAGTCTGCTCTTATGTCACAGCACTGTCATGCCATTGCTGTTGCTCTCCTCTTAACAGCTGTTGTGTCATGCAGTGCAGCTGCATAAGGATAACATGTCATCTCCGCCTGTTATCCAAACTTATGACACCAGTCTCGTCTGTGCAGTCAATCTTTTGCGTCTTCTCATTGCTGTGGGTTTTTTGCAGGTGTTTTGCCAGAGATTGCCTCTATTGTTCTCATTAACAGAAAATAAATAGCAGAATCCCTTATGCCACTGAGCTTGTATTACACTTCAAGCTCCCCTGGCTGCTTTGTTTTTTTATTTTTTTTATTTTTTGTACATGATAGGTGATTATCTGCCTCACTATCTATCTGTCAGGCGGCTGTGGCTTTACAGGAAGCAAGTTGGAAGGAAGTCTACCCCATGGACTTTTATTCCAATCAGAGCCTGGGGCCGTGGACGCCAAACCACCCTGACAACCAGCCAGTGCGGCCCGCACGTCGACAAACCCAGGTGAGCAGGAGCAGGAGATAAAAGAATGAATGACAGAGGGAACAGAAGGGAGGGGAAAGCTTGTACAGGGTGAACCTCACTGTGCTTGATGGCTTTAATCAGAGCTCATACTGCTGTCATCATACTGACACCCAGTGGTACAATCACAACAGGACATGTATTTGAGTGTGTTTTTAAAGCGTGGTTTTGACCTTGACCTTGATGTGCATCACACATGTCCCTATTTATTCCAAAAATGTTTTTAAAAAAACCTTTAGATATTTAATTAATTACTGCTGAATTAATAAAGCCTGTAGTGGCCATGTTAACCTGTATTAACTCTAACCTGTCTGAATTAGGTATTGTCACCCATCCAAGTGTTAATTCTATGCCTCTGCCTACAGAAACAAGGCTCGGAGCCAACCTCAGTCAAGCAATGCGTGCAGTCCAAGTGCACCCCCTGTGGCTGTCAAGGAGAATGACACCTCCATAACCAGGGCTGCCTTTAACTTGCGTCGTGACATTTCCTACACCAGAACCAACAGCTTGAGGGAGGTCAGCTGAAAAGAGAATGGATATTTCTCCAGACAGATTCGCAGCAAGCAGAGCTAAAAACCAGAGGATTCCTCGGTCGTAACTGACATGGATCAGCAGCTATTAATAATCCCCGTTTTACAGTACATCCAAATTCATTGCTCTTGTTCACATTTTGCGCGTGTATCCCAAGATCAAAACACATGGGCTGCTGAGAATCACTTGTGTATTCAAGCTCATGAATGTTCATGTGAATCAAATTCCCATGAAGGAGACTGCTCGCTGTGATCAGAAAGGAATTCTTCCTGCACAGTGAAATGTGTGGGCCTCTCTGAAACACAGACACGGCATTTGTAATTGTCAGAGAGAGAGAAGATGACCTTGAGCATGTTGTATGGAATGTAGGTGTCTGTTAATGTGGGTGGCTTTGGTCAAATGCAAGTTTCCCATCACACTATATTTCACAGACAGTCACGTATATTGTTCAATGCACTTTATGACACAGACAGTACATCATGTTCACCAGATTTCTCTTTACACAGTAAAACCGCAATCAACCTTGTATATCTTTTCCACATTTCTCATCCAATTGTGAAATAAAAAATGGAAATATGAAACCTTGTCATCTTGTTTTGAGTGTTTTTCATAAACACACACAAAAAAAAAGCTGCAATGCTGAAGCGAGGAGTGTGTTTTTAAGACTGAGGAGTATGAGTTCCTAGATGCATGCAGTGGTAGTCACGACTGCTCTCCATCCTCATTATTTATTGATGGCGGAGTCTGTCAATAAATAAATAAATAAATAAACATTCTATTGCTGTTTGGCTCCTGCAACAGAAATTTAAAACTAGCTGACAGTAGCTGGTCACGGACACAAACGATCCAGGGAGCTCGTAAAACCTCAGATTGTAGTACGTTGTCTCTGGTACAAAGTTATTTGTGTACAACTACCAGGCTTCACTAGTCAAATCCCGTCTACCCATCAGTGTATCTCCTTGGCAACAAGGGCCACAGAGATGCAGCTTGTCTTGCCAGATGTCCATCTTCTCATGATGTGTCTCACGTGTCCCACTAGTGGCTGTTATTTTGAAGAGCTCAGTACTTGTGACAGTACAGTGTGTGATACGCGTTGGTCAAGAGTAAATTATTGGCCAACGGAGCTGTCTCTTTTTTCTCAGCTGATGTTTGATTTATTTTTTGGCGCAGTGTATCAATGGTGAAGGGGAAAATTTCAATAAATCCTCTTCTTCTTGCCTCTGCAGTGTGCTGCCTTTTATATCTCAGCTTAAATATTTGTTCTGCTTTAAATATGTAAATGTAAAACTGAAATATTAATTATGCAGTTAAACATGCAGAAGAGGAAAGTTGAAAAAAAACTCATAGCTCGCAAGACTTGACCTTTGTGTAGAGTGTGTTAGAAGTATGCTTTTCTCATGTAACAAACAATCTGTGACAAATCTATTATCAGTCCATTGCCAGTGCCATACAGTTAATGAGTGTGTGTTGAGGATTCTCACAGTCACTTATAGGGACTTGCTTGTCTTGTGCAGGTCCCCATAAACTGTTAAAAGTATTTAAAGTTATAGTTGAGCATGTACTGGCATGGATAAGTCTCCGGGAAATCAAAGTAAATATAATATCCCCTAAGAGCGTGGAAATCCGATATGTGTGTGTCTAAGAGTTTAGGGAAGACGGAAAAACGAGAGAGGGGAATAAGGCAGAAACATAACATCTGGGGCACAGTGGCAAACAGTCTCCAACGAACAGGGGATCAGATATGGTCACAGATGAGGTTACACAAATGGAATATGATAATTAGAGCACAGTAATATACAAACCTGTAGTAGCTATAACAATTAAGTAGATTAAATTAAGAGATTTGGAAAAACGTTACACAGAATAAGAAGAGATGCTTCCTCCTATAATCAATAAGTGAACTTCTAAATAGATTAATGGAAGTATTTCTAAGCATATTGTGGTTAGTTGATTTGGCTCACAAATACACACTACAGAGGGGATAGATTTAAAACTTAATGAGGCTCAGCTTCACAGATGTGTTTTATCTCTGCCAGCTGCACAGACGGTTATGTGAGTCATGTAAACCCCACTCAGTCTGGTTGTTTTTCAGGTTCACTACCAGTAATAGCGATTAACCACTAGATGGCGATGTTGGCATAGTTAAGTTATGGACTAGTGGGGCATTGAAGTTATACAGAAATCACTGTGAGAACGCTTTCTTGGCATGCTTGGACATAAATTGAGTTTGCTTGGCAGAGTGTGAGTACTCACTCTACTTCTGTGGCCTTTTTGTGTAATTGTTTAAAGATGCGGGGGAGAAATCGACTCTCCCTCCTCCTCGACATCCCATCTCTTCCCATTTTTCCTGCTCTAAATGAGTTCGCCTTCACATTTCCTCCACCAGTAGCACCCAAGATCCTGTCCTGAGGGCACAGTGGGAATTTGTTATAGGATGAAGGGTGATGTGACTCTGCAGAGGCTGTGCTTAACACAACAGGTGCTAAAGTCACATAGTTTTCACAGTGACGCTGATATAACCTGAACACAGTCAGGAGGCTGCCATTGATACTTCACATTTGTATGTGTGTGTTACAGTAGTAACAGTGACCATCTGTTTACGCATCCTCAGTAACCTACCAACATCAAACACCCAAAGGAAGTGATTAAAACAACACATTTTCACTATCTTGGCTTTAATGAGTTAAAGTTCTATGCTTCGTCTGGGACCTGCAGGTGGAAAACATGCCAGCATAATGTACGTAATGTATTTAGCTGTTTATTCTCTTGACCACGGAAAGGCTGAGTCACTCCAGTCCCTTTCTGTGTCTCGTCACGACCCTGTCTACTCAACACCTCCCTGTACGCTACGCATCTTTACATTTTCCACCCTCTAGTGTATTAGCATAAGCTTTCATCACATTCCCATATATTCCTTATTATAACATGTTTCTCTTGACCAGAAGTCAGACAAGGATATCAATATACAGAAGTTTTGAAACATATTTCATGACCCTCGACACCACAGCTGAAGTAGATGTGGGGGAGGTTTATTTTGCAAGTTTGTTTTGCGTTTCCTCTTTCATAAGTGTAGCTTTGAGGCACAGTGTGTCTTCACAAAGCCACATGTGACTGGGGCTGTGCTGGGGAAGGAGTGGCAGTAGATGACATGTATAAAAGATCCCAAAATGAGTCAACAGAAGTCTATTTCTGCATCTGCTTCTCTGTCTGTATATGCCTCTGTTTCTTTTTCATTGTTGCTTCAGCAATTCCCCTGGATTACATTAGAGCTAAAAGAAATTTCAACAAAAAGGACTGACTTGGTTTAACTCGCCTGTTTTTACATCTGTCAAGGCACTGTGTAGGTGGGTGAAAAACTTGAGAAAAAAATGTTCAGCTGCAGAGGAATGCTGTTTGAAGGATTGTGTTATTGCAGTAATAATGCATGCTGATGTGACGGTGCATGTGTAATTCGCTGTTTCAGTTTCAGGGCCTGGAATGATCTACAGTACATCTTGTCGGTGAATAAGCTGTTTTTGCCTGATTTGGAAATATTCTAAGGAGGGGTCCTTACTGGTTGATGACAGCCTGTCTTATTTACTTTAGGTGATGCTCCGTGCCAAAAAAGGATGTTCTGGAGGAAAGGCTTTAACAGAAACAGGTTGTTGAATGTATTGTCCTGCTGTAACACCCCACCCCCCAGCCCAAAAAGAAATAAATAAATGAAAATAAAGTTAACAGGTCCCTTGTGGAGACAAGTTTAAGTTTTAGCAAACAGCGTGTTGGTTGAATATTTAACTCCTTTAAATCTGTTTTGGATCCAGTTTGGTTGAGCAGAATGCTAATAAATTGCTAATTGCAGTGTATTTAACAACCCCTTGATCTGGATCCCTGTGGAAATTTAAACAATAAATGATTATGTCTAGAGGCTGCTGACTCTGTGTATGTGTGGGAGAGAAGAAGCATGGGCGGCCAAACAGCAATGTGAAGGAAGGTTGCTAGAAGGTTGAATAAGGATTTTCAGTGGAAAAAAAAAATAAGTGGTGTAAAGAGATGACTAATTCTGCGTGGGAGCTCAGCCTGTCCCTGATCATCCGGCCAACAGCCACCCCAGCACAGGGCTGTCACAAAGTCACCTTCCTCCTCAGCCCACTCCGTCCTACCATGGATTGTCATCGTTTTCTGCTCATTCTGTGTTCTACGTTTACATGTTAATTATTTATTTATTTTTATTTTTTTAAAGGTCTAGTGGGATGTGCTTAACTGGAAAACCTGTGCGTTACGACCGGAAACCTTTTGTGTCTTAATATGGTTTAATTCCTTACAAGGGCTGAGATGGGCTGTGAAAGATAGAAATACAGATTTTGTTATTCTTATTATGCTCAGTGCTTTCAAGAAAGTGAATATTAATTATGTTTTTGTAATCAGTGAATACACAGTGATTTAAAAGTGCATTCTGGATGATGACATTCTTCCAACAGGTATCTTGTCACACTGCGCTGTTGTGTACTTGCTTCCTCCGGACGCCCAGTTTAGTCAAATGCTCTCTGTTCACTTTCATGGCTCAGATACTACAGCTGCTTTTTTGTGAATTCTGTTTTTATGGCATCTTTAATTATTACTAAATATTTTTCCTTTTCTATGCAATATTACTTCCAGACAGCCTGGTTATACTTACCGTCTTGGGCCAATTTCTATCTGGCCCCTTGAGTGCTCTTTATCGAAGGTTGTTTTTGGTCATTCTTATCATGCTGTTATTCTCTCTCATACTGCATGTGCCCCTTAATCTGCTGCCACTGGTCCTACTGTGTCTTCATCATTGTTAGTCTTTTTTTTTTTTTAATCCTGTGCAAATAAAGTATATGGAAAAAAATGAGGCACCATTGCAACTATAAGTTACTCGTACTATTTAAACAATGTTATTTATAACTTGGAGTGGTGTCAGTTTCATTGTCAGTGTCTGAACAATAAGAGTTTATGTGCTGTTTGTCAGGAGTTCAGCATGTAGACTCTTACAATGCAGCATCTATTGACAAAACCTTTGCCCAGAGGATAGTGAATAGTGACACCACCAGTTCTTGGATTCCTGTAGGTCCGTGGAGGTCAGTACCCATCCTGCTCACATTTTCTGGTTCTAAACTCAATCCTTGTAAACTGTCAGATCTCTGGTACGTAGCTGACACCGCGTTTTCATTTCGCTTTTGAAGAAAGTTATTGTTATTGACAAAGATCTCAAGACGTGCATATGCTCAATTGCTTTATTAAGAATATACAGTATTTTACAGTTTATAGTAAATATTCAGGCATGTACATGTTGGGAAGAAGACATGAAATCAGGTATAATTAAAAATAAAGAAAAGAATAAAAATAAAAACTACATAAAGATTGGAATATATTATGCACAAGAGATTGTGGTATTCAATAAATGCTAGGATTTGCAAAAGCTTTATATTGTTTTCTGAGCTGACAAGCGTGGATCAGTTATCAGGAGTGGTAAATTAGCACCAGCCTGATACTGGTTTTCAGAAAAAACTCTCACAACCACTTTTTTCCACATGACATGGCTGTATTCCTTTGTCTCAAATAAACAACACACAGTATGTGCAGGCATTTTCAAACCGTGCTCAAGTATTCACACTCTGGAAAACGTTCTTTGCATGTACATATTTCTCCTGTGTTGAATAACAGTCAACCATGTACAGTTATTGTATGCATCGGGCTTTGTTGTATAGTTCCAGTTTTACTCTATGAATTGTGCATTCTGCATATTGTACAACAAGGATTTAACTTGATTTTGTCTTTTGTGAAGCCACTGAATATTGTAAAAGACACACCACTTTTACTTCTACACATTACAAACATATTTTAATTATAAAAGCTACAGTGCCCCAATATTTGGACATCCCCCCCATTGCTTTTTTTTGGTTTTGTTCCCCCTACATCTAAAGGTTCTTTTCCTGTGTGTTCTTTTGCACCAATCTGGCTCAGCTGTGTGTTTTGCCCCCTAGCGACCATGGCTGTAGACTGTTACCGGTGGTGCTGTTGCTACAGTAACAATCTAATGCCACGGTCACCATAGAGACAGCAAGAGAAATATGATTGGCTGTGTTAACCACTGACGTCCTCACTGGTTTGATGAAGTTGATGATGCAGCCTTCAATAGTGCTGGGCTCCAAAAGGAAACTTCATACAGTAAAGCAGCATCTTCCCACTCTTACACTCACAAAGGGTTATTTTTAACAGGGTAGAGAGTTGCCAGACGTCAGTAGCCATGACTGTAGACTGTTACTGTACTTTGGGGGAGTTTTAGCAGTAAGCAGTCTAGAGCCAAGGTATTGATGCACTGACTTGTAGAAAAGAGGTGCAGCAAAAACCAGACTGAAAGTAAGTATACATGCAAGTAACAAGCAGAGAGGAGGGAGGGAAGTACAGATAAAGAGATTAGGAAGCTGTCCTTTGTTGGACAATTAAATGTCATCTACTGCTGCATTATGTAAACCAATCAAAGAGTGAAGTGCTGAGCACATAGAGGTCTTAAGTGCTGTTTTAATTTACCTGGTATTTTACAATGGGACACTGCAGCATTCAATCACTGTGTCATACATGACAGAGTGTTTATAACCTCTCCTACCACAGGCCTAAAGCATTGTTGCTAGACTGGCAGCTACACAGCTCACTTTGTTGTGATTGTAGTATTGATTTTCCTGCTGATTATCTTTGAGTCAGCCACAGGATATGGACGGACGGTGGCAAAGGCTGGATTGGTGGCTTATGCAAGCTTAACTGAGTAACTCTACCACTGACGTCAGCATTCAGGAAATTTGAGTCCACTTAAGCACTCATCTGTTGTTTATTCTGGCTCTTTGAATCTGTGTAAAATGCTTGACAGAGTTGATTTATGTGTTTTATGTGACCATGTGGCAGGAAAGGATATCAAGTGGTATCTTGGAACCACTGTAAGAAGGAAAGCAAAAAAATAAGTACCACATTGTCTCTGGGGTTTAGTATTAGCGTCTAGTGTCATGTTTTTAACATGAGGTATTTCCAGAACTGTTATTACCAGCTTCTAGAATAGATTAGTACAGGTACTAACCTAGGGTATTGTCCCATGTAAGTATAGCACTGATGAATGAAGGAAAACATGTAATATTCTTTAGACTTGAGCTCATTTGTTTGTGCCGCTGTCCATGGTCCTGAACATCGCTCCCTGACCGACAAACACCGCTGGCCGACTTTCCACTGCTGCCTGAGCCGTAAATATCTCTAGAGATGCGCCTCTCTATTTGTGAGGGACCTACACATGTTGGATAGAGGTCAGAGAGTTTAAAATATCCCTGCTGTGTAACTGTGGCGCTGCTCACAGACGCACACAGAGGACAGACAAAAATATCTACAAGTTCATGCTCAGAAAATCCAATCCAGATGTCTGAGGCAGTTTTTCTTAATACTTTTCTAAAGAAATATCCATCCTGTGGATACAGCTGAAGCATGTTTAGTATGAAACACTGCGTCTTAACACTTTGTCACGATGTTATTTAAATGCATGTCCACGCTGGTCAGCGGCACACAGACCATGTTCAGCACCACGGACAGCGGCACGCAGCTCCAGTCCACTGCCGGTGTTCTCAGTTTATTCAGAAATCTTTGAAACAGTTGGATGTCACTTCTTTTGGATCCTGTTCTTGCAGTCGGACGTTAAAGCTAAGAGCAGTAGGCGAACATATTGAACCGTGCTCATTGTAATTCTGGTCGTAGCCCCCTCCAGGAGTTACCTTGGGGAGTTTTCTTCAGTCCCCCAGGCCTTCCCACCCCCTCACCTCTCGCATTTCAGCCAGTATAGAGACACATCGCAATGCAGGTTGTAGACATATATAGGAGAGTCGCACTGTATCTTTAAAGCTCTCTGATGGGTGATTGGGAGTCGTCTGCATGTGCGCAGGAATGACGCAAAATTGACTTCATCTCAAGAACGCGTCACGATGTCATTTCAACATGAAAAAATGTGAAAGAAAAAATCCCTGGCGAGTTATAGAGAGGATCTCTGACTGCAAAAACTATGAATAATAGGTCTTCTCGTTTAAATCAGGTCTCCTATACTGCGGGGATGCATTTATACCTCATGCATGAGTCTATCTGAAGTGGTTTAGTGTAAACCCAAGATGGGGCATACCACTATGATCCTGCTTATGTTAAGAAACAATAAAATAACCGTTTAGGAAACGTCCCCAAGATGAAGGTGGGGAAAAAAAAAGAGGAGCGTGTCGTGATTCTCTCGCTATCTGCGGGGATGCAGACTGGTTAACATGCAGTCAGCGTAGCCTACACCCCACAAGACATTCTCTCCCTTTTTCACAGTTGTCACTGCCCATGTGCGCCAAAGTGACTCACACTGCAGTAACTTCCAGCCTCTGTAATCTACCGTATCTTCACTAAATGACACGCAGAGGAAATTTCTATTAGAGGGAAAGAGTGAGCTTACACTGATTTAACAAGCTCACCATTGTCGTTATTTATTACAGCACTTGGATCGCGGGAAGTATTGTAAAAATGATTCTATTTGTTGGAAATTGAAACAATAAAAAGGAAAACTTACCTCTGGGTCCACACCGGTCCAGCGGAGCCTGCCTCAGTTAATACTAAAACTGTAAAGAAAGCACAGTTTTACCATTTTCCAACTCGTTATGTTACAACTTGAAGGCGGCAAAATTGTTCACCTATTAGAGTCACAGCTTGTCTAACCTCGCTATTGTATCAAAGCTTGATTTTCAGATAAAGCATCTCCTTTTTTTTTTCTTCCTTTTAAAATCGCGCGTCTCGCTCTCGCGCCTCGATATCTCATGAAATTCAGCGGGCTGTCCCGGCGATCTGCTCTTATAGACATCCCGTAGTACTAGTAATGGAGTTGGGAGGGGACACTCATTCATTCAGAAGCATCACCTACATGGACGATGTACGTGGACTCTTACGTCATCGAGGAAATTTGGTCAACAGGAGGACGCTGAGGTTTTCGTGAGGGGGGGGAGAAGGAAGCCTGACAGGGGGTTTGAGGAAGTGTGTAGGGAGGATGGGGACGATATTTGTCTTTTTTTCTTTTTTATTTGGTACAGTATTGCTCTCTCATCCTTCTTCCTGCTTATATTTCAAGCATGTTTCAGTCCCTCCCAGGAAATTTATTTAGAGGTGTAAAAAGCCATTGCGCCAAAGTGAGAGTGAGCAGGACTTTTTTTAGTGGGAAGGACAAAAAAGTTAAGTGAAAAATTAGTCACTTCCTGTGTCTGGCTTAATAAAAATGCGTCTACTTGACCTTTATGAATAAACTCTTGTCATCTTGTAACTCAGACGCTAATCAGTGTGCTCCTTTCTCAATCAGGGAATAATTACTAGAATTAAACTGTTGTTCTTGGATCATCCCAGGGAGGCATGGAGCTGTGTTACCCAGTCACACTGACATCCTCTTTTCAGATTTGCCACTTGCTTTAACAGACGTGTTGATTGACTAAGATAGAAAAGGTATTATAACATTAATGATGGTCCCTTGACATTGTGGCAGAATTAACAACAGTATATTGTACGTAGAGCTCAGCCTTATTGATTACAACTCTTTCTTTACAGTAAAAATCAGAGACAGGCTAATTGCTGGATCTGATATTTATATTTTTACATTTATCTGCATCAGAATTTGCTATCCAGTTCGGATTAAAATAAATATATGTTAAAATGCAGTACTTTGGCTCTAATTCAGCTGCGTCTCTGTATATAGTAACACCTCTAGGGTCTCCACCAGTGTCCTGCCCACAACACTATCTGATAAAGTTAAGTTTTGAGTTATTCTAAAACTTGACACTAAGAATTTTTTTCATTTTTTACTGCAAATGCTTATCAGTATTGGTTATCTGTCTCCTTGGGATTGGTATCACTATTAAATAAAACCTGAGAATCTCCAAAGTCGATCTATCATATAAATGTCTAGTTCAAGAATAGTATCCGCTTTCTTTTTGATATGGAGGTGATTGTTTGCTTGGCTTATAACCTAGAACTCACCAGAAGCATTGACTCCAGCAGTGCACATGTTGTGGAATGATATGCATAAGACATTTTTGTGCCTTCAGCGTCAGTTGCACACACAACTGCAAAATCTCAGAGCTGCCAAAAGAATTTTGGATAATGATCCAGCAAATACAAATGTGAAGAGCACACCGCGTACTCTGTCTCTATATTTTCAGCATTAGAGTTGCCACCATCTTTCTTTTTGGGGTCCATTCAATTCTTACCACCTCAAAGTAGATCTACCTACTTCTACTACTTAAATTTTTTTCTGGGCTCTTTGATTATTTGCACGATTCAACATTTTTGGACACATGGGGATAAATTCTAAGTACCTTAATAGAATGGCATTATACTTTGTGCAGATGTTTAAATGTTTATAAGTCCTTTTTTAATCACCTTACAATGACATTTTGTTGTTTTTGTGGATACGGCAATAAAATATTTTCTGTTAAATATAATAAATGATGCATAAATTATGCGACATACCTGACACTACCTCGTACTAGAAGTGAACAAAAAGGCAAAGGCATCAATAAAGCAATATATCAAGTACTTGTTATGTTAAAGATCATTTGTACATTATATGAACAACCCAATTGACACATTCTAAACATGTTAGTATATCCAGCTTTGTCGCGCTTTTCTGTTTCTTTTTCCGGTTTCCTCTCACATTGCCCTGTTCTTCTCATAGGTGCTATTCTTCAATTGGCTGGTGATTGCTGATTTTTCCTGTGTGAGTGAACAGGTGAGAAAGGAGGCAAAGCATGACAGCTATGACTCATTTGAAGCTTAAGCAGGGGAGTGACAAGGAGGAGGTAAATATCTGAAGGATAAAGAACAAGATTTAGAGACTAACAATAAATTAAAAAGGGAGCTGAGACCTGGCAGGCAGGTGTTGGCACAAAGACTTTCACTTCAGATGTAGTCTTCAGTAAGTAGAGAGTATTAGGGAGTGGACAAAATCTCAATATGGGAGTATCATAATGTACGGATGCTGGTTTCCTGGAGTTATAGCACATGTGAGGCACTAAACTACAGATTCCTCTTTTTTTTTTTTTTTTTACATCCTGTCATTTCAGTTGCCAAATTTTGCAAAACTGACACCATACTGCAGTGAATAAATACATCCTTCCTGTTTTATTTTTATTCCGTCTTCACTCGTCCAGACATTGTGATGTATCATGGATGGTTTTCTTGCTGTATCCTGGGCGATAACATGATAGTATAGTATTGTGAGTTAGTCTGAGTTTCACCACTAGAACTGTTCAAATTCATCAAATTATGTGCCCTCCTCTGCAACATTCATGTCAATCTTTCTCCTCATCTCTTTACCTTAGTTGAAATATATATGAAATATAAAAGCTGGAGAAGATAATCTGATGTTTTAGAAATCCACCTCGGTTTCATTTTGTTGAATCAATACGTTCTCAAACTCAGTATGTTCTGTAAATGTGGTGTGTGGCTTGTGTTAGTTGTGTTGAATCTCATGATGTTTGTCAATGTTTCTCGCATTTTACATCCCTTAATATTTACAAGCAGTGACGTTTGTTTGCTTTACATTTCTCCTCCATAAAGTAGTCATCTTCACTGTCAGAATTCTCTCTTTGACATTTTTAATCAATATTTCAAAGGATTCCTGAATTCCCAGACCACTCCAATAAGTACTTTACCAAAAGCTCACTTACTGAATGTGACTCAAGATGGTGCGAAAGATTTAATTATTTAGTATCAGTTTTCTATAACCCATCCCTTCACCTACAAGCCCTCATTAAATCAAACAGCATATCTCTCGCAAAGGCCCAGCAAGTCATCTGTAGAAGACAGTCCTGAAGATGTGATGAGTTATACAAACTAATGAGGGAAGCATTAATAAGTCATACAGAATCAAAGGTAGCATTGGTCAATAATCTTACTCACGCTTATGCCAGATCGAGCCATCAGTGTTTTCACAGGGGTGTCATGAATTAAGTATGAAAAAGTACTACGTCACTGGGACCGAAGAGCACAGTGCACCTCATGTTCTTATGCTCATTCTACACAACCCGACCCCATGCTTTCACCCTAAGGCTGTGTTTCACAACTCTTCATCTCAGATTCCCTCTCTCTTACGTTTTACATGAGTTTCATCTCCATGTCTTCCCCTCAACCTTGCTGCATTAACTTCCTCCCCTGGAAAAAAAAATGCTTTCCAATGCAGCAGTTGCTTCTGTCAGAGAACGAAGAAGACAGAGGAAAAGACAGCAAGGGAGAAAAAAAAAAACAGAGGGAGGGGGTTTGGGGAGTTTGCTGTCCAAGGAATGCCTCTGTACACACTGCCTGATCCCTTGTGTCATTTCTATTCTGCTAGTGTAAGTAATCCTCCTCGCTACTACAGGCTTTTAATTCTCCTGCTGGTCCTCACTCTCTGCTTCTATCTATTTCAACATCTGCTTCCCATCCCATCTGTATCTGTTCGTTTCTATGTGAGCCGGTTACTTGAGCATCATTTAGCAGATAGAAGGAGAGAGGAGGAGAGGAAAGACCCCACCGGGCTCAGTATTCACCTGCAGAGTAACGCTCCTGCCCCACATCTCTCCCTCTCCTCCTTCCTCTCCCTCACCTACCACTCCGCCTCCCTCACACACCACTAATCAGTATTCTGCTTTACCGCTCTTCCTCTTCCTGCTCATTCCCTCCTCTATTTTTTTCCCCTCACTTTCCTTCCTACTCAATCTTTCTCTCCGTCTCTCCTTCTCCTTCTCCTCCTGTCCCTCATTCCGACACAGCTGCATAGTTTTACATGCACTGAGGCGCAACATTGACAATGATTCAGCCTGGTTTTCAATCTGCAGCTTGTTAGAACTAAGGGCCTGGAGCCACGTCAACAGTGATGTTACAGCACGTTGCCAAAATGGGGAATTACCCTTTGCTCAGTGCAACCCTGAAGCAAACCAATTGGGGGTATACTTCCCACCGCTGTGACTTGTGGTGTATGTATAGTGATGCATATTTATTTGGTTCTCATGTATATTTATTTCGGTCTAATTTGGTTACAGCATTCCTTTCACTTACATTGACATAAAACCCTGTATCTTCACTCTAACATCACCACTGCTCATGAATCTTTTATCAGACCCCC
>JAPQRQ010000006.1:24454081-24470343 GCA_037367365.1 Apogon talboti | reverse complement strand
CCACCACCCCCTTTTTGGACCATAACAGAGCATATGTCAGAGTGTGTGTTGCATGCATGTGTGTGTGTGTCATCCTGGGCCTTTGTGTCTGGGGTCTTGCTCAGCTGGCTGGCTCTCTGTCTCTATCACTTCCTCTGTTTTTGCCACTCTCAATCACACTGCAGCTCTATCTGTCTGCCCCCCCACACCCCCTTCATTCCTTCCTCCCATCTTCCCCTCCCAGGTGTCTAGATGGGCGGCATGAATTGAGCAAGTCCAGAGACTGGCGCTTGGAATACAGATGATAACAGAGGTTCCAAGCCTCGCTCATCTGCTTGGCGTGTTCCACCTCTGGTAGGAACTGCAGTGCCAGCTCTGTAGATATACAACAGGCCAGGAGACAATCTGCTGTGCACATTAAGCAAGACATAACAGAGATCCATGACCTATAATAAACATTATGCAAAGCTTAATGGCCTGGCTGAATGTTCTGCACTGTCTCTGGTCCACTATGAGATGAATGGCTCTGGAGTTAGTTTAACGGTTCTGTGACTACTAATCACCATGCTGATGAGGGGTTTCAGAGTGCAGTGTTTCTCATAAGGTGGTAATAATGAGCTTTTAGAGGTATGCGTGAGAACAAATAAACAGCATAAAGGTGTCTTTATGGAGTATATCCGGTGTCAAATCTGCCAAAACAGTGGAGAGGAAATTTACAAGTGTTTTTAACGCTTAAAGGGGCCTGGAAAATCATCCATCCATCCATCATCCACCATCGTAAATTCAATAATTTAACGTTTTGATGACCCAGGAAATTCTCACTTACATGAAGCACCATTGGTAATGCACAAGTAGAGGCAGATCTGGAAAATTTTACATGGGGTGACAAAGGGGCGCCTAGAGGTCTTCACTGTGTGGATAGTATCTGGGAGTCCCCAAATATGCATGTACATTCAACAAAACGTTCTGCAAAAATACTTATATCACCCTCTGTATGTACCAGTGTTATGAATCTATAGGAGCAAGACCAGTGTTCATACAAATAAAACTTAAAAAGTTTAAGTATAATAAAAGTATAATAATGTATAGGTAAAACAATTAAAAAGTAAACTCATAAATAGCAAAATGTAAATATTACACAGCAAGGTCTGTCCTGCAAAAAATACAGTAAGTGGCTCTAAAGATGTAGTGAAGCAGAGGAATAAAAGAGTTTAAATCACTTTTGTTCAGTTTAATAGTCATTTCAGTTCTCTCAGCCAGTGGACACAGCGCTGGTTTGCCCTTTGACCCCTGTAGATCTGCCACTGGCAATGAGACCATCTCTGAACTGTTAAGGCCTGTTCTCACCAGAGCAGTATAAAATGGCAGAAAATCTAAATGCAGTTTTCTCTTTGCTAATATGCACATTGGATTTTCTGCACTGCCATGTTCTGCTTTCATGACACGTGATACAACATTGTAAAAAAAAACCTTACTCTGGCAACTTTTTTTGGATCATGGGATATTCTGAAGTTTCTTTAACTGCCATTTGTGAGCCAGAACGATATTGATGTCTTTGTGGTGCTGAGGTAATGTTTGCTTCAGAGATACTTGACTCAGTTCAGGCCAAAGGTTTATCTAATAATGCAGAGCCTTTGTGTGTGTCTCAGTGATAGGGTATCACAAATGGTAGATATACTGTTGTAAGAGGGTTAGTGTACAATAATTTATTTTGGTTGGAACAATGGATGTCATCAGTCATATTATATATTTCTGCAGAAATCAAACCCCCTCTGAATTTCTTTATTTGTAGGGATGTAGAAGCATTCATATGAACCTACGATACGCATTTACCTTTATGGTACCTTTTAAACTAGTGAATATTCTACATTGTGAGAGTGAATGAATAATGCATCAATAATGTAAAGTGCTTTGGGTGCCTTGAAAAGCGCTATAGAAATCTAATGCATTATTAATTCAATTGTTAAAAGGACTAAGACAACAGCCAGGATTTAGATTAATAATGACATGTCCTTGAAAATGCTGCATAAGTTAAAATGAAATGGATTGTAATACCAAAAAAATTTTTTTTCCAACCTTTAAGCAAACATACAACAAATATGTCTCACAATTGTAGGAAAACACAGATAACGTGACACCGATCAAGCTAATATGCTGAAATGTTCTTGCTAGCATAGTTTTTTTAAGACCATGTTGTTCATATGATGAGATTATTATTCCCAGTTCAACTTTGATACAGTTTATGTAATCGGCATGTTTCCTTTCGGACATTTTAAATTAGGCCTTTTTTTATTTTAGCATGTACCATTTTCCAATAAAGACACAGGAAATACCAGTATTATATTAGCCGACAACCCACAGCCTCTTGTCTGACAGTCAACAGTTTGCAAGACTGGGGTGGAGATGCAGAAGAAACACCTACTACCAACAGGTTTTTTTAATATGCACAAATATCGCCAACAAAAACCTTTTCAGGAAGGTGGTTGAAGGAATCAAAGTGAGAGAGGCTGTTTTTGCACGCATGAACAAGTCTGCTAGCGGCAGAAAACACTGGGGGAAAAAAAAATCCTAATTTAATGCAAGGAAGGTAATGATAAACAACATGTTGGGGCAAAGAGGCAGGGAATGTTGGAATATTCACAGCTTCATTTCAGCTGGAATATTTAGTCAACTCTCCATTTTAATTAGCCATGTACACAGATTCTGTGCATGTAAGCATAGTCTGTTTTCAGGCTCATCGAACTGTTCAGTGACCTCTTGCACCTTTGTCATCTTAGAGGGAAAAAACTCAGAGTAGTTAGAAACTTTCCAAAGGATGGAAGTAATCACTGAGAGTGGTATTGTATTTGTTGGCATTTATCATGCCCTCCGAGGGGAAGATTAGACTGAAACCAGAGCAGGAAAATTCAACCCACCTGCTTTCAATATACCTTTTATCCTTCATTTTACACTGGCACTTGCTTTATTGCAGTGTATAGCCACCATGTAATGGGTAGATTTGAAGTCATGACACAAAAATACTGGAGCTAAGCATCTTTTACAGGATCATTACATGTTTGTATTCGTTGAACTGATGGAATTTCAAAGTCCACACAAACTCACACTAATGTAAAATACAGCAGCACCAGACATGCACATCCACTGAGATGTTCAGGATCTGCGGTCAAACACACACATATAATGCCGCAGTGTACAATTCACTGTGGTCTGAGGAGACTGGACCGCTACCATTGTTTTTATCCCTTTTGTCTTTTCACTGACCCTGCTTACACACCCTTGCACTCAAAAACACATTGTCACACACATGGAACTTACACACACACAGATCGTGATGCATGCGCCCACACACATGCACACACACACACACACACGTACCAGCATACATGTACTTCTGGCTTCATGTTTAAAGTATGCAGTTTGTGTGTGTGTCAAATGAGTGAGGGGAGGAGGGGGGGAAACAGGCAATGGAGAAGGGAAAAGTGGGACAAGAGAGAGTCAAAGAAAGAAGGAGAGAGTTGAGCCACAGAACAACGCTGCTGCGAGCAGCTGTGGCACTCCCAGATTTCCCCCTGATTGCTTTCAGCTGGTACTTGAACCCTGGGCCTTTTGGGTTTTGGAGGCCAGCCCAGACCCCACAATCCCCCCAGCGCCCCATCCAGCTGCCTGACCCCTCCCTGACCCCACGCCGAGGATAGGAAAATACGAGCCGTGCCAAGCCAGAGAGACTCTTTTATTTTGCCTGCTGGCATGCTGCCGGTGACCAGGGCTTACATAATGGGAAACATAGCAGGACCCAAGAGAAAGCAGCCCCTGCCCCCCTTTCTCTTTTTCCTTACCAATCGATCCTCCCTCTTTCTCCCCATCTCCTTTCTCCTTTTCTTCATTTCTTTTCCCACTCCGCTCCCTTCTCGCCCCCACTTGCTCCATCCTCTTCCTTCCCCTGTGCACTCTGCCTCCCCTCCTGTTTGTGATATATCTTTCTGGGCCCACTCGCCTGGGCACATTTATTACAGACAGCCTCGACACAATCCTGAAGCCGAGCCACCAGCAACACAACAGCACAGCGCACACACACTCCAATGCACAAGCACCCACACGTGTGTGCATGTATTTGGATACTCAGAGCACTGGAGGCTTGTGTTTTGTAGAGAACTTTAATGGGCAAGTGAGCATGTAGTAGAGAAAAGTTGCATCTGGTTAAGGACATAGAGCAGCAAGATATTATTATATATAATGGTCATTTTATGTTTTTACCACTTGTTTTACATCTTTAGTGCGGCTATGTGATGTCTTGAGGGTTCTGCTTTGTTTTATTTGTGCTCATAAAGACTCTCCAAATTTTGAATCATGAGTCAGTTGGAAAAAAACCCTCAGTGTCTTCACCGTGTGTCAGTGTGTTTCCAATTCAAGGTCAAACTGCTTTACTTTGTTAAGAGCATATAAAATGCACAGGCTCATGGTTGGATAAATATTGATATTTACCATTCATCCTGTCACTTTAGGTTTAGTTAGCATACTTTGGGATCTTTTTCCTTTTATTGGGGTATATTTTATTACCCTTCATTCAAGAATTCCTTTGGAAATCCAAAATAATGTATTAGTGTTTTTTTCCTTTTCTGTCTGAACTAAAAATGGAAGAGCAGGGAAACTTGTCAAACCCCTGAACTGCCAAATAACCTTTCCACTCATCAGTCTCTCAATGTGTTAAAGTCCACTGGGATCCAATTTGGAGGTGACCATAAACCAATTAGTTGTATAGTGTTTTTTTTAGGATGACATCACCAGACCACAGTGTTTCAGTTTAGTGAGGTCTAGACTGGCTCACCACAGCTGAATGAGACACCACATAAATAGGTGGCCCGTGTGTTGGCTTTGTAAAAGCTCATAACAAGAGTGTAGGGACTATTAGCTCTATTTCAGGCAGTGTTTGATTGGGAACCATTACAGCACAAATGGCTGAAACAATGGAATGGCAAATGTACATGAGGGAAGCAGGCACTTTCATTTAAAGGATAATTCTGGTTTATTACACTTTGAACATACCACTAAAGTAATTGCTAGGATCACTGAACAGATGTCCAATGGGAAATATTCATTTCATTGCACTTCATTCATTCAGCCTGATGTGTTCATTCTGTTTCTTTGAGTCAACATGAAAGCTGGGTAGCGAGAGGCAATTTTCACATTAATGAAAGAATTATTGTGCTTGTATTCATATGGTTTGTCAGCATCAAACATCTTGCAGTTAGGTCTGAGATTTGTATCTGAATGATTCTGGCTCACAGGAAGTAGTCTCTGGAAATAAACCTGCCATTGGGTGACTATTACAGTCGTCCCCCCCACCCCCACCCCCTTTCAGCTGTCTGCGTGTTACCGCTTCCAACTCAGAATGTGAAACAACAAACTCCAATGAACTCCAACTAGATGGAAATGGCAAGTCACGGTAAAGGTTTTTAACTATGGCGTATACTTTTGCACAGTCTTAGTCATTTCAGCAGCTGAGGCCACATCACTTCATGCAAATGTTCAACCAAAAAAGCCTTTGACACACTTTAAAAGGTCTGTTTTGTGCACAACCAAGACAGTTTCCTCCTCATTAATAGCGGTGGGTTCAGCCAGACATTTCTGTAGCACCAGCGTATCACTGAAACAAAACGCGGAAATAGGTCTGGCTACGCATGACTAATACCTGGGTATCTATTTCGTTATAGCTGAAGACGTCCCTACTATGTTTCAGAATGGTTGGTTGTTTATCCAGGAATAGACACAAGCCTTAGCATTTGGATCATTGTACAAAAGTGGGTGGTCTGCAAGAAACTGAGGAGAAAGTGTGTAAACAAATTAACAGTTTAACTTGATCGTCTATTTATCTGAAGCTTTACCTTTAAGGCTGAAACTTTACCCAACCAATATTCGCCTTAAAGAGGAAGTTGGGTAAGTGTTAATCATCAGATAATCACTGTGCCACACCTACCGAGCTCCCTACAGGCAACATCTCCTCTCCTTCACCTCCTCATCACCCTGCTTCCCCTCTTCATATCCTCGTGTGTCTGTCCCTCACTTCTTACAACAAATCTTAATTCCTGGGAAGGTCTCAATAGAGCGGAATAAGATTAAGTCATGGACGGGTGTTGAGGGAAAACGCTGACCTCTTCTCCTCCCTTTTGCTCTGTCTTTCATTTTTCAGTCTCTCTTTCTTGGCTCTTTTCTCCCCTCTCGGCGCTCCTTTATTCTTGCTCTCCCGCATACCCCCCAGCCTTCCAGATTGTAATAATAGTAATAATGATAATAACGGTGATGGGCCTGGTGACGGTGATGTAAAGAAACATAATCTTAGAATAACAAACACACTCTCTAACCAATGGCCATCATTTGACCTCTGTGGACGTGAGTGTGTACATACATGTGTGAGCTTCTGAAACTGTGTGTGAGCGAGCGAGAGCTGAAAAGAAAGAAGAGATAGAAAAAGACAGTGAGAAAGAGGGAGTTTGCTGGCATGCTGTATATACGGTCACTTCCTCTCCAGTTTAAACAGAGCAGGCTGTGCTGGCAACCTTCGCTCCCCACTCCAAATGGTTTGCATCATGTTTAAACCCCCCTGCCACCACCCCTCCCTCTCGCCCCCTCTTTCTTTCTCTCTCCCTCTCTTCCTTTCTCTATAAATCATCAAAATCTCAAACTTTATGTGTTTTTAAAAAAAAAAAAAAAGACACCCCTTTGCTTTCTCCGTGCTGAAGGGCATACGAAAAAGCTATAAAATGCTTCTAGGATCTCTTTCCACTTCAAACACCCCTCCTCCTCCTCCGCCTTCTACCTCCATCCCTCCATCCCTTGGCCGGCCTCTCGTCACCCCTGTGTCCTGGTCATGGTGCTCTCATATCTGGCTGGGTAGACTCCTCTCCCAGAGGCCCCACTGGAAAGGACGTTGCTCCAGTAAAACATCACATGAGGCGAGCCGGTGGCCTCAGGAGTGCAGATTATCTCTACAGATGAATTTCTATAGTAAACTCTCGTGTTTGTGAATTATGCCAGTCCCCGGTGGAAAATCACTTAATGCCTGGGTGGGACGCAGGCAGACCATTTTTAAACTCTGATAACAATTCACTGATAGACGACTAAATTCAACTGGCCGTGAAATGTTAAGAGAAACATGAAGTTTGAGGTCGGTTTTCAGAAGCTACAGTATTTAAACACTGATATACAGCAATAAAAAAAATAATATGTAATATAATATTTGTGGCCACAAAAAGTCCTCACCTGGATTGAACAAACCAGAGCCAAGAGCGGTCCATTGAATAATTACCACAATGATTAATACTTACAAGTTCTTTAACCCAAACTGACGCCATGACTCGCGTCTCATTTCTGTGAAAAAACATCAATTGGACTGTGTTTCAGTGGAAAAAGGTCATGTGGTCTGATGAGTCCAGAGTGACGGGGCGCATCAGGGTGAAAAGAAAGGAATGATGAAATGATTACCCATCATGCCTAGTGCCTACAGTACCAGCTTGTGGGGGCAGTGTTATGATCTGGAGTTGCTTCAGTTGGTCAGGTCTAGGCTCAACAATGTTATGTGATCAAAAAGCTACAGAAATAATGTTGTTGTATTGCATAGGCTGATTGAAATGACGCCACAGTGAATGGATGCTGTAATCAAAGCTAAAAGCATCCAACAAAATATTCAATTGTTTTAGGGGGCCAGGCTGTGTACTATTTAACCTGTTGATATCCACCTGTTTCCATGATACTCTCATCTGTTTAGCTGACTTAAATACATAAGCTTATAGGAAAAAAAAACTGTAAGGCCAAGATACATGTATGACACCTTATTGGAAAGGTAACATCTTCTACTATCTGCAGCAGTGTTTCTTTGCTACATGCCTATCAGTTCAAATATGACTCAAAAGCAATTGTTTTGCTCCTTGGCTGAAATACGTCAGATTTATAGAGGAAAGCTTCATGCCAATATTAAGCCACATCACCACATATCTTGTACATCTTGTCAACTGTACCTGTAGGGAATGTCAGACCACTGGGGCTACGTTTCCATGAACTAGAGACTGTCGTATATATTTTTATTGAAATATAGTGTATACAACTTTACTGTGTACCGCCATATAAAAACAGCATGAAGCTAAGTAATATATAAAAAAATGTGTAGAATGTTTATAAATTGTTTTAAAAAATAAAGATATAATTGTATTTTTAGGCCATGCTACCTACTTCTTCAGAAAAGCATCTTTTCACAGCTGTGCCAATGCTGATCCTAGTAACTGAAGGTAATTTTTGATGCTTGAAACGGAATATATAACAATTAATCTCTGCTCACTAGCTTTTCCTGAGCCCTCTAGCAGTAAAAAAAAGAAGAAAAAAAAAGACAGAAACGAGGTTGAAATTACTCATCACAAACACAGTGGCGTTCAGAGGACCCTTGTTATTAATGACACATGTGGCTGCTAAGTGAACTTTAGTAAGCATCCTGTTCCAATTTTTTTTTTTAATTCATGTAA
The DNA here is from genome assembly GCA_037367365.1 of Apogon talboti. NCBI lineage: Eukaryota > Metazoa > Chordata > Actinopteri > Kurtiformes > Apogonidae > Apogon > Apogon talboti. The sequence continues at coordinate 24,461,854 of JAPQRQ010000006.1, read as the reverse complement.
AAAGAAACACCAACAGCAGCCTATCAGCCTCATATCAATATAGCAGCTGCAATCATTTGTATGTTTACACATTGCATCTTGCACAATACGGCAGTATTCACAGAAGGGTTTCCACAGCGTTCGTAGCCCAAACACAATAATGTAGCTGTGTTTATAAGTTGGCAGATGATGAACTTGAAGATCCACTCAGAGTTCTGGATGTAAAGGAGTAGACAGCTGTATTGATTAAGACTGAAGTGTTTCTGCTTTGTTAGATATTATACAGACGACAGAAAAATGCATCTCACGTTAACAGTTCACTGACCTTTTCTGGATGAAATTTTCAATAGGGATATTTTATGAAATAGCAGAGGCAGTGGAATCCTTACTGGAAGGAAGTAGCCCAAGTTATTATGATACTCAGGTGTGCATATGACAGTATTCTTTCCAAATTAATTAACTCTTCTCCGCTACTCTGGTATATTGGAAAAGAGTTGTGTAACCTGCATATAAATTTGACTCTCATGAACACACTGGTGTGTACCTCGCTATGTGTGAGTAACTACACTGAAGGCTGCCAAAATTTGTGGTTGACTGCGTGCGGTTTTGTGCGCCAAAAGGATAAAATGTTCCTCGGTGAAATATTCGATTCTATTATTTTATTCATTGTGTGATGTGTTATCTTTCTTTCTGTTTTATTTGACTTAACTTTAGAGCCATGTAGATGTGTGGGTCTTTGTATGTATGTGTGTGTGTGTCTGTGTCGTACCTGTGCTCGTGTGTGCAGTTATGTTGGCACAAGCTAAGTCATTAAGCCTGGCTGTCCCTGCCCAGACCCTGCTCTGTCTTTAGTCATAAAGGCAATCTCTCCAAAGCCTAAGGAAACTCTATAAATCAGCCAAGATATTTTGAGCATCGTCCCGGCCTGCTGGCTGGCACACCCACACATGGATGCACAGACACACACAGAAAATCCACACACACAAAGCAGCACAGAGAAGTCTACATGGGTGGGCACACATTACTGTCAGCTCCAGCGGTGGGGCTGATTAAAAAAAGGCCCTCAGCACTGCACATGAAGGGAAAGAGAGGCAATGTGGGGACAACCACCTTCCACACCACACATACACACATACACACACACACGCCTTGGGCTTTGGCACTCTTCTCCGTCTGAGCAGATCATATTTCAACATCTCACCTCTAGATAAGAATATTTATCAAAGACTTTAAATGTTTCTACCGGGCCCAGGTTTATGCTCACACTTCACTTGCTCCTCACAAGCCTCTGATCCTTTACAGATGGCATCCTTCCGCAAAAAAAAAAAAAAAAAAAAAGACAAAATCTATTCATTTGGAATTGATTCCCATAGATAAATTAGTCGGGGAATTACCATTGTGAGACGTGCTGGTAGCAAGAAGAGGAAAGCGCATCGCTCATTTCCATTTCAAATAAGCTGCATTGCCCTGCAGCTGTATCGTCACTGACTGAACATGTTCTTCATGCAGTGAGCTGGACGTGGATCAAAATGAGTCTTTGATTAACACCATTCAAAACTCAGGACGTTAGCTACTGAGGCCAAAGAAACCACAGAGCAAAGTTTAGGACCAGGTGTGAGAGGAGACAGCAGATATATGTATGTCTTTGTAAATGCGTGGGCATGCATAAGTGCAACATATTCCTGTTAATGTGAGTGAAAGCAAGAAAGGGAAGTGTTTGTAGAAGTTAGTGAGCGTCGTGTTCGTGCACATAAAATATTTGTTTAAAAGGACTTTTTTTTTTTTTTTTTTTTATAAACAATGGGACCCAGACTTCCCTTAAATGATGCCTTTATTGACTGGATTAGAACATTCTAGTCCTGTACAGATGTCAAAAAACAACAAAACATCTGTGAAAGCTAAAAGGCAACGTTTTATCATTACTGAAAATACTCTATAGCTCAATAATGTTAATGTTTCTCATTAATAGCTGGATTACCTTTAGCATCTGTCACATGTGAAACTCAAAAGATAACTATTTGTTGCCTGTAAAATTCAAAATCACAGGTTCTTCTTTTTTTTATCACTTTTTTTAAAGCTTCTCTGCCGACCCTCTGCTCATGTCCATTTTCTTGCGTTCATATTTTGTCTGTTTTTCATGTAATGATGACATTTATGCTTGACAGCCTGCCGTAGTCTGATATATTTAGACGAGTGACTCTGACTTGTGGCATGTGGGATCTTTTCCAAAAACGCTGTGTTTTAAATACAAGAGTATCCTGAGGAAGTAGTAGGAAAATGACACACAGTACAGACACACACCTCTGTATACTCGACTGTGGAGACTTGTGGTATGCTGCGCAGCAGTCAGTGTCTGTTTTGTGTATCGTCGGCTGAACAACTGCGGTGGTGACAATTATACCCTTGATGCACTTTGGTCAATTGAACGTCCTGCTTTAATTAAATAAATTAAATATGAGTCTGTGCTCACTTTACTTATATGCCTTGCTGCATAATTATAGGCAGTGTGTCTAGAAACCGCAGGCAAAAGCCAAGTTCATGATAATAGCATTTACCATTATTTTATAGGAGGAGATTTGAGTCATTTTTATGGCTGACGATACCGCAGCAGTGTATGGGTCAAAGGGTTAGCTTGTTATGTGTTTTAAGACACGCATCCTCTCGTCAGTGGGTTTTCTCTCCAGTGACTCAGAGCAAAAGGTCATCAATAGCATCAGTGTTTGCATCCAAACTTGGTGGCTCAGACAGAGTTAACAGACTTTCAGTCCACTTTGTGTCAACCCCTGGAGGTAATAGAAAGCAGCTGACCTGAAAACCTCAGAGAACTGCAGGTTACAGCCTTGTGCTCTGACTAATGACCCCTTGTTTTCATAGCAAGTTGAGTGCCTGGTTGTTACATGTGGCCTCAATAGAATACATTTACGCACACACACAGTCAGATGAAAAGAATCTCGTTCCCCATTTAATAGCAAGTGCAGTGAACTTTGGAGGGTGTTAAATGTGACCTCAGTATCTCAGAGTGAACGTAAGATGATGCACTTCTCTATTTTTTACACTCATGGCATTTTTAGGTGCAGCGCCATATAGTCCAGTCACATGTTAAACTTGTGACCAAAGTGCACTGATGTGATACACACTTCTATGAAGCACTATTTTTTGCATGTACCACTTCAGATAACACTTCGGAAATGTTATTTCATCACTGCTTCGCTCCTGTTATCTCTTACGTTAATGTGGGCGGTAACTAATGCTGAGCAGGAGATTTTTTTTGTTTTTTTTTTATTTTGTGCCCTGGCTACTTTGAAATGATAGCAGAATTACAAGAATTGTAACATCCTACTGCATAATGAAAGGCAATGTGTCCATAAATTACACTCCATATGTAGTTTCAGATGTATCTCAGGCAAAACAAAGACTTTAAAGAGTTTAAAGCTACTCGAAAATTCCACTAATAATTGGAAAAACGACCCGATTAAAATAAAAATGCCTCATGTAACCACCTCATTCGGAAGGGACTGGCCTGATCAGATGGAACTTTGAGGGGGGGGGTATAAAAACGTAATAATCCACAGAACAGGAAAATATTAACCATGGAAACACATGATGGCTTCTCTTTTTTGCACATGCTCAGCCCACACTGAGGTAACATCAGGCCACATGATGGGTTTTCAGGAGGGACAGAAACAACCACAACACTGGTCTGTGCCAAACACATTTTATAGATGTGATTTAACGATTGGTGAATGCCTCAGTGATTAAAAGACTCAAAATAACAAATAAAGTGAAGAGTTTATTCTGGAAATAAACACATTGTGAGTCCATCTTGGCATCTTAAAAATAAAAACCTAGCAAATGAATTTCACTTCCATTAGCAATGAAATTCTATCTGAATTTAAGCAGAAGTCATGTTTAAAGAAAAAGCAGTGTATTAAAGTTTGAAGTCATGTTAAATTTAGTTACTTATTTTCAAATTGTGACTTAATCGCAATGAAATAGCCACTTGTAATGTTAAATATTATATTCTACAATAATACAAGAACATTTACTGTAGATCTCTTTGACTCTTAAAGTTGTTATATAAAGTTGTATCATGTTAAATAAACTTTGATTTAATGTAGGTATGTGAATCAACAAAATATATAACATATCCATTGTTATTTTTCATTATTTTACTGTGGAATTGTTACATATTACAGCTGTGAAGCATTGTCATGAATTATTTAACCCTTAAAGAGCTAAACCTATTTTTGTGGCGACTTCTAGATTTTTTTTTCTCTCAATGAACCTTTTATAACTAATTTATCACCTTTTCTTGTCATATTATTCTCTGTATTTTGTGTTTTTCAGTCAGAATCAGGTATTTTCCTGTTTTTAGTTTATTTATCATGTGGATGTTCATAAAAGCTCAGAGCAAATTCAAATATTTATCATAGAACTATATCAAAACGCAGAAAACTGAAGAAAGTGACTTTCAGCAAAGCCATGTACTGAACGTAGAAACAAGTGTCTACATCCACTGTCATTTGTGGGTTTTACTTGGGTTTATATGGTGATTTAATGTTGCATATGATGACGGTGTTTCCATATTCACTTTGGAGTCTCTCAACGTCCAAATGAGTCATATCTGATGACAATGACAAGCTGAGAAATTACATTTTATCTGAATTATTTCAATGTATTTGTAGGATTATTGGTTCAGAAGTTATTACAATTTTTAGATTGTGTTCACAGTAGATGCTTTTGATTGGTTGTGACTGTTTAAGACTTGAAGGGTTAAAAATATATCGTGAAGACAAGCTGTCTCATCAACCTTGTGCAGTAAATGTACCTGTTGGTGTGTCCATCGAGGCCGAAGTCTGGTTACAGACTGAGTCCTGCAGCCCTCGTCTGGACCCTGTGTCTACAGGTGCTTCACATTACAGCTCGTAAAACTCAGCGAGAGGGAAAAATTACTGCCACAATTTGTTTGAGGGAGGGGAAAGGCACGGGGGTACCGGAGCAAAGCTGTATATGGATACAGTATTGACATACGAATTTGCGACTGTGTTGTGTCTGCTGAACGCTTCAGCATTCCAGCTCAGTGCCAGGAAAGGCCATATTGTTTTTGAATTGAACTCAAGTGTCATTTTCTGAGGAATGATTTAGTGGTCTGTTTGTGTGTGTGTGCGTGTGTCTCGCAGGCCAGCTGGCACACTCCTCAGCTGATGGTGTGTATGCCATACGTAGAGGGAGGAAGGCTGCGGGGTTAAAGGGCCACGGGGTCGCTGGGAGTGCACTGTGAAGAGAGGAAACAGGCCTAATCTCAGAAAGGCTGGCAGCTTCCTGTTCTGAGTGGAGGGTACACAGAGGACACTGTCTTCACTCTGGATACCCAACTAGTGAGTTTACAGTGTAATTCAATCAGGATTAGTCCACTCACGCCCTCTAATAATAGTCAAAGGGAGGATACCAGACTGACTTTTAAATCAGTTTCTCCTCAATCTGGTTTTACGTTCAGAAATGGTTCTGGTTCTCACATAGCCTCACATGGACTTCCAGAGTCAGATGAACATGGATTCCTCCTAGTATTTTTACTCAGAAAATCTTTAAACAGAAAACATCAACATATATATCACTTCTTAATGATACTGATGCAGGTTCTTAAGTGAATTGAATGTTTTATCATTCAGCTGGAGGTTGCAGTACACTAGGTCTTCTTGTGGACCTAGTTATCTGGCAAAAAAGGAAAAGGAATGACTAATTACTTCCTAATTAATCTCATCAGACTGAGCCTCTTAAAGACAGATGGGCTAGTAAGCATTTAAGTAATGTTATGCACTCAAAAGAAAGTTTGTTTATGCAGGAAATTGTGTTTTTGGTCTGATTTTCACACAGATTCTTGGAATATACACGTATTTGATTATATTAAAATCCTTATAATAAATCTTAAGAGGCAATAGATCCATAGAAGATCCTTATTAACATTATTATGTGTTAATAAGACTACTTTAATGATTGTGTAATAAAGATGTTTATTGTCATACAACATTTGTATGCACTTATGAGGAACTTGTTAAAAGTTTATAGACAGTGTAAAAATGTTAATAAAAGATCTGTGTAATTGGTTCTAAATGTTTTCAAGCACATTTTCATACATTACACTTTTTGTTGCTTTATTAAGATGTAGATATAAATATCTGTTAGTGGTTAAGTATGTAGTGTTGTGCAGCTATCAGCTGCATTCAGTAATTATACACTTTAGAACAGAGTTGTATTTGGTGTGGTTTTGTTTTATTTTAGCACCTTTTCACTTTTTTGCCTTGTAATTACCTTTTTTATTATTATTTCTTTTGTATTCTATGTATTACGTTTTTAACTACTGTTGTACAGTGTCCTTGGACGACTTGAAAGGCGCTTATAAATAAAATTTATTATTATTAGTATTATTATTCAATGCAGTAAGAAGAATTGTAGTCTACGACAGTTCTTACTAGGATTTGCTTAATTTCCAGGTTTATTTTTCATTTTTAATTAGAATAAGTTTTGTCATCGCCTACCTTCACATACTGTAGATGTATTTCCCAAATAGCAGTGAATCCCAGATGTAGAGGCTGTGACTGGCACTTAGGAATTGGTCACACATGAAATCCAGGCATTGGTTATTGTTACCACTCGCTCTACATTTGACAGTTGCTTATTTTTATTTCTCTTTTTGTGATGTACAACTCTGGTAGGGATTTGTGGGAGAAATGCTGCCGACTTGAACTATTTACCAGATCGCAAAGTGCAGTCTCTCAGCTCCAGGGTAAGGTCAGAAGTCCTCAGTAGTAAAACAGGCTGTGGATGCTGTGATTAACTTGGATGTCAACAGGCTTTGGCAGTTTTGATCAGAAGATTCCTTTATTATATTACTTTGGACTTACTGACCGTTCTACAGAGTGTAAAAAACAGACAGTATTTTGACAGCATCCAAATCGCTTCCAAACTCTGTGTTTTATGGCGCACTACTTTAAATCAATGTCAGTATGAGGTGTGTTTACCTGCAGAGACTCTGACCTCTGCCTGTAGAGCCCTTTTCCACCAACATCTCCAGGGATTTATTTACCTGGGTAAAAGAATTTCTGGTAATCTGTCCGCTTTGCATTTCCACTGCGCCTCAACATTACTGCAAAGTTACTGGAGATCATACTGGGCTAAATGTGGCCCCTGAAATAAAATGAGTCTGACACCCCAGCAGAGTTTGGGAAGGTGTGGGTGCATTTATTTCTGTTTTTAGAATATAACTGCTATGTTATCCTGGTTGTTCTTCAATTCATCTTATTCTTTTTTTTTTTTTATTTTCTGTGTTTTTTTTCCTTTATTTGTGCTCACTGAAAAAAAGAAAACTCAACCAAAAAGTGTGTGTGGGAGGGTGTATAAACCAATTGTTATTTTACTCTCCTTTGTGGGGAACTAACCTACCCATCTGTTATTTGATTTACGTGCAAATGACAAAAAATAAACAAAACCTTTTTTTTTTTTTAAATTGAAATGCCAAGACACATCTGGCTGGCACCTCAGACCAAAATAATATCAAATACTTTGCGGATCCATCGCAAGAATGAGGAAATAAAACTTTATTTTTCATTCTACACCCCTCGTTCTCCACATTCAGTCTATTGCTCACTCGACCACTCCTGCTTCTTGCTGAGTGGAGAGGAGGGGCCTTCCTTTTATAAACTTAAGCAAGAAATGTTACATACTTTACCTTAAAGATCAATTTCCAATTTGTAAATGTTTCATAATCTCACTATAAATGTCTCTCTCTCTCTCTGT
>JAPQRQ010000006.1:24418010-24433628 GCA_037367365.1 Apogon talboti | reverse complement strand
GGGGGGGGTTGGCTGTAATGGCATTGGATTTTAAATGGGATCCCACTTGATAATCAAAGATCACATACTGGCCCATGAGTGATTAGTAACACCAGTTCTAAAGAAGCCAAGCTGTTGCTGTCTTAGCATGATATAATTAGTACAATTAACAATTTGGTATTTCTAGGAGGACTTACAAAGACACTCTGATTATTAAAGACCATTTAAATTTGTCCGCTTACTTCTGACCACCCTCACAACTCTTCCCAGCATTCCCACTCTCATCTTATATTCTGCAGTCACTTCCTTTCTCTCCATGTTCTGCTCTGACTGTGTATGTGTGTGTTTAAAACATGTGTGTCAGTGTCCATCTCTCCGTGGCAGCATTCCAGTAAAGCCGAGCCAGTGAGGGGTCTCTGTCTCACATCCCTCTTCAATCAAACACAAACACACACGTCCGGCCAGCCTGGCCCACGCTATCTTTCCCTGCCTCCTAGTGCCAGATGCACACACCCTGTGCTCTCCCTCTTTTGCTTTCTCCTCCTCTTCCAACATTCCTCCTCAGCCTCCTCTCTTTTCTCTGCTTGCTTTTCCTTCTCCTCCCCCTCCTCTGGTTCAGCACCCCTTGTGCATCACATTGTCTCCCGGCTCTTCATCTTTCTCCACTTCCTGTGTCCTGCTCCTTGTGCCCCCTACACCCCCTCCTCCTTCCTACCCCGCTTCTCTGGGTTTTTCTCTCTCTCCTCGCGACGTGACTTTTAGCACAGACAGTGGGGCTGCTGCCAATAAACTGGGGCAGAACTGACTGAAGATGTGCACTCTCTCCCAGTGGTGTCCATGTACACAACTTCGCTGCGACATACGGCGTCAGACACCTCAACACGGAGTGAGAACAGTTTCATATCACCTCAGAAACGCTGGATTTTTCACCGGCATCCAAAGTATAGGCACATTGAAATAAAAAAAATCTGCATAAATAAGTGACGCAATTCAGAAATTGCTGGTGATTTCATACTTGGCCTAAGTGACCACTGATTGGATTTGTCTGATTGTACATTTCACAGATGTGCTGTGACACAGTGATGGAAAAAGTACTGAGAACCTTTGTTTAAAAGCAGTAGCAAACCGTGGGTTTCAGTCAGAGCTGGTAGCAACACACTGCCCCCCCCGGCTCCCCAACACACACACACATAATGCATACATTTCTGCAGGAACAGGAAACGCAATAACATACAACATACAGACTACTGCATAAACATTAACCAGACAGCTGGTCAACAATATGAAAGAATACACACACCACTGTGCACTGTAAGAGCCACTGCAGCATCACCATAATGAGATAACTATCAGACTGCATGCATGCAACACCAGATTTATACCTGGTTCAATATTAGGCATAGATGGTACCATCCTCATTATGTGCACCATCAACTTCCTTGAGGTTTTTACAAAAATTTATTTTAGAAGTTTTAATAATTATATGACTGAAGACAGAGTATACAGTACTGTGAAGAAGTCTTAGGCCACCATTAATTTAGCTGTTTTAGCAAAGTTATAAGGAACACACATAGCATTAGCCCCATAGCATAATTGCCTAAGTCATATTTTCGGTCAAATTATGGTAACTTCATAAAATGAAGCAACAGTATTAGGAGAGTAAAGTTACACAGATATCACAATTTGGCCCAAAATATGTCTTAGGGAATTATGTTATGAGGCTAACAATATGCAATTCTCAGTCTCAGTATTAAGATATAATCTGGGTGTTCAGGAAATAAGTTAAACATTAGATACAACAAAATCAGCCTCTACAAACCAAAGGGTCAAGTACGTAATTAGTGTGGCCTTTCTTTACACTTAGTATTTCTTTAATCCTTTAGTTCTGACAATATAAAATTACATACATTTTCTTTGATACCAGGTTTGATACAGTTTTTGCTGCTTATTTTAAAGAGAACATAAGTCACACTAAATTCTGACTTTAGTCTGTACAGTCCATTCAGGTCATTGTTGTATATTTTTGATACTGTGCACATATTTCCTGTAATGAAAACAGAAGAAAAAACAAAAGAAAGGGAGCAAAATTTAGGCTACATTCAGCCAACAAGGTTAAAGGTAGACCAAGACTTTTGCTCAGTACTGTATGTCAGAGTTTCAGTGTATCAAAGTGCCTTTGGAATCCTGTCAACACACAAAACAAAGTTAAAAAGCCTCCACTCCACACCAGTAAAGTACGGTTTGTATTTGGTCAAACATTACAGTGCAGTACTACAATGGCATTTACAAACAACAGAAATTCACCATCCATGTGAAATACTTGTTAGAAATTAAAGTTTCTACAAAGCTCCCATCAGGAGCTGGAGGTGGCCACCTATGCAAAATTTATTCTAAGTTATTCTGAATCAAATTTTTTTTTTTTTTTTTGAGTTTAACTGGACTGGCTTTGTCCTTGAAAATGTTCCGTCTCTCATCCAAGAGACTTCATCAGTTCTAATTGATTACATTTTCAAGAACAAAACCAGTCCAGTTGAATATCAAAAATAACTAAGGGTGAATGATGACCTGGACAGAGACAGTTATATAGAAAATAACCTGCACATAACCTGAACATAATAAGTGCTGCATTCCAGAGCCAAGAATTATCACTCAGCTGATGTTTGATGGTTGTTTTGGTGAAGCTGTTAAGGCAGATTAAACCACAGCTACATCATTTAGCAGTCAACAGAAGTTAGCTCTGCTCTGTGTTGCCTGTTACCCAGATATACCATATACTCATCAGTGCTCTGAGTGGGGTGCCATGTAAAATCTCTGCTTTCCTTAGTAAAACCCAGCTGGAGTGTAGATGTTCCTATCATGATTATGTCTTTTTTATCCCCAAAAGAGATGTTTGAAGTAGATCTATGACAGCATCTGCAGTGACTGTGACAGCAGCGACCATGACGTAGCTGGTTCCCTCTCATCCCATCAATGACAACATCAGTAACTAGCATTATATTTGCCTCTAAGATGAAAGGAATAAAAGGTCCTTTTTACAGTGACAGTGCGCAGCTCTAGCTACTGTTGGCTTCGAAGTCTGCTATCATCAAAACCAAAATCACACCACCAGCTCCAACCACAATACAGACTCCAACACAAACTCCACATGAATCTTATATGTTTTGGACTTTGAAGTGCAGAGCTCGAGTAAAAATATTTTACTTTAGTTACATTTACTTTACATCATTCATTTTTATTTTACATACCGAGTTCTTTCGCTCCACTTGCTGTAACCCCCACTAAAAATATTTATAGTTTATAGGGGCATTGTGCTCATGACTCAGCTGAGCAGCACGTTTTCATGTGATCGTGGGAATGAAAGATGACCCTGACAACAGCGAGAAAGATAGAAGAGGGCAGACAAGCTACAGCTGGCACAGGAAGTGAGGATGATGCCAGTAAAGAGCCTGAGAGCAATCAGCAGAGCGTTCTCACAGGAGACACCAGAACTCAGTCCACATATACACGTGGCAAACTGAAGCCTGGTTGTCCAGACATGTTGTGTGTCAGCCTGTGTGTGTATTTGCAAGTCTTATCAGAAGGTTAGAGATGGAGAGCGAAGACGTCGGATGATCCCTCTCTTTTGTGTTTACACTCAATCTAAACAGCAGACCAGCCACTGAGACTAATGGGGTTCTAATCTACAGCTGGATGACACACACATGTTGTCTTCTGAGTTTCCCAAACAGACTTTTTAGTGCCACATGTGCATTTACTACGATTGCAGTCAAATGCTTTAAATAATGTGCTTTTTTTAAATTCAATTTTTGTAATGCAGTTAAAGCGACTGGAAATTACATCTACTTTCAGTATTTTTATGTAATTTACATTGTATTCTTTTGGCATGTACTTTTTTCCTGAGTGGGTCTCTGCTTTTTCACCCACATGGGAAGCAATTTAGGGCCTGATTTCTTTGCTCAAGGACACTTTAACATGTTGGCACCGGGAGCCCACAGTCAAATCACCAACTCACTCCACTGCCTGACCTACTGCTGTCCTGGTTTATTTAGTTATTGTTAACAGAGTGCAGTTTACACACATACACGTTTAGGTGTACATTGGAGACACACACTAAAAGAGAAACGCGTATCCTAAAACAGCACTGTAGTTGTTTTCACCTTAAATTGCACCTATCCACACACACTCACAAAGTGAAAGTGATGAAGCACTTGAAAATTTATTACCCTTGTCAAACTGAACAGAATACTAACTAATGGATTGCTTTTAAGTACGTAACTCCACACTGAGAAGGTAATGGACACTCTGTTCTTAACAGCTCAGTGACTTTCTCTACTCGGTGACACAAGGAAATACACACGACACTGACACACACACACACACACCCACTCGCAGATGTGCCATGCATGCTCAGTGTTTGCCTGAGAGAGTCACACCAAACACAATAGCGTCAAAGTTTGAACAACAGATCCGGCACTCTCACCTTCACACATTTTGTCTTTCATGAAGCACACTACCCTGCCAGAACTTTCAAATTAAGTCACTCCCATTAAATCAAAGGTCACACATCATCCATAGGCCTAACACAAAGTACTTATATGTGTGTGTGTGTTTCACAATAACACAGACTTTCACTAGATCACCTTCTGAACTGCAATTGTTTGCATGCCAGCTCATTAGTTCGTCAACTTTTCTCCCTCCAGGCCTGCAGTATAAAGGCCTTCTTTACGTTTCCACTAACAGATAAAGATCTCATTATTACCTCTGTGTTTGGGCTGCCTGTATTTATGTGTATGTGTGTCACCCAGCCAGGCTGGCCGTCAGCCCCTCTCCCCCAAGGCCAGGCAACTTTGTCCAGGCTTGTCTGGCCGTTGCACTCCTCTGTACTATGCACAATTTATGATGTAAAGTCCCTGTTTGGTTTACTGTGTGTGCTTCTCCCTGTTGCTTCCAGCATCGGTAAATGACTAATTCATGAACTTCTTATACCAGTTTCTATTATAGCACTGTGGGCTGGTATGAAACACCACCTTTCTGGAAAGTTTAACTCAGACTTGAGGTGATTTATGACGTTGTTACTCAAACAGTTTTGCTATGTTACCTTTTTATTTTGTTATGTGTCTTTAATCTTATTTGCATGCTGTTTGCCTTCTACAGTATGTGCAACAGCAGAATAAGAGAATGCATCATGTGAGCTGTGAGAAACAGGATGGGTGGATTTGCAGGGCAGGTGCCCACATGTTAGTCAATCTGCAAGCAGGAAATTGCACTGGCATAGACATACAAGCACATTGCCCACAGTATACACCCAATTTGTCACCTAGGCCCTCTCAGCAACTGAAGCAACACTTCCTCCTCATACTTGTCCCTGAAATGCTTCTCACACTGTCTTCAGCTCTCTTTAAACTTGATTTCATCTCTATGACACAGCCAAACCACAAGCTCCATGTTAATCCTCCTAATCGTTCATAAACCGCATATTAAGCCTGCATGTATAAACCTTAATGTTCACAACACTTTTCCTACTCTATTATTACCAAATAAAAATTATACAGTCTAATAGCATATAGTCTCTGACGTTTTGGCAGTCAGTGAAAGAAGACTCTAACTTCACCTCAAAGTCATACTGTTTTATTTTTTAACAGTGGCCACTCTGGCCACAAGTGGCAATTGCAGGACAGAGACACATTGTACTTCCCATCATTTCTTAATACTCAGCTTGAGTCAGCCACTTTAAAAACGCCCTTGTTTCATGCCTTAAATCTACTGGTACGTGCACCGAAAAGTCTAACTCGGTAACTTCATCTGTACAGCACTGTCTCTGAGTTCATGAGCTGATACCACCACTGATCAGAGACGTACAGCAGTAAAAAGTATGGGGCGAGAAATGATGTGTGTAGCTCAGTTCATTGGTAAAGGGAAGTTTTTATCTGAAAATAAACCATTCCAAGGAAGGAAATTGTAATCATTTTCTCATACAGTATGACGCTGAGTTCAAGTTGAACCGATTCTATCATTTTCAGTTGACATGAGAGCTGGTGTAGCAATTATTTACAATTTATCATGTCTTTAAGAGTGTCTGTTTCTACAGTTCCGGCCTGTGCCAGCCTGCACAGCCGTCTCACTCTTATCCATGTTCATCTTGCTTTGGTTGCTAACGTTCTGGATCTGATGTTCTATTCTTTGCCATGCCTTCATAGTTCTAATTCGCCTGGATCATCATGTCCATGAGCCGCTTTTATAAATGTCTTTATCTTCACGCAAGCCAGCTGACATTAGTCTACACGGCAGCTGAGTTAGGTTGAGTATCAGAGCAAAAGAGTAACTCTGACACATTACTTAACTGTATGCATACCAGGCTGTACAGCTCAGCTGCATTATATCTCCACGTTTTTCAACTTGTCAAAAGCAGAACCAGCCATAACACCAGAGTATCACCAGGGAGTAGGGTTGGGAAACAAATTCACAGAAAGGAGGAGAAGGAGAGTACCATATGTGGGTGAGAAACATGTTCTCATACAAGCTGTTTTTCTTTTGTTTCAGCTGCGCAGCCCCACCTTAATGAGGACAGGGAGCAAGGGAGCGCACTGGACAGAGGAGGAGAGGGGAGAGGTAGATGGGAATTCATTGAAGAATTGGGCATAATGTGCTCTGGGCAGTCCCTGACCCAGCTGTTTTCCATTCAGTGGGAGTCCAAGCGGTGAAATGTAACAGGGGTGGGATAGACAGGCAAAGAGAGAAGTGAGGAGGAGGAGGAAGGAGGGAGGCTTAAAACACGGCATGAGACGCAACATGTAAAGGTCAACATAAAGGCCATTGAAGTGTACTGGTGTCTCTGTCTTTAAACTTTTTTTCCACCTGATTACTCTTTCTAAACAGAGCTTTTCCTTTGCAGCTTTTGCACCCGAACAGGTTCTCATAGCACAGATTTCTGTTATTTTCAAATGCATGTCGGTTTCTATCTTCGTAACCTCTATCTTTGTTGGCTTCACATCAGTTCCTTCCTCTCGTGGCATAAGAGAGTGAGACTATTTTTTTGTGTAACTATTAGAGCTAAACTGCTTTGCTATTTGACCAAATATGCAATACTCTGTCATTTGTGGTAACATTAATCCATGACTCAATTCATAAAGTTTCCACAAGTTCAGTAGGTCAGGGAATGCACAATGGTCCATTTATTTGTCTGTCCACATTGAAGAGGATTTACTCTTACACAAATAATAACATACAGTGATTATTTCCTTGCTTGTAGCCTGTTTTAGGTGTTATGATATTTTACAAAATACTCCAATCAAAGATCATTTTAATGCATATTATTACATTTTTACAGGAAAATGTTTCATTTCCATCCCCTGCTTTATTGGAGCATTGAAGTATATTCAGGTCTAATGTATCTCATTTGGTAGAAGCAAATATAGTGTGTGACAGAGAACTGTAAAGAACCGATAACAGAGAAGCAGGAAATTTAGGCAACTCGTGCTGTCTCATCTTAGTTCTTGAGTTGTTGAGTGATCAAGCAAAACTGCATATTAATGGCGAAAGGCAACTGAAACGTCCTTAAAAGGTTAAAGGTTGTGGCCTTTTGCTGTTCCCCTACAATGTCTGAAATGTGAATCACAGCTTTGTTTTCGAGATGACAACACTGAAAATAGCACGATTCTGAGACATTTTGACTGATTCCTGGAATTAGAACAAAAAAAAAACCAGTCTGAATAAATTGATTGAAAAGTATGTGGAGTAGAAAAAGAGCAAGAATGAGAAAAACTGAATCATGCCGGAATTGCCGTTTCATAGTATAGATAGATATCCAATTTTGCTATCAAATACACACATATCTTTTAATCTCTTCCTTTAGAGCTGACATAGTGCAGTGTGTGTGTGTGCGCAGTTGTTACGTGTCGGTCCCCCACAGTTAAAACCTACACCTTTGGCCTTCTCACGTCCCGTCTACATCTAAAGCACCAGGTTGCACAAACATCCAGTTCACTGGAAACTGGCCTCATCTATTCATGTTATGCCTGATTATTCCTGTTCAGGATGAAAAAGGTCTGGAGCTTTTCCCAGTATACGTCGCTCACATCCGGAAACTGCCCCATCACCAAGTTAACACAAACAGACAGACAATCGCTCACACTTGTATCCACACCTGTATGCATTTGTATTTGGTGCTGATGTTTTGTCAGGGGAAAACTTGATAAATATATATATATAAAGGAGAAGTAAACGCCTAGTAGAAAAGAATTTGTTCTGTTAGAAATGGGACTCGAGGCTTGGAGGATTAAGGAGGTGACTATGATATGGCATTTAATCTGTGTCACTGCCTGAAATCAACCGGGCACCTCCTGGCTGACACCAGACACTTCAGACCTTTGCCATTTAATGTTTGATGCCACAGTGGGGGCTGGGTGGGGTTGAGTTTGCTGTCAAAAGTCTCCTGGTTTCTCAGTACGAGTTGAGGACACTGAATAACAGATATCAGATGCAAAACCCTGTTTAATAGTCGTACTTTCCGTTCCTATTTTGGTCATCATCATTATCAGTTATGATTACATTTTTCCGAGGAATGCCACTTTTTTCTGTGTGGATTAAAAGCAAGCAACAGGTGAAATGATTCCTATTTCACTTGGATGCACTCACTTTTACCTGAAAATGATCTGGCTTGAGTTGCATGTTTATAATCATCCCACTTTATTTTCTATCCAGTCTGACTTTGATGTTAGCCACATTCCCGGAATTTAGTATTAAATTAGTGAGTACAATTAAGGTTAAGGTTACTTTATTTTCTCCCAGGAGAAAATTGTCTTAGATTAAGGGAACTGCTGCAACAAACCAGACATTACCAGATGTTACAGTAAAATATATTAAAATACATTTTAAAAGCAATATTATCATAAGTGATAGAAAATTTAATAAAAAATATTCCCAGTCAATGTGGAAACATTTAACTTTTTCTACAGGTTGTTTGTTTTTCCTCAGAGAATAGAGTTTGCTTGGTTGTCATGGAAACAGCTCATCATATTCCATCAAGTCAGGTGAGGACAACAGATTATCTTCATGACAACTGACTCATGGAGTTCATTGGAAGACTGTGGGACATTTGGAAAAGCCAAACTGACTTTTAGTGTAATGTTACACTACAGGAACTACACACATTTTAATAAACTGCAATGACCCTTTAAGTCAGAGAAATATGTGCCTTCGTTCCAGCTTTCGACCAGAACTGACTGAGACGTTGTGATGGATGTCACGCTGTTCCTTTTGTTTTCACCTACTGTTTAAACAGCATAAAGCGGATGATGTCTTTCATTACACCTGGTGAATTCGATCTCTCAGGAAGCTCCTCCAGCTCATGAATGTTGATGATTTAGAGCACCTGAGAGAAGAAATGCTAATTTGTTTAATGTCAAGACGTAATTTGTGGCATGTTGCTTGATTCATATCAAACATCTGGAAGGCAGTGTGATTTCTTATGTGCGGGTGATAATAAGGTGATTTTCACACAGTGGAAAGGGATGTGAGAGTGTGTGTGTGAGTGCGAGTCTGGCTGGTTTTACTCCTGCTGACAGAGTAATGGATCTGCTCATTGTTGCATGTGGACTGTGTGTGATGTATGAGATTCATTTGAAATTCTCTGTCTTAAATGAGGCACTCACATGTCTCCATATGGGAGAATATAGACTGGAAGCAGAATATATTATAGGAAAATGAACAGAAGTTGCTCATTTTTGCGGTCATCATTGCTGTGAAACGGTCTTGATCGTGGTCTTTTGTCTCATATTTTTCTGTGTGATATAATATAAAACCCATATCATGCTCAATAAATGTGTCTAAAACACAAATATCTGCTGGTCGATCTAATGTCCTGTTAAAAGTTTTGCTGTGCCAAAGTAAATCTGTGTAATTAAATTCAAGATAATATTAATCAAATCTTAAGTAAATTTCATAGGATGGTAGTGTAGATATTAAAAAAGAAACATTTTAGATTTATTAGTATTTATACATGATAAAAGTGGCAAAAATGGAGGGGGAAGCTTAAAATGATTTTTTAAAAAATCACGTACTGAATCTGGTATGCAATTCATTTTATTGCCAAGTTGATTTTGAGTATAGTAACAAACAAAAAACATGACATTTTTCACATTGGCTTTTAAAAAAAATAAAAGCCTTATCAACATGATTTTATCAAGACACCATAATTAAATGAAATTATAAAACCCACAATTGAGAAATGTACACAAAAATTAACTATAAAACATTTGACATGCAATAAATACATTCATTTCACTAAAGCAAAGAAAGATCAATATTGACAATGAAATGCAAAAATACTGTTTTGGTTTAATGTATTGCTGTAATTGCTTATTTTCAAGAGAGGCCTCATAAAAACCACAAAATAAAACACTGGACATTACTGATGTTGCATGGATGTGTGCTTCATGCCTGCTGAAATTAGATCCTGTCTTCCGATGAAAAATCTCATTTCCATTGTAAATTTGTGCTGTATGTATTCTGACATGTATTTTTTTCCACAGCTACTGCTGTGTGCGTGGCAGTCTGTGAGCTAAACTCTCTGATCCCTGAACCACAACAGGCCGGGTACAACCACCTCGAAACATCAGTGATGTTCATTAGATCATAATCCATCATTTCTACACATAACCTTTTTAACAAAACCCAAAATAGATGTTTTTTGTGTGAATTTGCGCATGTGTGTATGTGTGTGTATGTGTGTGTGTGGAAGGACCCTGAGGCTCTGTAACATTCTGGCAAAAGTTCAATGTGTGTTGGGTGAAAGCTGTCAGTGGAATCAGCTTTTTTTTTTTTTTTTAATAATGACTTTTTCTACAAGAAACGACACTCCAAAAGGAACCGGGTGACCTAATTAAATCTGACCTAATCTGGAGCTGCAGTCTGCCATCCAGCTGCATGTGCGTGTGTGTGTGTGTGTGTGTGTGTGTGAGATGTACAATCAGATCTTCTCCCTCACCAAATTTCATCCCTACTTGTTTTGTCCGTGATCTTTGTTTTTCTTTTCATTTAAACTCCTGGAGCAGAAGTTTTTACACTGTAAACAAAACTCCGCTCGATTCAAGCCAAAGTCTACTTAGCCTGTCGTGTGTGTTCAAGGTAGAAAGAAAGAAACAGAGCGCGATATCCAAGCTAAACAGATGCAGGAGCAGTTGGGCAGCCGGAGCCCCCGTCCCATTCAACTACAAAGAGCCTACTGTGGGTCATGTGCTGATTGAGTGATAATTGTTAGGTCTAGAAGAAGGATGGCTTTTCCGAGTGCATGCTGACGTGAACATTAACGTTAAAAAAACTGACAATGACTGACAGTAATCAACAATGAGAAAGCAAACTGCCTTTCCTCACAACATAATATCTAATAAAAGAGGGAAGTATTACAGAGTAGGTGCTCAGAAAGAGGTGGAAAAAAAAAGGTGAAGAAATACACCAACCAGCTTTCCTTTGTTATTTACTGAGGGTTAAGACTATCAAGCACAAGCTATTTTCTCCCTCTGTTTCTGGTTCTTTTCCTCTCAACCCTTCTCCCTTACTTATTCTCTCCATCTCAGCGCATGACTTGGCTGGTGCGGCCGAGCCCCGGCTCAATTGTGCAATTTCATACATGTTTACTTTACTGGCATCTTTCTGAGCATATTTTCCCCTGAACATTTCCCCTCACATTATTCTGCATTTCCTCTACAACGATATGCTGTCTTTAATCTCTCTTTGTAAGCCGTTTCTTGGCTTGAGGATCACAATAGAATAACCATGTCAGACATTTTTATTTGGCCCATCATCTGCTGTATTTTAACACATGCCACAAAGTTCATTTTGGAAATTGATCAGGGCTTAAAGAAAAAGAAAGTAGCTCTTCACATAAACATTTAGACAACTGTCTTCTTCAGCATGAAAAACAGCTGGAAGTAAGTGGATCACAGGAGGGGAGGGGGAGGCAGTGCGGTGCTGTGGGTCAGCGGTCTGTGTTGAGTGTAAGAAGAGAGAAGGACAAAGAGAGGTGAGGAGGGAAGTTGTACTTTGAGGTAACAAGGGCAAGTGAACTAGTGAGGCCAAGCGTTGCACTGAAGGGAGGAAGAAGAGGAAAACGAAGGAAGCTAAGTGCCAAAGGAAAGGCAATTGGGGGACTTCTAGGGGATCTTAAGAGTAATAAAAAATCACAATAGAATGATTTTTCCAGAAAAGTGCAGTTTGGGGGAAATAAATCTGAAGCAGCTGCTTGTAATAAAGACTCTTGAAAGTGTCAAATCACTCCCTTGTACTTTATCCTGCTACACTGTGGGAAAGCCATTCAGACATGTAGATGGACAGGTGCACTGTGTGGACACATCACATCATCTCAACACACGCACATGTTTACACACATAAAAGATGCCGGTCATACTGCAGCCGCATTTGCATTTGGTTGACCTAATCATCAGCTTTTGGTTTGCCAGAGGCAGAATTCATTATTTGGCTGTAGCTTCCATTAAAAGTTATGTTTCATAAAAAGAAATATGTACACTGACAATAGTGGCCTGTCTGCGCTGTGCTCTTTTGATTTGCCACGTGGAAAATAGCTTCCATAAGAGAGTCAAAGTTTGTCTGAAGTTTAAGTTCAACAATGCAACAGCGCAGTGGAAACTACAAATATTGTCGCTGAGTTTTGTTTTGAGCGTCTGCGATGTCTGCTAAGTGCTTCAGTCCTTTTGGCACACGCCGTGAAACAGCCTACCATAAATGTCAAACAATGGTATGAATGCAGATTAGGGCTATGCGGTCTGTCAGAGTCACATAGGTGATCTCGTTCTGCTGCAGCCGGTAGAAGGTTTTAAATCATTCTTTGCATTTTTTAACATTAAACTGAAACCCTTTTTTGGCTTACACAGGGCCGCTGGAACTGTGTTTTACTTCTATACTGTTAGTGTTATAAAAGTTATAGGTCTGGGAAGGTTGCCATAAAAACATTAAGAAGGAATGAAATAGTCAAATAAAACTAAAAAAAAGTTTCAACCACAACTTATAGTTGAGGTTATGTTTTTTACAAACTTGTGTCATGCATTAATTCATGTCACTAAGTTAATTAATGTAACTAATCCATTTCTGAACGCCTAATTTTATTACTTTAAACTTCTTCATCTAAACCGCTTTGGTGGCAATGCGAGGTTTTCTGGGTTGCTGTGTCATATAAATAACATTAACAAAGGCGTATGCTATAAACCCCATGTGGCAGCGCCGCTAAATTGAAACAAGACTCTTCTAATTTTACTAATTGACTCAACCACTGAGCAGAAGAAATACGGCAGGTTTTTAATGGTTATTTATACCAGAGCGCTCTGCTTTTGTTGTTGTTGTCGTTGAGATGATGAGATCTGCCTAAATGTTTTTAAAAGGTGAAAAAATACACAGACGATGTCGAAAAAGGCCGTGGTGACTAAGTGGATGGAAAACTTCCTCACCGTGCAACAAAATGTCTGAATGGCTTCCTCACTGTGCAGCCCTTGAAAGCCCACGATGTCGTATCACTGTGATACTGAGCAGAGGTTTATTCCCAAAGAGCAAAAAGGGGAAGGAAAAGAGAAGATACAGTCTACTTGTTTTCTGAATGGAGAGTTTTAGAAGTACGGACAGGCTTTCATACTGAGACAATGGCTCGCGTCCACCCTGCTGTGCTCTCCCTGCTCCTCTCCCTCCCTGTTCTCCGTCTCTCTATCTGCCTGTGAGCAGAAACACACGGCACATCCTGCTCAACAAAACACACCAGCCAAAAGTTCACTTCCTGCTCCTCAGTTCTTCTCCTTCACACCAACCCTATTCCCAGGACATGCATTAGCAGCCCTTCATACACTCAAATAGCATAGGGGCACACAAACAGACAAGCAAACACTTCCCCTTTTTTATAGATACACAGCCCTCTCCTTCTGTCTGTCATACACATTAATGCAATCAAGCAAGTTTTAAACAGGGCACATCCTACAGAAATGTTCAGGCATTATCTCGTTCTTCCCTCCTGCACAGATTTGGAGTGACAGTGGAAACACTTTGTGTTATTTTAATGGCATAAGGCTGTGGACAGATTCTTATTTAAACCAGTGAATGAGAGGGAGTGAGTTGGAAAAGTGTGACTGAAATTCCCACGACTGACATCCGCCTGTTTCTACATTTTTAACACGTACACATGTGCAACTAGACAAAGGTCTAATTGCTAATAATGTATCATTTGGGCAATTTGTTTTCATTTTTTTCATTACATTACAGGGTGACAAAACTTAAAGCAACATGGAAAGCAAGGTAATTTCCTGTAAGTTGTTGTGCAAGTTTGTTTCTAATTGTAACACAATTCAGTAATAGGTCAAACAGTATAAGGCCAGTTTTTGTATGTTGAGGGAAGTACTAATAATACAATGTGTCTCATGAGAAAAAAACCTACACTTGACAACCAGGCTTTTCTGTGATGCTAAAACCAAAGATAAATGATCATACTTGCTACACTGCTGTTTAGTTAAGATACTCCCAAAATGACTTTGTCTCATGTTATAACAATGGAATTGGTCAGACCGACACAAGCCTCTTTGAGGACGATACAATACAAAATGTATAACGCATAGTAAAAATACAAACAAGAATGTTAATATCACATGTTATCTCTCCACAATAAAACTGTAACAAGAAATGTATAAACACAACATAACCACAGGTTTGACACAGGACAACTGCCCTGTAAAAAAAAAAAAAAAAAAAAAGAATTAAAAAGAGTGTGCAAGTGTGTGTATTTGTAATTGAAAGTTTACTAAAGCTTAGCGTCCCCATGCTGGGTTCAGTCCTGAGGTAAGCACCGGTTTCACGTGCGCTGCTTTCAGTTAAAACCAAAATAAGGTCAAGAAAAGTAAGTGACAGGAAACAACATGTCTGATATGATCATATGCTACAGATATGAAGCCCTTAAATTATTGTTACATTAAAAAAAAAAAACAATCCCAAAAGTCAGGCACATTGTTTCTGTTTTTTAAGCCTTTAAGATTCACTACGTCTATCACAGTGTATTTATGGCTTTAGTCTTCACATTCACCCACTGAGGTTGGCATTGGCACTATAGTGGTCAGACATTTCTAATCTGAATCAAGGACCAGTAAAAGCAACAAAAAGAAAGAAGAAAAGGCCAGCATGTTCTTTGGAATAAACATTTAAAGGCAGAAATATGCCTTCAACCCACAACTTTTAAGTGCTCTTTTGTTTTCAAGCTGGAGGAACTGCTGGCCCGCCAACACAGAAATATGTCATTCTTATTTCTGTGTTTGATACCAGCAGGGAAGGGAGGCTGGGAGATATTTGCTAGGCTGGGATATGATGTTAATAAGTGGATAAGAAGGGTAAGATGGCAGGCATGAAATGGGACATCATGCCGGCGAGCAGTGTGAATTGTCCAGGAGAAAGTGAGATTTCACAGGGATTACTGAAGCACAACAGCTGGGATGTGCTGTTCACTCGCTAGCTTCTGAGGAAGACCCAGATACCCCTTCTTATGGTCATATCACTGACAGATTAGCAGCTCACTCTGTCTATGTGTGTGTGTGTGTGTGTGTGTGTGTGGGGGGGGGGGGGGGGTTTTTTTGCGGGTGTTGTGAAGATTTAAGGCAAAGG
>JAPQRQ010000006.1:24394763-24417910 GCA_037367365.1 Apogon talboti | reverse complement strand
GGGGGGTTTATATGCGTGTGTAGTGAAGATTTAAGGCAAAGGGCTGAGTACAGCGCTCACTTTGGCCTGTCAACAGTAGCAGGGCTTGCAGACAACATACTACAAGGGAGGGAGGTCAAATGAGAGGGCAGCAGTGTAACAGAGCTTCATCCAACACAGGATTTCACTACTGCTGCGTTATGATTATTCATTGGACTTCTGTGGATGCAGTAATAGTTCCTGACAGTAAATGACAGATTTCTCTCATTAATTGTGACCTGGCCCCTGCTTCTCTTGTGCTCAGTTGTATCCATAATTGTAAATGTTACACAATGACAGAGGCAACACCCATGCTTCGTCTACACCATGCGTTTAGCTTTGTCGTTCCAAACACTCTGCGACGATGTCACTCGCACACCCCCGATGTGAACCACTGGTCTAGGCATTGGCAACAGCTTTTTTTTTTTTTTTCTCCCCCTCTCACCGGCCCACTGACCCACCGGGAAAACTCCCGGTACTCCCGATGGCCAGTCCGCCCCTGATGATCAGGGATTAGTGTGTCATGAGTTGGGTATGTGCAATCATGTCCCAGTTATTAGATCACAGGGCCGTGCTTGCTGCTTTTCAATAACAACTGAAAGCTACGGGATGTTAGTCAAAAAGCAAAGGAAGTTTTAGCTCAAGAAATGCTGAGTGTAAGGCTGATTAAGCTACCATTACTGTCATATAGTATGAGCTTTTATCGGTAGAAAAATGCATGGGAGGAGTGGGTTACTTCAAAAAATGTGGAAAATAAAATCAAAAGAGACTTTACCAAAATGCTGAGGCAATTGCTCTTATCGTTCAGTCACTTCCATATGACTTGGGAAGCAGGAACAGGATGTGGAGAAGCAGGGGGTGAGATACGTAAATTGTCCAGTACCCCAAAAAACAGCAAATTAAAAAATAATAATCCTCTCATTACTTTAAAGTCCAGAAGAGTTGGCTTATTCATTCGGTAAAAAGTTCCGCTCAGGTCTGGACGCAAACCCTGAATCCTGTCCTTATGTGCTTTTTCCTTTTTTTGTACACAGATGACACTCAATAGTACACAGGTTTAGGGTCAGATTGCAACACTTCCTTGCAACAGTTTCTCTTTGGATTTCATCATAATACAAAAATAAATAAAACAATTTCATTTTGGTTTTCAATTTGCTGCTTTGGCTCAATGGCTGGAATTAAAAAAATGTCTGTTGCACACACTGTACATAAATACTGTACTTCTTTCAGTAAGTGTTCCTTGGTCTTGGAATAGCACAGTGCTCCTTTATGAAGGAGAACTTAAAGATACATTAAATGTATAGAAAGGCACTTGGAGTCTACACAGTTTGGTGTGCATTAGCAGACCTTTTGGCCTGAGTCTGAAGTGCAGAAGAGATACTGAGTTGAGGTGAATGGCTTCAGAATACTGCAAGTTGTGTGTGCATCGGTGATTGATATTAATACAGTTGAAATGGCCTTAGCTGGGAGAATAGCGGTCAATGGTGCGAGCATCAGACAGGGGCTGTGGAGGAGGGGGCAGTGGTTGGCCCAGGACGTCCATCTTGTCGTGGGGGATGCCCAGGTGTTCTGAGGCCAGTTTGGACAGCGGGTAAAGGCTTTCTATGACCTTTGCATCAGCTACCAGTTGCTGCTGAGCTTGTATAAGAAGCTCATTGGCCTTCTCCTGCTTAAGCCCCAGGTGTTCTGCTGTGTATTTACTCAGAGGAAAGATGCCCTCTGCAAAGTCCAGCTTCAGTTTCCCATCTGTGGTCAGGCCCCCTGCAGTTCCTCCACTGCTGTGCATCTTCATGTGGCTGATGAGATTGCGCTGCTGAGCAAACTTTCCTCCGCACACCTGACATTCGTAGGGCTTCTCCCCGGAGTGGATGCGCATATGCTCAGTAAGGCGGTACTGGCGGGTGAAGCGCATGCCACAGGAGTCACAGGCAAAAGGCTTCAGGCCCAGGTGGCTACGCATGTGACGGGTCATGGTTCCACGCTGTGTGAACTTCTTTCCACAGATGCTGCACGGGTAAGGCCTCGTCAGCCAGTGGGTCTTCTCATGCTGTCGCAAAGTGGCCGGGTCTTTGTAGGACTTATCACAGTTGGAGCAACGGTAGGGGCGAATCATGTCCCCGATGCAGCCTGAATTTAGGCTCTGGTTGGATTTTGTCTCCAGGTGTGAGAGACTGTTCAAACTGTTGCTGCTGTTCAGGCTCCCATAACCATTTGTATTGCTGCTGATGTTTTTGTTGTTGTTATTGCTGTTTCCCATCTCCCCACCAGAGTTGCTGTACAGCTCTTCTTCTGTGTGTGTCTCCACATGTGCATTGAGCTGCTCTGAGCTTGGGAAGCCTTTGTCACAGGGAATGCAAACATACAGATTGTCCCCAAAGCTTTCTGGCTCATACGGCATGTGGAACCTCCCCATCGGTCCAGAGGGGGACGGCCGGCCTTCACTACTGCCGGTCTCCTCTGTGCCTGACCCGCTCTTATCATCCACTCCTTCACTTTCCTCCCCGGCCTTGTGGTTGTGATGCTGGTCTCCATTTTCACCTGCCTCATCCTCATCCTCATCTTCATCCTCATCTTCAGCCGGGTATGATATTGGCTCATGTTTCACCCAGCGGTAGATGTTGCCCACCTCTCTGCCGACCTCTCCACCTTCTGTTGGGGTGTCGGGGCTGGGGGGGCACGGGTAGCGGTCTGTGCCCTGGGAGCCGGAGCGATGAAGGTGGGGGAGGTGTGGACCAAGAGGCTGGTTGAGATGAGGGAAAGGTGGAGGAGTGAGAGAGCCCGCCTGATCAGTTGACTCCATTTTGTCTGATGGGAAGCCTCGTCCGTTGATCCCGTGCATGGGACTGGTGCGGCCACTTAAAGACCCGTCTCGCTCCTCATCATTATGACTGTTTGCCAGATGGGACTGAGAGGGCGTGTGTTGAGACTGGGAGTTTGGGCTTTTCTTGGAGAGATCAAGGCCGTAGATGGGGGAGCAGTTTCTGTCAGGATGGGCTGGGCGCAGCCCTAACTGGGCGGGAAGAGCTGACTGTGGGGATGGAAACACCTGAGAACCCTGGGTGGAGGTGGGAGCATAAAGCTCTCCAGCATGAATGGCTAGTCGATGGGGAACTAGCTCCTCTAGTGGTGGTGCCCGGGGACCAAGGCTGCTCACAATTCCTCCTGGAGGGCAGGACTGAATGACAGGAGTAGAAACCCTATACCTGCCACTCCCTAAGCCCATATTGGGGCCCATCTTTGGATAGGGAAGAAATGCTGGGCCCGGACGGAGTGGGTATTTGCCATTTCTTTTCAGCTTCTTTTTGCACAAAGCCACTAAGTCAAGCAGCTGAAGGTAGCTGGCTGCTGCCAAGACCGCCCCTAGATTGGGTTCAGTAGGAGAAGCAGGGTCTCCGTCAGTAAGGCGGCCTGTGTAGATGTAGTCCAGAATGACCCTGAAGACCCCTGGACTCACCATCTCGTGGTCGAGGTTAATGAGATTGTCGTGGACCACCAAAGACTTCAAGTAGTGGCTGCTGGCAGCCAGAATGTTCTTGTGAGCTCTGAAGAGGGCGTTCTGCACCACAATAATAACATCACACAAAAAGCCCTTGGTGCGTTGGCTGTTGAGCTGCAGGAGGAGATCCCTAGCATGACTTGGAACTTCCATGGCATCCAGCATCGTCTTCAGTCCACCACCTGCAATGACAGACATCTGTAAAGAGCCACGCAGCAGCCATCATTTCAAGACATAAAAGTATAATCACTGCCCAACAACACACATTACTCCACTGTATTTAACCGCAGTAATCCATCTAATCCTGAGATTATTCATGAAAAAATACTAAAATATAATTCACAGATTGGAGATCCAAGAAGAATTATTAGCATACACACAAAAAAGACCACAGAATTAGTTCCTTACAGATGAAAATTCACATTTTCTCAACATTTAATGTATGTTTTAATGTTGAAATCAAGATTTAATAATTTTGTCCTCTTTTATGTTTAAAGTATTAATTATTATCATAGTCATGTTTAATTCTTAAATTTCACTCAAGGCAGCATGTGCACAGTGCAGAATTTGTGTGTGGGAAGTGCACACGAAGGCAATAAATGTGAACTTTTATGAAAGGTGAGCAGTGGCAATGGTTTTCTCATTATTAGAAATTCAAGTCTATGCATTCACTTCCTGAGAGGAAAAAAAGCGAAAAAACAAAATTGAGAGAACCGCAGATAGATATTTTGTAACTGCTGACTTCCTGATAATGTATTCGTGAAGTGGTGTGCAGAGTTTTAAACAAAGACAGGGTAAATGTCTCACAAGTATGATGAACAGCAGGTATAAACCTGTGTGGAAAGGACATTTCCAAAAAGAGATGTGTCTTTCTGCTCATATAAGGAACACTACGCACACGGAATGTAAATCAGAATTAGATAGTCCAAGACCTTACGTTGAGATGAACTCCAGGAATTTAATGCGCACACACACACACACACACACACACACACACACACATATATTCATTCACACTCAAACATCAACACTAATTGTTCCATCAAGCCTAAAATAAACTACAACTGATGCACGAAAGAAACACAATGTATTGTTCAGTCACTGGCATCTGAGGATAGTTTACATATAAGATTAAATGTCTCAAACTGTCCCTAAGGATTTAGTCTCACTGATGGGAAACAAGCAACTAAATAAATATCATGTCATCTGTCTGATCATGCTCTTCCTGACAGCAGCTCGTTCACTTCTTGTTTATTCTATTTAACATACATGTTCGGCACACAAATAGGGAAGTATAACTTTTTTTTTAAAACCTTGAGGGGAGAGTTATGGAGGGATTCTGGAGCTAAAAGTCTTATGTCTCATCTCTTTCCATCCACTTCTCCCTACTTTTAACTTAAGTTCAAGGACGCTGCACAGTAGATTACGCTCAGTGGTATTTTTCAGCCTCGTTTTCAGCATCAGGCCTACAATATCAGAGGGATTTGTCATCAATCTTAGAGTGGAAAATGAAAAATATGACCTTTACAATAACCATGCCGTAACGTTGAACGTCAGCATGAGAGAAATATATCTTATCATCATTTTCAAGTGCTTTTCTTAAATTAATACAAGAATGTCACCTGCTCTGTGTATTATTCATAATTTATTTATAAATATCTAAAAAAAAATAAAATAAAAAGCTGAATAAGGGATGAATCTATGATTAAACAGGCGGGTTTAGGTGGGTCCATACTTCATCATGTTCCCGGTTGTCATCTAAAGTGTTTCCACTTCTGGTTTCTGTCTGGCTTTGATTACTCAACGGTCATATTTTACTATAAATTTCAGTGCCGGTCAGATCAAACATGTTTAGAAATGAGTGTGATACGAAGAATATAGGCCAAGTACTTTCCATAACTAACTGAACCTTTGCAGAGTCTCCATTGCATTAGAGGCCAAGTCTTACTGGTTACTGTACGGGGAACAGTGACACGTTATGTACTCACACGCACACAGTAAGTTTACATACAGTTCACAGCACGCTACTGTCAGACACAGCTCCAGAAGAATTACAGAAATTAAGCCTACTGTGGATTCTGATTTATGGCACGTCTTAATAATGACAACATTACATTATGAATCCATTTTGTAGATATTCTTACAAAATGAACAAACTCAAGATGCAAGAGAAAATCAAGTGCGTAAAAGGAAAATTTCTGTGCACCTGCATTGTGTGTAGCAACTGAAAACAATATTATTTTAGGTAGCGTCTTGTGGTAGCAACAGTCAGTGAGGCTGCATGTTTCCCATCATGACATTAAGGTCTTTCCCATAACTGTGAGCACAGCGAGTCTTCTACAGTTTGAAAACATGTTAAAATGTCAGTGTTTACTGCACGTTTCTGTCTATAAATAGCTAGACATGTTCTTTTAAAGTCTTGATCTGCTGGGTAGGTGTAAACTCACTGCATCCTGTTAGAAAGAACTCTAAGATTGCAATGATATCAGAAAAAAACCAATAACTTTTAAGCAGACTTAATATTCTTATAAACAGGTTGAAGGCCTGGATGCACAGCGTAGTAACCTCGGTTTATGTTGAACAGGATATATTAAATAATTACACATACATCAGAGTCACCTCAGACTCTAGTCTCTCTGGGATGTATCTGGTAGCCTGCGTTCTAATGATTCACCAACATGTTGAGTTTACAGAGCTGATGTACTTTACAGCGTTTAGTTATTTGCATTAGATTAATATTCATTGTCCCTGTATTTTGTCTGTTTTGTCACTTTTGTGGTTATTGGATAAAGCCAAAGACTAAACACTCCAGACATCTGCTTAAAACGCTGTGCTGACATTTTATTTTGCTTCATTTCAATTTTCTGCCCATGTTCATGCACTGTTGTTTATTTTAGAACCCATTTCACCATGATCATGCAGAGTCCACGTCAAATTTATGAGGCGTGACTGCAGAACCACGTCGGTGTAAATTTGCAAGAAGATATGCTTCATGTTAACTTTAATATTATTCCGTCTGATTTACTCATTTGTCATTTTTGGGTCTCAGAGAAGCAAACTGCGGCTGGGGGAACTCTGCGTGATATTTGTGAAATGTGTGTTTTACTTTCACAGCAGGAATACAGCCCCCCCCCACTCACCCACCCACTATTCCAGCAAACATGTAAAGTTAGTTTCATGTGTAGTTAAAAAAAAAATCACAGTTTTAAAATAGGTTTACTGACAGAGTTATGTGACAGTTAATGAAGTTGCAAGGCTGATCAGAAATATTAACATAATGATTATGAGCACTTCTTTCAATTTAAATACTGTTCTATAATAATTATTACGATCAGTTCACGTGCATTTACATACGGGCCATTACGCATTCATTTTACGCGTTTAAAAGTTCATATTTTTCATTAAGAGCAAAAGCCTTGACATTAATGACTACTATGCATTTCCAATTCTAATTAGTAGAATAATTACTGCCAGTTTTACGGTTTAGTGCAGATCAGGGATAAAGCTGCGGGCATTCATAAATAACGCACTCCACGCTGCGTTCTGTCGGCTGAGCCTGCGTGTCGCCGAGGGGACTCGTCCTGTCTCTAATCTGTTTTACTCTGCTCCTCACATATTGTTGCAGTAAAACGAATCACGAGTGATCCCATCTTTCTGAGCCTCAGCGCCTCATCTTTTACTTCTCCTTATCTCCGCCAAAGAGCCTTAAATCACCTCCAGAACCAGACCGTTTTCAGCTCATTGCGCTTAAAACAAGGTGTAACGCACAGCTGTTTCTTATACCGGCTCTTTCCGTCCTTAGACCTGTCAGCACAACGGAGAAGCATCTCTTTCGTGCAGCTTTATAAAATCTTGGCTGTCATAAAGGAAACGAGAATTTCATACATAAAAGCTTGAAAAATAATAATAATATTCCTTGTATATTCTGTGGTCGTCTGCGCTGAGTAGTGTCATTACCGCACAACGTGGTGCGCTTTTTAAATGTCCATTAAGGACTTAATGATTTTCCTAAACTTTCCTTCTGAAATTTATAACAGAACCTAAACATGAGGCAGCAGAGGTAGATCTACCCTTTAACTGTTTTATTAGCTCTATAAAATGTTCACAGTTTAATAATACACCAAAGTTTGACCCGATGGGTGAAATTACGCATAATTTTAAAGAATAAAGAATGAAGTTTTGGCAGCATACTAGTGAAATTAGAGGAAAAATAATGAATTAAGACTAATCATGAGTAATTTTACAATTTAATTAATTTATGTGCATTTATTGAGAAAAAACACAATTTTACAACAACGAATTGAATGACATAAATAAATTGGAATTTTCGTGTGGATATGAAAAATAAAGTTAATTACAAGGCAGACGCTGTGTAGATATTCCAGCAAGTCAGGAAAAAAATATCTCTCCGTTTTAAGGATCTGCAGTGTAGGTTTTTAGTGAATCCAAGTGTAAATGTCAGTCTTTCCCTGTTCTTGTTTGGGTGTCTGCGTATCAGCTCTTACCTGCATGCCCGATGTCTTCTGCCATCCGATCTAAGTCTCCCTTAATGATCATCTCAGCAGTCTCTAGGAGTCATATCTGACGTTTCAGCTTTGAACTGCCAGCCTCCAAAAAACCATGCCAGTTTTCCGAGCACGTCTGCCAGCTCTTTTTTTTATTATTAATTGATATGAATTTCTTGTCGCTCCTTAGGTCCGTCCTCCCACCCACTTTTCGCCCTCTCCCTCTTTCTGCCCCTCCTCTATCCTTTCTCATCCCCTCCTATTAAAAATACGTGCTTTGACCAGCATCAGTTTCCTGCTTTTTTTTTTTTCTAGTAATTTCCTTAGCTATTTTTGAGTCAATAACGCGCACCGGGATGATAATGGAGCCTCTATGCGCCTTAAGTGTTTTAGCGCCCCGTGTGATGTCAGTCTATAATAAAACTAAAAGGTAAAATCGAGGGCAGGAACTTTATGTGACCCCGACTTGAACTTCTCAACACTTCGTCTTAAAGAGACAGGCGGCTATTGTATACATATGTACAGTATATGTTATTGCATATTTATGATCAGAGCGTATGTAAACTTTTTAGACGCTGTTTCTTGACTGGATAAAGCTGGGTACATCAGCAGTTACCAAACGTATTTTCTAGTCAAGAATCTAGAAGACAGACCTGAAGGGGTTACATAAATCTTTAATTTTACTCTATTTAATATTAGTTAATAAAAGTGTCCCTAATCCCTGAAAAATACCCAGCATGGATTCTTAGAAATAAAATAAATGGAAACCACAAACACCAAGGATGCTTTCTCTCTCTCTCTCTCTCTCTCTCTCTCTCTCTCTCTCAGGTATAGCACCTGTCTTATTGAGAAGCAAGAGGAAGCATTCACCCATCACCTGCAGGCGCAAAGAGGCGCCTACTGTATTGTGTAACAATGCAAATAGCCATATTAGTGTCCCTCATAAGATATGGGCCTTTCCTGGTTGGATTTAGCCTGTCCAGTTAAATACCTGATGCCTTTACTTTGACTCAGATCATGTTAGACATTTTACAGTGGATGACAGTCACTCTAATTAGTTTTCAAGATTACTTTTATCACACGTCATGTCCTATTCATGACACTCTCACTGTCTTGGATGATATTAACATGAAGGCTATATATTACAAAATGAAAATTAAATAAGTACAAGTATAGATGTATACATAGCTATGTGATAATGCCTAATTTAGATGGAAGTTTGTCATTACCACTGACTCCAAACCAAAGTCCTAAATCAGATGTACTCGTTGTTGTATTCCTCTGGACTCTCATTCTGAGAGTGTGTGTGATTTCACGTCTGCGTGGATGCTATCACAGCCTCTCAGCCGTATCACACGCTTACCTCGGACTCATGTCTGGTGCTCTGGCCGTATGTCTGCTCTCCTTTTCGGCATTCCCTCATTAAAACTCTCCGCTGTTTCCTCCAAGACC
This sequence comes from Apogon talboti, assembly GCA_037367365.1. Lineage (NCBI taxonomy): Eukaryota > Metazoa > Chordata > Actinopteri > Kurtiformes > Apogonidae > Apogon > Apogon talboti. The sequence goes on along the minus strand of JAPQRQ010000006.1, from coordinate 24,408,439 downwards.
GGGTTCCTCGGAACTTCTCTTCCGCGTCCTTTTGCAGCCCACCCCTCTCTTGTCTGCCGGTTTTCCACGTCTTTCGTCCTCTTCCATACACTGGATTTCTCACGTGTTAACAAGACTATCTGACACTTACGACTGTGTTGGGGTCCGGTCGGACCAAACCTGCCGGGGGAGACTTTACGCGCACAGCGACACCCAATGGCGCACCGTGCGTCAGCGAGTCCCATCGGCCTTATCAGAGTGGACAAGCTGAGCAGGGATGGGGAAAGGTTTTAGATATGTTAAATATGAGTGCAGTTTGAGAGAATCATATAAAACCACATATTTACTCATAAATCAGTCATTCTTGTTAGGAACTGGAGGTCAACCTCAAAACTGGTCAGCTATTTTCCCCAAAAAAAAGAGGTTTTATGCTCACAAGTAAATGTTTTGCAATGCTGCAGTTGAATTAAATATCAAGAAAATAGATAACAGCATTTAAAATGATTTGATATGTGCCAGATTCATTGTTATTGTATTGTTATTTCAGAAATCACACTATTAACATAATCAGTACTTAAATTCTAAGTTTTGTGCCATGCTAATTGGCTTCAGTGTCACAGAAAAGTAGTTTATTTCCTCCACATTTTTTCTATGAACATCTAGTCTGAATAATATTTTATCTACTATTTCTGGCTGTGGCATACTGGGCTGGTCTGCAATAATTTCAAATAACAACATAGCTCTGCTGAGGCACATTGGTATAAAGCAAAGTAATTACTTAATACACAGAGTGATCCAGCAGAACACCAGACTGTGGCCTATTTACGTTTATTTTGATCACAACACCAGCTGACAATCCTGCTCCAGAAATGATCCGAGCTCAAGGTGCCGGTGTTTCATTAAAGCGACCTGAGGCACCTGAGGGTGGAAGGTATTGTCTCTCACTTCCATGTTCCCTGATGAACTGCTGATAACCTCAGCGACAGAGGTAGACAGCACTGTGCTGGAGAATAGATACACTCTATCAAGGATGTGATGGTGTGTTTCAATTCATGGTCCAAAATAGGTTTTTCCATCCAGGAAAACACAAAGTGATGTCATTCATCACTTGTCAGGTGCTTCGTGTATTTTACAAACAGACAAGACTTCTCCCTATTGGGGTGCATAAGGGTAAATACTGTGTTTTACTGGCTTAAATAGTGGAACATAACCTTAAGCAAGAAGAGGAAAGATTCAGACGATACTAACGATGGTTGTTATTAATTCTTTTGTTTCTTTTGTGTCTCTGTGTGCAGCTGTTGTCTTCCCAGACAATCTTTATCTCAATAATCAATCAGCCTTCTGAGGCCTGCGCTGGACATTAAACTTCAGCTTTTCAAAACACAATTTAACATACCATAATCTGGAGCGCAGTAAACCTGAAACGCTGAACTCTTAATGAACTGAAAAAGCCTCCAAATTCCTGGTTGTAAGCAATGATTCAATTAAAGCTGCCTGAGCTGAGCCCCTGAGCACAACTCAGGCAGCCCATCCCAGAACTCTGCATGTCTGCCCCCCAAAGACCCACACACAGTGACGGACGATGCAGGGTAGAGATAAGGCAGGCTTGGCGCAGCTGAATGGTCAAATCCCTTAACAGTCGCCTGTCACCCTTTAAATCACACACTTTTCCTGCCATTAGCACCGCTGGTTTTACATGCGACATATTTCTTGCAAAAGCTCGGTGGGTTAGCTATGGAAACGCAACTAGGGAATGAATAACTGTGGCTCTTTTTTCAGATCGGATAAGTTACGGGGTCACCATGTCCCCAAGGCCCAAACCACCTTGTTTCAATTTTCCTGACGAGTATTCCAATCATCTTATTATTACTCCATTTCTGTCTGCCAGCAAATAGACAGAGTTGTACTGGACAATAGACAGGACAGCCTAAAAGTAATCTTAACACCTTAAAACAGACTCCATCACCATCTGAGTGTAATATCCACATAGCTTTTTGCTCTCCCTTGTTGCTTTCATTCTCATCAATCATCCCACTCTCCTTTCTTTCCTCCCTTCCAGTGGATATGGCCACACATATCTCCAGATGCTTGCTGTGACCGCCCCGTCATACCAGACACACCCCCGTCCAGCTTCAGATTCTCCTTGCCACCAAAAATTGAACAGTAGGCTCAACATTTACACACACAGACCTCTCTTAATTCATTGTAATGAGCAGTTTTGCGACAGCTTTAGAGCATAGGCGTGCAAGGCATGTCATTTGAACGAGCAGAGCTGTTGTATGTGTTCTGCCGCTATTCTAGTTTACCCATCTGAACGGTGACGGACAATTATCATGCCATGATTAGAACCAGAGAAGAAATGCTTCATTTTCTTCTCAAGCATGAAACCATTTAGGCATGAGAAATAACTCTTCATATATCATTCTGAAGAAAGCGAGAAAGATATATACTGTAGAAATAAATATAAGAAGTGTTGGAGGAATATTATTTAGGGATGATGCAGTTTAGTACACTTGTGGCCAAAGGTTTTGAGACTTTGACACAATGGATTGTTTGCTTAAATGTAATTTATTTGTCACTAAATTTATCTGAAACCTATATAATGCTCCTAATTGTTCTTCAGTGTACCCCAGAAACATTGGGGGGGCGGGGCAACTTTGGCATTAAATTTTGCAAAAACAAAACTTGTGTCATTCCCAAAACTTTGGGCCATGAGTATACAGCTCCGATATGCACACACAATATAATGTATCAGAGGAACAGCACATGTTGGATGTTTTGGAGAAAAAGTAAGAAACTGAAATGTTTGGACATGTACAGATAGTGAATATATTGGTAGAGGGATGATGAGGTTGAAAATGCCAGGTAGAAGGTCTAGAGGAAGACCCAAGACCAGATTTATGGATGTAGTGAAGGAGGACATGAACGTAGTTGGTGTGAGAGAAGAGCATGCAGTGGATAGGGTTAAATAGAGGAAGATGATTGGCTGTGGCGACCCCTGAAGGGAACAGCTGAAAGGAAAAGAAGATAATTCACAATATAATGAAAATACATTGTTATCATTTTTACAGTTGCCATCTTCCAGGCTCTGTTTCTGTCCTGTTTCTGGATATATCTCAATGGTCATACACTGTTTCCATAATGCTTCGGACCACACCGTGCACTCGCCTACGTCTATAGTAATTGCAGATCAAGTATCTGTATATTATGAAATAAGACAGGACAGTCCAAGAACTGTTTCTCATTAATTCTGAATCTCACAAGGTGCTGAAGCAATGCACACAGCATTAGTTGCACAGCCTTGATACCTTTGTGCTGCGTGGACGTGTTGGTGTGAATGGCTCTTTTTAGATGTGTGTACGTCCATGTTTGTGTGTGTACTCGTGTGTGTTTGTAGGCCGGTGCAGTGGGCGTCTGCGGAGCACATGGCTGTCCGATGCATGGTCTCTGCTCCCTGGTCTCTCCTCATTAGCCTCACACAGTGCAGCCATTCCCCTCCCTCCCCCTCCTCTCCCTCCACCTTCCACTCAGCACACACACTCGGGGGGGAAGAGCGAACCTTTTGTTTTCTGTGTCCGACCTGCGCCCTGTTCCAGCCCTCCTCCTTTTCGCTCCTTTCTCCTCTCCACTGACTAAATCTCTTTTCCGGCTTGATACTGCTGAAAACCATATGGTGTGTGACATCATCAGGGCAGGAAGCATGGAGAGGGAATGGTAGAGCAGCAAAGAGACTGGCTTGCCAGGTCTCTGTGCGGTGATGTCAGCAGAAAAGCACTCTGGGAGGCCCGTAGGGGGTGAGAGCAGAGCAGGTTGGAAATTTTATCTTTAGATTTCACTCCCACCTGGATAATCAGGAGCAAAGTGAGGGCAATGTCCCTGTGAAACCGATCAAAGCGCACCCACTTTATACCTCTACAGGTGTTACTGGATCCCATTCTAAAAATGTTCAACTGAACAGGAGTTTTGGCCTAAATTGCAAAGTTGTGATGCTTAAAACTTCTGCAGATCATCTGTCTACCTCTTCCCTTTAGTCACTGGCAGTCCCAATCTGCTCACCAGGCTTTATGTCTGTCAACCTCCCTCCCTCCCTCTTTTGTTCTCTGGGTGAACTCTCCAGCTTTGTTGTGAGATCCTGGTCTCCATACCATCACCAACAACACATCCAGCTCTCTCTATCAGCACACATGGGGATACACACAAACACTCAGTTTGCCTCTCACACAGTCAGCATCTCTGTTTCACACAAACACACACATGCACTAAAATACCCTTCTCCTCTGATTAATGGCAGAACTGGGGAATGTGCCAGGCAAGTTTCTTACGGAGGGAAGGCATTAGGAGAGGAGAGGAGAGGCGAGGAGAGGAGAGGAGAGGAGAGGAGAGGAGAGGAGAGGAGAGGAGAGGAGAGGAGAGGAGAGGAGGCTGCTGCAGCTGTGGTTTTGGAGTGGGTCTCCACACCCCCTCGCTGCCCCCTCCCTCCCTCCATCTCCTCTCTGGCTCCTCTAGGGACAAACGCTTTGGCCTGGCCCCAGGAACCAGGGAGTCAGGACCAGGCTAAGGGGGAGAAAAAGGGGAACAAGACAGAGAATGAAGGATATCACAAAAGAAAGAGAAAAACAGAGCTGACCTAATACTTAAGTATTGTCAGGCAGCACCTACATAAACAGAAGATCGCAGATAGTGCACGAGATGATTCTCAGACGTTTTTATAGGCAATAGAATAGAGAGCATTTGTATTTGTTTTTTCTTATGCATTTCTGTAACAGTTTGTTCCACTATTTGGTATCGGTGGTTATACTGTACAGTATATCCAGAGGGCATACTTACAGAAGGGTGAACTCTGTCTACTCCTACAACTCAGCAAAAAATAGTTGAGGTTGGGGGCAATTTTAGGATCAGACCCTTGGAAGGGCTGAGAAAATGTACCTTGTAAAAGAATTCCCTGCCACCCATTAATATTTTAATGAGGTTTACTCTGTGAGACATATTTTTAAGAAAATAAACATGCACTTTTCAAAAGTATTGAGTCTCTTTCAATGTGGCAAAACCTAATTCCACAAATGATATATGAATTTTTCCATTAAACATGCAGACATGAAATTGAGGGGGAAAAACAGTTGCAGATATTTCCAGGTGTTGGGTGGTGCTCTTGTTTACTTCTGCATGTGTAAACTGTTAGAGCTGCAGTTCTGTGTTTTTGTTTGGTTTCAACACCTTATTACAATTCTGCCATAAGATAAAAAGAAAGCATAAGTGAAAGCATAAGTGAAAGCATAAGCCAAAGCATGCGTTTACCTGATCCTATTTTACAGGCATGTCATTCTGCTCAACATGGTAGAAGATGGCTTTGAAATATGGTTTTATTTCCTTGTTCTAAGAACTGCTTTTTAACCTTTCACCTTCCTTTCTTGTATGATGGTAAGAATAGACTTTCAATGACTGTGTCAATGGCAAGAAAAATAGTAGGTGAAACCCAAAAGCCCCTGCCCCAATTTTTTATTCCAAAAAGGACAAGGAAGGAGGTGAGGACTATCCTGGTTGATAGATCCTATCCTCTGTTCACGCTGTTAGAGACTGTGAACTCTGATATAGAGGTTTGAACTCTATCTTTTGCTAAATTTAGAAGTCCTTTATTTCAAGTGCCAAGAATAATTTTATCTCTACATGTTGAGATTTAAAGTCAAGGAAATTATTCTATTCTATTCTATTCTATTCTATTCTATTCTATTCTATTCTATTCTATTCTATTCTATTCTATTCTATTCTATTTTGAACATGTTTGTTTAGAAATTATGATTACATGTTTATTAAAATTTTAATTAAGAAATCCTAGTTTCTTATTGGTTGTCATGTAAGTTATTAATTGGCCAATCACAAAACAGTTCCAAGTTCTACAGTTTCAATAAACAGAATGTCATCATTAGATCCCTGCATGTGGTATTCACCTTAATGGTAGGAAGTAAGTGAAATAAGTGTGTTTATGAATAAAATATTATCCATTGAAATCCCTCTGTCAGAGACGAGGGTGGAAAGAGGTCACTGCCACATCTCTCCTCAATAAAACATTTTCTTTCAGCTACTGTCTTCTTGACAGATGACCCCAAACTGCTACAGTGATCCATTTAGCCTCCAGAACACTGTTGTACTGAGGATTTAAATCTAATGAATTTATTTCCTGGATAGAACAAAGAAAAGAATCTGCTCAAGTGTGCCAAGACCAGCTCTGGTACCTTTATTCCAATGATACTTCCTGAGGAAGACATGGAGCGATGAGGAATGACAAAAATGGAGGTAGAAGTAGTTGAATTTATAGGCAAGTGGCTTGATTAACTTAAGAAACAGACATCAAATGGACACTGGTGTCCCTAGTTTGCTTTTGTTTTGTAATGTTGTTAAAAAAGCATATGTAATAAATTCAGCATTAATGCACGTTGGGGTGAAATGTTTCTTTTTAATAGTGAAGGTTCATGATGAAGGAGGTTTCTACAGAAGGTTTATCCTAATCAAATCAGAGATAAGCTTATCAGTCATAACTTCATGCTAAGTATTAATGCGTTAACCTATGGCTTTACTGGGAGCCTCGGCAGGATGTTTGCCTATACATCTGTGTGTGTTTGAACCCTAAAGTGTGATTTGTTCACCCCCACTGGCCTGCAGTGCTGGGCTGGTGTGTATTTGAGGCCTGTTCTCTTGCTGCTCTCCCCCACTCGCAGTGTTTTATGGGCTGTGTGCTGCGGTGCAGTGACCTCCCTCTCACCCCGGTGCCACCCAGCCGGTGCAGGATTCAAGCGCACATGGCCCCTGCCAAAACCCCATAGCGCCACATCTGCAATCCATAAACGCCAGCCACTCTTGCTCTCCTACTCCCTTGCCCACATCGCCTCAGACTCTCACACTCCTCCATTTCACTCTCTCTCTCTCTCTCTGTCTCTCTCTCTCACCCACTAACTTTTTATTTTAATTTCCAAATTCTGTGCATCCCCCTTTTGCATTCCATTCACTGCGTCCTCCCACCACTTCTGGTTTTATTCATGCTGAACATCAACTGGCTCTTCCCTTATCTCTTATTCCCTCACTGCCCCCTTTTCTCTCCTTCCGCTCCTTTATCCACATCCAACGGAAAAATCTCTCACCCATTATATCTTCAGCGGGCGCCAACTAAGTGTGGTGGCAGTGAACTGAGAACCACAAGACATTCTTGATCCAAACAGCTCTAAGTCACCAGCGTTCATGTCTTCTGATGGTGGCCTCTGCTGAAAAACACATTTCACTCATGTGCTGGAGTCTGCTTTACCACGTTGCAGTCGGTCCCTAAACAGCTAAATGTTTATCTGTTTCAAATTGATAGTGTCAGGGAAAAAAATGTGCCATACACATCTGAATTCAGTACCATTTTGTACATGTGTTACTTTAAGAGCATTCTCCATCATGGGGGTATTGAATTCCCCCTCCCCTCTTCATGAACCGCTGGCCGGCAGAGCACACAACACCCCTCCCTCTCTCAGCCTTTACATGATGTGTTCACCACATCACTGCTACAGTGCCCTTGCCTTAATATGTGTATTTTTTTTTCTAGAGTAAAGTAGGAAATAAATTGAGTGTTACCACAAAACTGTCCAGGGCTCCCCGTGTGCCCCCCATGGGCAATAGAGACATTTGTCTTACTCAATTGTATTATCTTTTCTCTTCAACTTTTTCCACAGTAATCAAATAAAAATGCAGCGCGTGAACTTTTGCTCCCCTTTATTTCTTGGATCATGTTCTCCTCTCCATCCCAAAGTCTTCACCTTCTGGTTTCCCAGACATATTGGCATGTCTCTGTGGTGCAGCTCCCAACAGAGCCCGGGATGAATCATGTTGCTGCAAGCATGCAAGAGCTCAGTTTTATGATAAATATTGCAATTCATAAATCATTGTTTTCCTTCGTACGCAAGCACAGGGCAAGGAAAGACGCAGAAATGTTGAACATTTCAGTTCGAGTCTGACAACAACAGAGGTCGGCCTATGTATGTGTGTCCTGACTTGTGCTAAAAAGGAGACTCAGGTCAGGGCAAGACCACCAGCGAGAAAGAGAGCAGTCTGTGTGTAGGAGTGAAATCTGCTGGTATAAGGCTAAGTGCTATCAGTGCTTCTACTTTTAGATGTCCATAAATTTTAGGCACACCACTTGTAAATTAAATCAGGGTACAGAAAGCATGTGCCTGGAACAAATAAAGCACTTACCATATTTGCTCACTTGCAATCTAATGTTGGTGGTGCCAAGTAGCCTAATATGGGTTAAGAGGACAAACCTGTTTGTACTTTTTGCTTTATGTTGGTCTTAATGTTAAAAAAAAAAAAAAAATCAACCTCAAGCTTTTTTTCAGATTATTTTGAGCCTTTGTTTTGTGCAACCCACGGAACTTGTGATAAAAGACTATATAAACAAATGATCCTGACAGCTGCAATTTGTCACAATTTCAACTGATACAAGTCATTCAGGGAGATTATGGGCATGGGTTTTTTACTTTTAAGTACAACTTGGGAGTTCTTTTCCATGATTAAAGTCCCTAAAATATCACATTATCTACACTGATTTTGTCCCAGTTATACTTTTTAATGTGGCTGCAGGCATTAAGTTCCATCTGCGTCACTTCAAAGAGTTGCCAGTGCAATGGGCTTAATACATGACTAATGCAATCAGGATCCAAGTTTGCAAAACCTGTTACTGACCTGCCAGCTGACACACAGCCCTGTTTATTAGTTTAATCAGAATGTTCTCTGCACACATGCAAATATGTGTTAAATGATCACCACTTAAATATTTTGGAAGGATTTTAAACAAATGTCTGAGAAGCCCAACAGTGCAATGTAGAACATTCATCAATACCAATTCATCACTGCCATCTAGTGGCTAAAACTGACTCAGCAGCACAAGTTAAACAATGCATGTGAAAGGAAAGACCAATCACGAAATATTTGGATTGAAATAGTTTACTTCATACACACTACACTCTGCACACATGTCAACAGGTATAATATATTTTTTGTTGATACATATGCTGTATCTCATCTTTCCGCTATTCCATGTCCAAGTCATCCATCTCCACAGTGCCCTCTCTCTTCACCCAGGGTAAAGGCAGGGGCACATAGGGGTCATATGTCCAGCGAGGGTACACTCTCTTATACAAATTCATCAGGATAGTGTCCTGAGAACGCAACTGATTATCAAATACACACTTCATATGGCCGTGTGTTCCTGAAAATAAAAAAAAAATTAAAAATGCATTCATAGGAAATAGTTTTCTCAAAATAGTGACATTCTGATTGATTTTGTTTGTTCTCACCTAAAGCCTCCTTAATGTGGCCTCTCCGTCCCCACTTGGTTCGCAGCTCCACTGGCTTGAACCACATGATGTCATCTGTAACAGAATGACAGAACAGTCGCAGATGTTTGTTTTTTGTTTTGTTTTATAATAAAAATTCACAACACGGACATAGAAGTTCCAGAACACGTTCTCACCCCTGTTAAAGAACATGTAGCGGACAACTGCTGAACGTCTGTTAATTTTGAACGGGTGTCCACTCAGGACAATTCTCTTCAGCACAACGCGCTGGGGATCACAGCTGAGCAGACTGCCTGTAGCTACCAGGTCCTGAATGCCTAGAAGCACAAAATCAGCCCAAGTGGATAATTGAATAATGCAATCAGACAACAATGCATGGTCAAAAGTTAAAGATCAAGACAGCCAAACCACTAATTAAATCGACGTATTTTTCAAGGACAGATTGGGCTCTTTATCTCACCATCGTTCCTTTGTTTGAACAGGAGGATTCCTGCAGGGGGGAATGTGATGGGAGCATACACCGACACCACGGTGGGGGCATCTGGCCTGAGGAAACGCTCCATCTTGTGCTTGTCAGCTGGAGAAGAGCCAAAACCGAGTTAAAAATAATTCTAGGTGTGTCGACATCATTCTAATAAAACACTACCTGTACCTGAGAGGATAAATAACAATACAGTCCTGTGGATTGACAACTAACATCCAAGAATTTAAAAAAAAAAAAATGTCTGTAATGAGGAAATCAGGGCTTTAGACTTTACAGTACACAAATCTTCAAAGCTTGAAAAATATTTTCAGGTTTCAACATGTTAATTCTTGGATGTTTGAAGACTACATAAACACTAGATCATTATATGCTTTCATGCAGGCGAACAGTGTTGAACTATATCTCGTGTCTGACTGAAGTGATGCCTCTTGATATGAATATATAACCGTATTGGGTGAGGGCAGGTGGTTGTTGTTGGCTTTTCACAGTGGCTTGGTGTTTCCCATGGGGCAGTAACGCCTTTATGTCAATTTCCTGTTTTGGGCGTCCTCTTGCAAAAGGACATCAAATTTGTTATTGAAAACAGGCTTCAATTGTGCAATAATTACAATGTTGTCAAACCTGATTTCATTGACTTTGCACACGACCATATTAGATGGTAATAATATTTACGGAAACAAGAAACAGAAGTTCTTCAAGAAGTAGCTATTTGTTTGATGAAGAGATGCCACACTAGCTTGGTTTGCATCATTATATTGTCAACGGCCTGCACATTTTGCTTTGTTACTGACTGGTCCATGTTCGCTTAATATTGTCATTTTGATTATGTGATCAGTGCACATTTTCATCAAATATAGACATAAATGTCAGACAGAAGTCAATGGAGATTTAGAAAAGTAACATAACCACTTATAGTTTTCAAACCTTTTGTAAATTTTATTTAAGACAGTAAAAAGAAAAAATTGTGTCATCCTATGTTTGCAATTTTAGGTTCAGGCAACTATAAGTACTAAAAAAAACATGGATCTGCAGCAGAGCAAAAAAAGTGGCAGCAAGTAGTGATAAATATATTGTCAGTTATGTCTTTGCGCAAATTTTTAAGATATTTACACAAAATGTACTTTTCATAAAACGGGGGCTTTGTTTGGGGGTGTGTCTGTAGGAGCGACAGGTGTTCTACCTGAGGTGTGTTGGGAAAAGATCGGAGAGGCCCTAAACCTCCGAAATCCACAGTGGAAGACTAGCTCCTCTTTGGACTTGATGGGTTCTGTATTGCTCGGGTGTCTCCTAACCAAGACGTGCATTACTGACATCTGTGAAAAAGGGCAAAACGAGAAGGTCAGAAAAATTAACAGTAATAATATTATACCGCCTGTGTGAATTTATTTCAAGAGGACGTCTATAAAAAGTAGATACACAAATTTAATGTGTCAAAAGAGTTATTCATACCTTCTGTTCATGAGGCAAGAGAGAAACCAACACCAGCGGCCTGCCTGCCTGGACACTCTCCATCACAGAAGGTGGTACATCGATGATATGCAGGGTGACAAACCAGCCCACCTGAAACAGAAGAGGCAGTAGTGTCGATGAAGTCAACAGTCTAAAATTTAACAACAGTAATCACAGTCCTACGCTTTTTACCATGGCTCCGTCGTCTTCAGCTGCAGCTTCCGTCAGGACGCGGCGCCGGGTCCGTTCAAAGCTCTGGAACTGGAAGATCCGTGAATAATTAAGAGGCAGGTTTTCCATGGGGTCCCAGGGAGACGAGCGGAAACTCTTTAAGCCCCTGTAGCGCTGAAACCTGGGAGAAGAGATTAAAAACACGATCAAAGTGGGACACAGTCTCAGTGATTTCTTACCAATCGAAAGAAGCAGAATTTATCTCAACTTTTTTTTTTTTATAATCTACAATGCAAAGTTTTGTGTTTGTTTATTTTATAAAAACACAGGAAGCAGAGCTGACCTGATTTTAGCGGCCATTTCAAGGGGCGTGTCCACCTCATCAGGAAACATCTCATTGGCTCGAGCCTCACGATAGCGCTTCAGGCCCTCTTCTTCTGCAGCCTCATCCATGTGCTCATCATAACGCTGGTCTGCTCCAGTACGCTCTGTGCTGCACACCTCTTCCTCCTCCTCCTCTTCTTCATCTTCCCCTTCTGAGCCTGAACCAGCCTCCTGGGCAGAAAGGATAAGGACCACGGTCACAAAAGATCAGAGGGATGTAATTTTGGACTTGGAAAGTGAAGAAAAAGCAATTGATTTTGAATTCTAAATTTAATGAAGTTCATCTAATTAAACAGAATTACATTTCAAATAAATCAAAAAATATTTGCTTGACCTAATACCTTTTTTTTTTGTTTTTATTACAACGTGAGCATTTTATAAACCATGACCAAGGGAAAAAAAAAGTCATACATATTCTAAATATAGAAATGAAACATGAACAAGACCAACCCAAAAACAGTACATAGTGTTTACAGTGTGTAACTTTGATAAGGACCTGCCAGAATTCAATCTTTGTTAATCCTTGGCCTGTAAGTGTCTTAGGTCTGTGCCTTCCAAGTGTGTCAAGAAATGACAGACTTCCACTCTTAAGTGAGTTTTTATAAATCACAGCCAATATATAATTGTATAAGGAAGTGAATCATCAAAGACAACACACAGTCCAGCGTTCCCTCTGGCAAATTACAGGAGGAGCCAGACACATGAGGGGAAAACACTCAGCATGGGGTTGATTCACAACCTTTCCAACATCCCTGCTGCAGTAATAATAATCATTATCATTTGAAGTACCACTTTCTCTATTGTTAACATCCCCTACATACGTATTCCTGTGTGCTTACATCAAACACAGCTTAATAACAATTACAGATCGCGGTGGCCCGTTGCATAAGGGTTTCCTAGACGTCTTTTCAAGCAGGGCTCGAAATAAATAAATGGACGACCCCTCCCTTCGTCCAGACGGGAAGTTGTGTTCATAAGACAGGAAGACAGGAGGCTTCTCTCGGGACTCGTGCTCCAAACACTATTGTTGCAGTCAGCAGCCTGGCACTACAGGCCAGAGACAGACACTAAGAAAACAAACAGTGCCTCTCAGCTGCGAGGTGCACTGACTGGGGGTCACGTATGCTCTGGCTCCGGAAATACTGACACTCAGACATCGTAGCTCCTCCAAAGACTGAGTGAACTCATCATACTCCACAGGATTATAACACGTCACTGGAAACCCACTGTTTCTACGACAACACACAGAAGCTAAATAGGTGTGTTAGATTAAAGTACATTTTATTACCTGATCAACTGTGACCAGTATTTGTGATTTCCAGCCTCTTAAATTGCTTTTGTCCCCATTTTATACTATATTAAATTATAATTTTTTTAGAACAAAATCAGCATTTGCAAAAAAATAACTGGCTCTTTTATCCATATGATGTTATATACCAACTGAAAAATAAATCTGTTATTCAACAAGGGTTATAAGATGTGAAAGAAACTATAACCACCATTTCCTTTGCTGTGTCTTTACCTGAGAGTTAATCTCCTCATCCTCTCCTTCCAAGGCCTCATCCATCATGTCATCATCGTCATCATCCTCATCACTGCTTTCGTCATCCCCCGCATCGTTCTCTTCATCTTCATCAACGATCCACATGGCCTGGTAGTCTGATGTTCCTTTTGGAACCTTCATCACACGTTTGTTCTTCCTGGCCTCTAAATGCCAACATACAACAGCAGCAAGAAACTTTTAGAATTCTGTCTTAACTGCATTACATGTCGTTTGCTGAAAATACATATTTTTAATGTACATCTACAGAACTATAGCCCACATTGTACTAGAGAATTGTATATACATTGTGTATATACTGTATGTATTGTGTGTATTTATA
>JAPQRQ010000006.1:24312088-24391072 GCA_037367365.1 Apogon talboti | reverse complement strand
TAAATCATCTGAAACCTGAGAGAAGTTTTTGGTCCTCTGATTCTGGTCTCGAAGCTTCAAATCTAAAATCTTACAATTGAAAAATTGATTTTTTTATGAGTGTTGACATTATAACTATTATTTAAGGGTGTAAATTTTGTGTGTTACAACAGTATTTGTACAGACTCATTATACATGTTTTATTACGAAAGAATACAATTCCCTTCTTGTCTATCACGATACATTAATTGACAATGCAGAGGGTGAGTCCATGTCAGAAGTCTTCTCATGTTTTTAAGCACAAATTGACCCCACTACCCTCCACCCCCACCACACCTGCACCTTCTGACTCCTGGGTTATACATACTTGGACAACTCATAATTTAATAGCAAATTCTAGATTTTTTTGTAACATAACATGTAGTATCTGTGAATTTTCTAAAACATCAACTATTCCCTGTTGAATAGTGCATACCTGTGCTTTGACTCAGGAAGGTGAACCTTTGCTTAAAACGAGGCAGGAGGAGCCCAAAGCTGTCACTGACACCAGTGATGCACTGCTCCTGATGTACGACACCCCCGGCACCTTCAGCACGCAACACTTTGGTAATAGCCCTAGCATCGACACTGGCATGGAGCGACACCACTGCAACCAGGTGAGGAGGACCATCTCTGCTGCCTAAACGCCGTTTCTCTGTTAGCACCTGAGCAAACCAGGGAAATGATAACTTTACAGCAACAGTCAACAAAAATGAAATGTCAAGCCATGAAAACTACATCAAAAATTACCATATCTTTCTTTTTCTGGCGTAGCTGGTTAGCTTTGTGCCTCCTGTCCATCTTCTTTTGCTCTTTCCTCTGTTTTTTGGTGAGAGCTATCACTGATACTCGCCCTGCAAGACAGTTAAAAACAGTGCCTTTTAACCACTACACAAGATGGAGACCAATGTTAATGTTTACCCTGTTTGTCAAAGGTTGCTTATACTTTTTGAAAAGATACATGTCTGTAGTAAACATTTTGGTATGATAACCCTTCTGGTGTCACACCTAAATTACTGTTGTCAGCTGTTAAAGTTACCTTCCCCCATTGAAAAAATGCATTTTTGACACTGGTACATATCTTGGTATTGGCCCTTGTTAAGGACATATTTCAATGTTTTATATTAATATGTTTGGTATCGTTTTAAGGGGACACTGAGCTTTCATTCAAGCTCTTATGTTAACACTTTTGACAAGTACAGTGGACACTGGAGCTTTTCAAACTTTTAATCACACACATTTTCCGACCATTTTCACCTAAATCATCTTTTTCTTTTAGTCCTGCGGCAACAGGAAGCATCAGAGATACAAAATACAAACACTGCAATACTGGCATGACTCTAAGGATTCGGGAAAAGTATAATTGACCCATATTATCTCATTGTAAGGAGATGATTTTCAGCCTTATATCAGACGGACAGTTATTCTACAAAAGCAGACCAAACAGTAAGGAGACCAAAGTCAGTATGATGACATTCATTTTATGCATATATTCAAATCGATGGCAATACAGGATACTCATTTATCTCACAGAGAGGTTAGAACTATAAAAAACCAACAATAACGTAAAACTCTAAAGAAAAGACAAGTTTTCACATTTTTCGGGCCCTCAAAGGTACTTTGCAAACATCAACATATGCACAATTCCAATAGTACAAACTAAAACAAGATAAACTACTAATAATCATAATAATACGAAATCCGTTACTCTGTGAAATTAACCAATATCCTCATACCTTTAGTGTTTCTGTGCAGTAATTTGATAAACAAGAAATGTAAATAATTAGACATAAAATACATTTAATAACATGGCATCATTTTCTTAAATCAGATTTATGAAGTTGGACATGGAATGTAAAGTTCTTGTCTTTGGGGGTATCGTAAGCTGAATGCAAGTACGTTCTCTTATATTATCAAAAGGTAAAGAGACTGTCAGTCCAGTTGTTTGGATGTCACAACATGGCACACTGTGCAAACTAACCTGCACTGACGCGCGTTTTAGCGCTATTTATTTGAGAGCACACAGAAACACGTGATTTTAACACTATCACGTATTCTGCTGAACACATCTTCCATTTCCAGAGGAAAACCAGACACGTGTGTTTGCGGCTGTGTGCCATAGCCGTAATCTGAAGTGACATGGCTTACAGCTCACTGACACATTTAGCATCGTAACAGGACATACCTTTGTTTTCTCTCTCAATTTCACCTTTCGTCCGGTGCTTGCCATGTTTGTGGCCTTTGTTTTTCTGTTTATATACACCGGCTCGGTGCCCCTGTTGTTTCTCCCCGTTCGCTGCCATTTTCACCATGTGCAACAGTCAGCCGTACTTCCGCATTCGCACCGGCGTCTTGATGTCATAGCAGAGGCGTGTCTTCAGACTTTCCGGAAAGGTTGTCTTCAAAACAAAAGTCCTCATAACGTGTTGCGTGTATGTGCTAATATTAGTTTGGCATATCACTTTTTCCACATTACTTGTTGAGGGATTTTAGTCTCATTAACTAATGGAACATCAAAAGATAGAATAGAATAGAATAGAATAGCCAATATATTAGTTAAATACACATGAAAAAATATTAGTTTGTAAATTAAGTAAAGCAATCAATTACAGGGCAACTTAATTAAAAATCAAGCTAAAACATGTTTCAGATGTCTTTCTAAAATGTCCATTGACAAGGAGACTCTTAGGACATAAAGCCCCTAACCTGCCGATGCACAATCCCAATCATCCTCTCGGTAATCACCCTCTAATCCTCCAGCTCCGGAGTTCACAAGATTGCAAAGCCTCCAAAGGTTTCTCTCTCTGTTATCTGGAAACAGTAAAATATGTCTCAAATGTTTCCCTTGCAGCTCTTACACCAGTTCATTCAGAGAACATGTTAATGCTGTAAAATGTTACCTCATGCACAGACCTGCCAAAAGCACAGTCTTCATTAGTAAATAATGCTAATAGGCTTAGTCACACAAAACCCAAAGAGGAGAAAATTGCTCACTCCTCATATGCAGTAGAATTCCTCTGTAAATGATATGATATATGATGTAAGTCACACAATCTCTCTGTAAGACCAGTTTTGCTTAAGGGGCCTTTGAAACATACAAACTGAATCCCAAAGCAAAGGGGAAATACTTGATAATGTCTTGAGACACACTTTTTGGCCCCTCAATAGTAACTCTTCTGCCAAGCATCCCCAGGGCAAAGCACATCACATAGACCCAGATAGTCCCAGAACTGCTCATTAGCACATAGTATACTAGAATCTGTAGGCTTCTGGTTAATGCCCAAGTGTGTGTTATTAAAGTAGCCTTCTATGGATATGTGCATATGTCTTACATAACAAGCCAGTACACAGAAAGAAGTACTAAAGTCTATAAGAAGTTCAATCCATATTACTATGATCTTATCTCTAAATGGTTTCTGCCTATGTTTTAAGATGTGGCTGGGAAGCTTGGTCAGGGTTTTCCCCTAGGTTTTGGGGGATCTTCATATTAGATTGGATTAAACTTTATTGTCTTTATACATGTGCAAGGTAATAAAATACAGTTGTCATCTAACCAGATGTGCAATAAGCAGCAAGTGTAGAATATACAATATCTATAGTCTGTACATGATAAGGAAGTACTATGGACATATAAACAGGTGGATGTGATGGGTTAAGATTAGGTTTTGGAGCTATGCTTCCGTTAAGGAGGTGTTGTAGTCACTGAGAGATTTCTTTATATTATTTGAGCCAAAAACATCAGGTCATTTTCATATAATCTTGCAGATGACTTGGGTACATATATGAGGGGTCTTCTAAAAAGAAAAGTGAGTAGTTTTCTATGAAAAATATTTATTGTTACATTATTTGGGACCATTATTATTCTATGTGAATGCAATTTTAGAAAAGCCACAGTAGATAATAAAGGAAACCCTAAATGCCAAAGAAGTCAACTAAGCACTAACTACAACCATTAGATCTGGAAGTCAATTAGTTCTGATCTTCTCCAGATTGATTTACTCTTATTTTTTTCCACAGAAATTACCTGTAGGCTGATATCCAAGCAGCACCTAAGCCCCCATGACTGCTTTGGTGCAAGGCTTGGTGATGCAAACTAAATTGACCTGGGTGTTGCACCTAAGACTTACAATAGCTGCGAAAACCCTGCAGTTATTCCATTTGTCTTCATAGCTTCACTGACAATTGATATGATAGATATACTTAGTTCCAATATGACATAAAAAAAACAAAACTGGTGAATATCTGGTCATTGATGTATTAACATGTTATTTAGTCATGCTTTGTGCTTTATCTGTTATGAAAATATACTTTTATTAGTAAATGTTTTCATGATTCATGGACCTTTAATCTCACATCACAATGAGGTCAACATTTACTTTGAATTTAGGGATGTCATAATATTATTTTTATTTGTGGGGCTCGCGTACAGGTCATTATGCACAATAATACTTCACTTTGACACTAATAAATTCTTAAACAGAGAAGACAATGTCGAACCCACATATACCTTTTAGAAAAAAAACAGCCTAATGTTTTTCTTATTAAGCTACAATGTCTCCGCCTCTGGATGTTTTTGGGTCAGAGAGAGTTTAGTGCAACAGGCAGGGCGGAACTGCTGTTTGCAGTATGTCGAAGGCAGAC
This sequence comes from Apogon talboti, assembly GCA_037367365.1. Lineage (NCBI taxonomy): Eukaryota > Metazoa > Chordata > Actinopteri > Kurtiformes > Apogonidae > Apogon > Apogon talboti. The sequence goes on along the minus strand of JAPQRQ010000006.1, from coordinate 24,386,413 downwards.
GGACAGCTTAACAGAGTTACCATATAACTTATGACTAAACTAGTTAACATGCTATTGAGTTAAGTTGACTTCTTGGTTTTTCAAAGGCCATCGCGGATACTGTTGTTATCTGTTTATGGTGTTTGGAGGTGTTCAAACTTCCCTCACATTCTTCCCAACGTATTTTCACGAAGGGAGGCGGCGGTAGAGCGTCGGCAGCCATCTTTGGACCTGCCTGGGAGTGGGATTCGACAATTCTGGCACTCCAGTTACTTCAAGGGTGGGGATTTTAACCTACAATAATTAAGAAATATCCGTGTTATAATCGACTGACAGCGTTAAGGACCACAAGGATCTAGCGTCACTAAAGTACTACGCCGGGAATGAAACGGAAGGAATTCTTTTATGATCACAAACTGTTTTGAATTACACGACATTCTCCACACCGCTGAAACCTGGCCTGTCAGAAGAGGGTGAGTTTTAGCTAACAGGCTAAGCTAACATAGCAAACATTAGAGCGGTTAGCTTGCTAATTTAGCAATCTCAAGTAAATGACCCTTGAAGCTGGCCCAGTTACACCTCATTCATGTTGATGCTTGGCTGCTTACGTCGATAAATCGGCTTGTATGTAGTTGGGATTGTTTCGCAGTATGACACGTAACTTAGCCCAGCTAACGTCAAGTTTGGTGTGCAGCTAACATTTACGTTACAGTCAACGCTGGCTGTATGTGAGCTTCTGAAACTATTGATTTGTTTGCGCATACTTGTGACTGTTCTGCGTTTCATACTGCGTTAGTGGGTCTTTCCTGATTGATGGGGTAATTTAGTTAGAAAGTGACAACTTTCTGCTAATCCCTCAAACTGCTCCCTCTAATTCTACGTGTGTTGCAACTCTTGTGAGGCATTACCTAGCCACAGGTAAATGGGGTAGCCAGCTCAGAAAATGTGGCCTATGAGGATGTGTTACCAGCTTTACCCGAGAAATATTAGGTAGCGTATGCTTTAGGATCATGCCCGGTAGTCATTTTTAACATTTTAAGCCATAACATTGCTATTTGTTGTTTCTAGCTGTCACCAACTGACTGCTGTGGCCTGTTTAACACCCAACGTTATTACAACCATTAAAGATTGTGCATTGGCTTTTGATATAAATTATATTTACATTGTAATTATGTATAAATGTCAGATTAAGCGCACAATGATTGTTGACACTATTGATGTGGTTTTGTCATGGGTTGGAGAGTTAAGGGGAAATGACTGACTGACGTAATATTATTGAGTAGTTACTGTATATTGTCGAGTGATGACTCAAATGTGATGCACGAAACATTCATATGAAGTCCCCTCCTAGTTCAGTGTGATTTGGAAACTATAAAACCCTTTTCTTTCTCAATGGGTTAAATTGTAATGCATGTCTGGGTGCATGCATGCCATTGCTGTTGTGTCAAGAAGGACTGATAATCAGTAGTTAAAATACTCACCAGGCCCCATTCCTACCTCCCTATAGCAGTGTGAACAGGAAATGCTGAGAAATGCAGCACAGTGAGGGCATACATTGGGAATTCCAGCCCTCCAGCTTTGTTGTCCTGTCCTGCTGCATTCTTGTGCATGAGTGTGTGCTAGTTGGAACGTAAGGCTGTTTTATGAAGGTATCAGTTATCATCACTCACTTTTGTGTTCACGTGTCCACAGATGAAAATGCCATCATAAGATATGACAACAAAGCTCATTCATGAGCAACAATGTAGTGAAGAACAATGGTAATAAAGAGGCACAGTCCCACATGGTAATGAGGCTTTATTTCAGGGCCGTGGCTGCATCTGTGTGAAATAGTGAGTTGTTCAGTGTTGTGGTGAGACAAAAGATGTCTGCTTGAACTGGGGGCTTTTTCTCCCAGGCTGGGAAAAAAGTCTTGTGACTCTAGCGTCAGCTCTGCATCTATTTACTGCTGATCATCTGAGCCACAAGGACTCAGTAAACTTTCCTAAGTGATCTCTTACAATCTACTTCTGTATTCCAACAGTGAAGCCTGATATTACAAATTGGTTAGTGCAAAGGTTAAGATAAGCCTGACAGAGAGGTCATACATGCCTGCTAAATTCTGTCAGTTTATGTAGTTTGATGTGTCAGTTGAGCCGTAGTGTCTCAGGATGTGTCAGATGTAGATCAATATTTAAAAAAATATTTAATGTCTCATACAAAAACATTTAATATCATAGTAGTTTGAATATTCTGGAGGAGATTGTAATCTTACAGGTGATTGTTACAAATACGTTTTTTTTTTTCCTGATTTGTCCTTACCAACCTCTATAATCCCTTGTTATTAGCCTAAATGAAAAGTGTTTTGTATGTTTGACAATGAGTGTTTACCAAGAGCTTACTGGTTTAACAAGTATACCTGTTACTGGAATGCATTGTTTCAGGTAGGCATATTGTAATCTAAGTCGCAGTGACGCAGTGTGCTGTCACCTGGGCTTCTTTGTTCTAGCTGGAGATTAAAATGTCAGATTATAAATCGTTATTTGAATCTTCCTTACATCTGTTGTCTACATACCAGTCAGTGAAGGTGTGAGGGGAGGTTGTCAGGACACAGCCCACTGATTTCTGTACTGTAGTTGCTGTTACTATGGAAACAAGAGACTTGTATCTTGCTACCTCAGGATCCTGACTGGCCATTCTCCACATTTGCACCTGACATCATAGTTCAGTTCATGTTTTGTTTAAATGTCTCTCAGTCAATTAAAGTGTATTTACTTACATTTTTGGTACTTTGCCACCATAGTATATAAAATTATTTTAGAATGTCGTTATTGGTGTAGAGGAACTCAGTAAGATGAAGCATATGTTTATATTTTGATGAATAAAACATTTTTTAGTACCACCAATGAAGGCTTGATGGCTTCCAGTTCAAATTAAGTTTATAGAGAACTGCTACTATGTTCATCCTAGTTTTATGTCGGTTGTATTGGATTGTAATAGTGAAAAAAACGTCTTTGGCGACTGTGTGTGTTTTTGTTTTATTTTGTCCTGTGTCACTTTGATGCTATTACATAAATATTTTGTCTACTTTTATGCCTTTCAGTTCTGAACACATATGAGACCACTGTCCTGCAGATGAGCCATCGGTGGGGGCCTTTAAGTCGCTGTCGCAGACCCAGATAGTTCCTGGCGACAGCGGCATTGCCCCCCATTTCCCCATTATGCCCAACAGCAGTCGGGCGGGGAGCCTGAAGGACCCCGAAATCGCAGAGCTCTTCTACAAGGAAGACCCAGAAAAGCTCTTTTCAGATCTGCGTGAGATTGGACATGGCAGCTTTGGTGCTGTATATTTTGTGAGTATTTTGCAAGATGAGTCAGTGGCCCAAAGCCAAGGCGGTGTGGTGTTTTGCTCCAAGCTAACATCGTCAGCAATCAATGTTTAAACTTGCCCAACATGCACTAGTAAGAATAAAATAATAGAACTCTGTCAAGGCTCCAGAACCTGTACTGCAAATGCAGAAAACATAACCTCCTTCGGAAGTAATAAACAAGAGCTAAGTGAGAGTTAAGCATGAACTATAATAAAAGTAAAATTTAAAAAAATACCACGAGAAATGTACAGAAGAGGGGATTTGTTACAAACTAACAGTTAGGTATAGTTAGGTATCAGTATATCAGTAATCTTGAACATCGTGTTGTATTACATAGCTATATCACATTTGGTGTTGTTGCTCCTGAGCCATGTTTTCACAACTATTTGGGCTAAAACCTGATATGGATCATTAAAAGAACAACATTTGTAAAGCCTTGCAAGTATTCTTTGGAAATGCCATTGTCCAGGAAGATCTGAAATTAAAACTTGCCTAAAACCACCACATTTCAATTTTGGTATGATTATCATTCAGGCACGGGATGTGCGGACAAATGAGGTGGTGGCCATCAAGAAAATGTCTTACAGTGGAAAGCAGTCCACAGAGGTAGGAAAGCTTTTACCTACTTGTATCATGTTAGCAGAAGAGTCCTACTATATTACTACATAACTATCTATATTGGTGTTAAGTTTCTGGTTTTTTTTTCCTTACCTCAGAAATGGCAAGACATAATAAAGGAGGTGAAATTCCTGCAGAGAATACAACACCCTAATAGCATAGAGTACAAAGGATGTTACCTGCGAGAGCACACTGCATGGGTAAGGTTTTCCATCAGTAATGATGATGATGACGCTACTGTATAACGTTGTTCTATATCATGTTTACGCACATTTCTGTATTCTTTATGTCAATGCAGCTGGTGATGGAGTATTGTCTAGGCTCTGCTTCAGATTTGTTAGAAGGTGAGTTGAACTGATTGTTACATGAGACGCAGACCAAGCAAATCTACTTTATTGAGATAATCCCTGGGACACGGCTCTTGATTTACAATGCTGTTGGTGAATCTGTCTTCACCAGTTCACAAGAAACCTCTGCAAGAAATGGAAATTGCTGCAATTACCCATGGTGCTCTTCAAGGGTTGGCTTATCTTCACTCCCACAACATGATTCACCGGTGAGTGTTTCAAGTATTTGGGATCATGCTGAGCCCAAAGTGCATATGCCCTCAGGTGTTTTGTCTTCTGTATGGAGCTGTAATTATTTCTCCTTATGTGTTTGACAGAGATATAAAGGCAGGAAACGTCTTGCTGACAGAGCCTGGGCAGGTTAAACTTGCAGATTTTGGTTCTGCTTCTATTGCTTGTCCTGCCAACTCTTTTGTTGGGACACCATATTGGTATGTTGAAAGTGTAGAATGTACTTTATACAGTAGATCCCCCTCAAAACAATGTAGACATTCTGTGAAATTGCTTTATGTAAATAGCATCTTCATTTTATTGAAGTGGATATGTATGTTTTTTTTTTTTTCCTCTCCCCAGGATGGCCCCAGAGGTAATATTGGCAATGGATGAGGGTCAGTATGATGGAAAGGTAGACATATGGTCTTTGGGAATAACCTGCATTGAATTAGGTATGGCCCCCTCATCTGTTGCATCATTTATTCATGATTCATCACTGTCTTGCCTATAATTATAAATTTGTATTTGTATAATACAGAAACATCTACACATGAAATAATTGAGTTAATGGTTGTATTTTCCCCCACATGTGACTCTTGATGTATCGTGCTTCTTGTCCACAGCTGAAAGGAAGCCTCCACTGTTCAATATGAATGCAATGAGTGCCTTATACCACATAGCACAGAATGAGAGCCCAACGCTACAGTCTAGTGAATGGTAAGCTTCAGAGTTAAATCTGATGGAGCATCCTTCTTTTTTATATGTATATAAAATTAGCAGTTTCATCCCAATTTTGCCCTTTTGTTCACTTTTATTTCTGAATTTTTAGGACGGATTATTTCCGAAACTTTGTAGATTCTTGCCTTCAGAAATTTCCACAGGATAGGCCAAACTCTGAGGAGCTTTTAAAGGTGAGAAACAAAAAAGCAAGACCATTTCTGTTAAATGGTTTGTTCTTACAGCCACATTTTGTACAGTTCTGAATGTCTTTTTTTTCATGGTCTGCCTCCAGCATGCATTTGTTCAGCGGGAGCGACCAGAATCCGTTCTACTGGACCTAATAAATCGTACTAAGGACGCAGTGAGGGAGCTGGACAATCTGCAGTATCGCAAAATGAAAAAGATCTTGTTTCAGGAAGCCCACAACGGCCCCACAACTGAGGCACAAGATGAAGAGGAGGTTTGCTTATCTGACTATTTAAACCTCTCCGTGCGTACTTTGGTGTCATCTCCATCTCCAGTTATTGTTATAATCTTGTTATTGTATGCTATTTTTAGGAGCCAGAACACATTGTGGGTCGAACCGGTACAGTTAACAGCGTGGGGAGCAACCAGTCTATCCCCAGTATGTCGATAAGTGCCAGCTCTCAGAGCAGTTCTGTCAACAGTCTAACAGATGCAGGCGATGACAAGAGTGAGCTGGACATGGAGGGAGACCACACAGTAATGTCCAACAGCTCAGTCATACACCTCAAACCGGTAAGACGTTCACGCTTCCATTTGCCCCACAGCCACACTATTGTTACCCAGTCGTTGTGTTTGAAATACAGTATGAGACTTGGTATTTTGTTATGCTGCTTATGTTTGGTGTATTTTTTTACTTTCTTTCAGGAGGAAGAGACATACAATCAAGAGTCAGAGCCTCAAACTCGGCCAACTGAGCCTCAGTCCCCACCTGCACACACTCCAAGGCCAAAACGAAACCGTGAACACTTTGCCACTATACGCACAGCCTCAGTGGTAAAAAAAAAATACATACATAGTACCAACAGATCTAATGATAAGATTGTTCAATATACCGAAAATAGCCAACACAAAGAACTGTTGGTGTATTCTAAGGAGAATCTGTTTTGTTTTGCTTTGTCTACCAGCTCACCCGCCAGATTAAGGAGCATGAGCAGGATTCTGAGTTAAGGGAGCAAATATTGGGCTACAAACGCATGCGGCGGCAGCACCAGAAACAGCTGATGGCTCTGGAAAATAAGCTGAAGGGTGAGATGGATGAGCACAGACTCCGCCTGGACAAGGAGCTCGAGAACCAGAGGAATAGCTTTGCCCAGGAAATGGAGAAACTTATCAAGAAGCACCAGGCATCCATGGAGAAAGATGTAAGATTCCATTAAGTATATGTGATGGCACGATTTGCAAAACATTAGCCAGTACTTTTCCATTTGCAAACTGATTATTATGCACATTTTTACATCAGGCAAAAACATTCAGCAATGATGAAAAGAAGTTCCAGCAGCATATCCAGAGTCAGCAGAAGAAAGAGCTCAGCAGCTTTTTAGAATCCCAGAAACGCGAGTACAAGCTTCGCAAAGAACAACTCAAAGAGGTATGGGGATACCCAAACATGTCATTTCTACTTCACCTGTTACTGCTATATACAGTAGATAAAAAGCAGCACTAAGAAATCACTTATGCATGTCACATGCATTTTTTCCTTAACCAGGAGTTGAATGAAAACCAGTCAACACCTAAGAAAGAAAAGCAAGAGTGGCTGTCCAAGCAGAAAGAGAATTTCCAACACTTCCAAGCAGAGGAAGAGGCCAACTTGCAGCGTAGGCAGCGTCAGTACCTGGATCTGGAGTGTCGAAGGTTCAAACGGAGGATCTTGATTGCACGCCACAATATTGAACAGGATTTAGTGCGTGAGGTTAGTACTTTCTTCTACTCTGTATTGTTCTCATTATATTATAGGAGCTGCAGTTTACAGTATATGTTAAACCATTCTATTGGTTGATTAAAAGAAAAACAAATTGGTAGTAATTCAGTCTGTGATCTCATCAAACCATAGATGATATGAATGTATGGTATGACATCTCATTGATGCCATTAGAAGTACTGCAGAATATTAACACTGTATGTTATATGAATTGCATTTTACGAGAAGGCATGGTTTTTAAATGTTATTCTTGTGGGTAGTGGGCATTATGGTATGGGAGCAATGCAGCTACATCTGGTTGCATGCAGTCTTCAGTTTCTACAAATAAAATTGATGTTGACATTTTTCCCAATTATTTGTGTTTTTTCAACTATATTGTGTCTGGCTGTTTTTGTCACTCCATTTGTACATAATTAGGAGCTAAACAAGCGTCAAACCCAGAAGGACTTGGAACATGCCATGCTGCTACGGCACCACGAGTCCATGCAGGAGCTGGAGTTCCGCCAGCTCAACACCATCCAAAAAACGAGGGCTGAACTCATCCGCCTGCAGCATCAGACAGAACTCACTAATCAGCAGGAGTACAACAAGAGGAGGGAGAGGGAACTTCGCCGCAAGCACGTTATGGAGGTTCGCCAGCAACCCAAGAGCCTCAAGGTGAGAAGTCCGCTTCTGAGGACATTTACATTTAACTATTACTATTATGTATACTTTCATTTCACTGAAAATAAAACGATTTGCCCTTTTGCTCTGTGGACTGGTTCTTGAAGATATGCCAAGAAAACGTATTGTACATTTTAAAGAAGCCGAGAAATGATTAAACATACCTTAGTGTGGCTTTTTTAAGTTTAGGAAAACATACATGGTTGTTTATGCTTACAAACACTGGTAAGCATAAACCATCTGACCCGTTCTTACACTCTATTTCCAATCTACAATTGTTTGGTTTGAACTAGAAACACAGAGGAGTATGCACATTGTGGACAAAAGTAGATTCTGTAACTGCAAGTCTTTAAAATTTAAGCATCAGAGATATCTTAATTTTTCTTTGTATTGCATTTCATGACAGTCCAAAGAGCTACAGATCAAGAAGCAGTTCCAGGACACCTGTAAGATCCAGACCAGGCAGTACAAGGCGCTGAGGAATCATCTACTGGAGACCACACCAAAGTCAGAGCACAAGGCTGTCCTTAAGCGTCTGAAGCAGGAGCAGCACCGCAAACTTGCCATCTTGGCAGAGCAGTATGACCACTCAATCAATGAGATGCTTTCCACTCAAGCGGTAAGTCTGGCAATGCTGTAAATGTTGAATATCAATTGTAAAGTAGGACCTTGTAATATTACATTTTATAATCTTGAAGAGGCGTGTCCAAACTGGTCACGTATGTATTTGATATTTTTGATTTTAATCCTGACCCCCTGTCTGCGCTCAGCTACGTCTGGATGAGACTCAGGAGGCTCAGTGCCAAGCCTTAAGAATGCAGCTACAGCAGGAGCTGGAGCTTCTCAATGCCTACCAGAGCAAGATCAAGATGCAGACGGATTCTCAGCATGACCGCGAGAGGAAGGACCTGGAGCAGAGAGTGTCACTGCGAAGGGCTCTGCTGGAACAGAAGGTTCTTCTTTTTGCATTATTCACACATTCATCTGCTGCTTTGGTTCACGGTTTGAATTTTAGGGTTAATTTTAATTCAGAGGATTGAGTATGTGCACAGAAGAGTCTCTGTGATTCTAGTTTAATAGGATAATATAGTATAGTATAATTAGTCTATAGTAGAATGATAAAAATGTGATAACAGTGCCCATTGACTGTGATTTCTGTAGTAACTTTAAATGTTTTTTTTAAAGTTCAAACATGCAGTGAAAATTAGCCCTTGGTAAAAATGTGTTTATTAAAATCTCTTTTTCGAGGTAATGTAAACACTAAAACAAGTAAATCTGAAAATCCTTCAGGCTGACACATTCTGTTGATGTAGAAATTCATTCTTGTACATTTTTAAAGGGTTTCTGTTTGCAGAATTTATGCTGCCAGTAAATTAGAAAAGTCAGAGCAATGTTCATTTAGATAATTCATCACTTTTTTCCTCTTTATAAAGATTGAGGAGGAGATGTTGTCTTTGCGGAATGAACGCTTGGAGCGAATCCGGAGCCTGCTGGAGCGCCAAGCCCGCGAGGTTGAAGCTTTTGACTCGGAGAGTATGCGCCTGGGTTTCAGCAACATGGTGCTATCAAACATCTCCCCAGAGGCCCTCAGCAATAGCTTTCCTGGGGCTCCAGGAGGATGGAGCCACCATCAGCAACAGCACCCATCTGGGAGTTCTCAAGGACCGCACTGGGGCAGCGGTGGTTCAGGCACAGGGTCAAGCCACCAAGGCAGTCATCACCACTATCACTCCAGTCCGGGAGGGGCACCTATGCAGCAAGGCTGGGGGCTGGGAGGTGGGGGACCCCAACCGTGGGGGCACCCGTCGGCAGGATCCCTGGTTTCCCGCAGCAGTGGAGGTGTACAAAACAGCCCCCAGGCAATGGGGAGGACACCCTCAGGAGGACGCGGTGAGCCGGGCATGAGCAGGAGTACCAGTGTCACCTCTCAGATATCTAACGGGTCACACCTTTCCTACACATAGATCCCCTGTTCAGCGCTGGAGTCAGTCTGAATGCGGAGACACAGAATCCAATAAGTACAGCAGGACAGAGTATTGGCCGACTTCTGCAGCTCTGTCTCACTTTGCTACACTTCCCCTCCATTTCCCCGTGTACAGATGTGGATGTTTGATGAAATACATGTTGCTCAGGTCAAAAGGGCTGGAAGAGGCACAGCCCCTTCTCACAGCAGTTTATCGGCACACGTAACGATCCTTACATTTTTGTTACATAGGCAATTTAAGTATCCACACTTTATATTCCCTTTTTTATTTAAAGCTGTCTCCTAGGGATTTTAAAAATATGTTGCGTAATAGTCACAGCCATTGCTCTCATTTTGCACATGAAACACTGTTAGCTTTGCCTTTGACATGTGTTTACTATGTCTTTAGAGATCTGGTATCAAACAATCACCCATATTGTTGAAGTTCCCCCTTCTTCTGATTCATACTCTGTTATACACTGGCTGATTCTCTGACGGTGGTTCAAGCACAGCAGACCTAACCTACAATGCTTAGCTGTTGTGATACCAGCCTGCTGTAATGGTCATTGTGATAAATTTAATGCCTCCTTTTATTTAGAAGTTTTATTTCAACTGGTTTCCTGTCGAGGATTACTCTACAACACTACTACTGTGCCTTTTTAACTTTTGATTAAACACTTTAGTCTCAGATCTAAGTTTGACTTTAAACTTTATCAGCAGTTTGAGATCAGTACCAGTGAATGTTTATTCAGTTTAAACATTGGTTATCTCTCACCAGAGGCCCCAAGTACATCTCAGATTTATTCTATTCTGTGTGTGTGAAGTAATGTGGGTTTAAGTCTTATAAATTGTGAGAAATACAAAATGACTTGTGCATATCAGTGACTATATTCTTGAGGTCTTTAGAATGGTGGTACTTAGAGGTCAACTTAAACCCTTTCCTTAGAATGTCAATGTCCAGGAGGAATTGTCACATGTAGAGACTCATTGCCTTCAGAAAAAAAATTCTAGTATTAATCTGATTTTGTTAGTGCCTTTTTAAAACTGCTGCCTTTTTCAAAGCACTTTATACAGCTAAATATGTATAATGGTAAAATTGATTTAACTTTTTTCTTTTTCCAAGTACGTGGAGGATGAGTGTTTTTGTTGGTACATGTATAATTAACTTGAGTCTAGCTAACCTGTGCTGTGATTTTTTTTTTTACATTTTTTTTTTTCAAAGGAGCATTTACCCAAGTACAGAGAGGCTTAGTGTATGGGGACATACAGTATGCTGGTGAAAGTACTGTTCCTCTTCCCTGCGGCCTATGTTTGGAAACTGTAGCTGTTTGCTCTTGCTGCATTATGAATGCATAGAGGACATGAGGAGGTTGCTGGCATTTGAGATGATTTGGCGACAGTATCCATTTAACAAACTAAAAGTGAGATAGATTAACAGAAATTGGGAGTGCTAGCAGGTGCGTTAAGGTAATTGTCATGACCATGACAGCAGGCTTGGCACTACTAACAAACTACATCACTCTTTAAAATGTTGAGGCCCTGTCAAGCAACACTAATAATCTAACTGGTGCTAGATAATATATGTTACACCATCTTGTCAGAACCCCAAAACACGGGCGACTGAGTTAAGCACATGCTCTCGTAATGACATTGTAGCAAAAAAAAATATTAAATTGACTCTCAGCACACTGTAAGGACAGCCAAATACAAATGAATACAAATCAAATGTGGCAAAAAACACTTAGGCATTCTTTGATGCCCAAGTTGTTGCTTTCTTAATACCTGTTTTGCTTACTTTGTTTTTGGTTTGTGAGTGTTGACATGTCAATGCCCTTCTAACCTTTTTACAGCCTCTCTGTCCAAGCGGGACGTTCAAACTCCAAACAGATAATTCAAGACGTTAAAAAAGGCCTTTAAGGATAATGATCCAGAGTTAATAAGGATGTATGCTCCCCTGAATCACAAAGCTGGAGTTATATGTTCATATGTGTATATTTTATTAAAAACATTTAAAGACTAAACTCACATTTTAAGAAAATACTTTCTGAGACTAACTTTATTTAACTGGCAGACCACACTGATATTAACTTTTTTTTTTTTTTTTTTACTCTCAGAGTGAAAATTGTGTTGAATTGTCTGAAAATAGCTTTTTAAAAGATCTTTGGTTTTGTGTAAGGCCTTCTGTTTAAATGTCATTCATTTAACTGGGTGTTTCATCAACATCACTACAAAATTGCCCCCACTCGGATCCAGAGCCACAGGATTCTTCCTTTGTAGATGCTGGCTCTTTATGAATGTTGTACTGTGATGTATTCCTATCACATTTGAGGACACAAAATGCTGGGGACTTTTTCTTGAAGAGGTGGGATTTCAAGTTTGAACATGTATACTGTATAGAAATGATGCATTTATATCAAGTTACACATGGTTTAGTACCAAAAGTTTAGTTTTAAAAGTCAACCCAAAATTGCTTCACTGCTAAGTGATTGTTCCAGCCACTGTAAAATGACAGGTTAGATTCACTATTTCTTTTCTGATGTACATGTATTCGGTAAAGAAAAGGGGAATGTATTTATTATTATCGGGATCTTACTTAAAGTTGAAAGCCAAGGCCAAGAGTTTGAATGTTAGGCCAATCAAACCTCACATACATGCCAACCTTATGTTTTGTTTTTGTTTTTTTTTTATGCACACTTTTTGTTCACTTCTATGTCAACGTTGTGTGCAAGGGGATTTATTGTACAATGTTTATCATACTTTATACTTTAACTTTGATGTCAAAATTTGTCCTACTGACTGAACGCATATGGGATACTGAATGAGAGTCAGCAACAGAAAATGGCAGTCCTTCCTATGGTCAAACACTGTGCCATACCTGAGTTGCCGAGCCCAGACACCACTGCATTGTTTCATCTTCATGATTTTACTTAATATCGGGCTAATGGCAAGAAATGTATGAAACATTTAAAACAAAAGTGGTGGTTCTGGTCAAGTGGCCAAAGTAAAAACAAAAACAAACAAAAAAAAAAGGCTTGAAAAGATGATGATGTGGTGACAGGCAATGTATGAAAAGAGATTGCATTTTTTTTGAAGATGTCAGTATTCTTTGGCACATTACCACTACAATTCATAACCTGTATTAAAATGTATAGATGGTGGAACTTGTTATTGAATGTCTGAGAGATTATGAAGATACTACATAAAAGATGGCAAAGTACTAAAAGTGGATTTAAATTGTGTAAAAAGATTCATAAAACGGAATAAAAAATAGGATCAAATTTACTATTTTGTTTGTATTATATTTACCATTGTGTTGGCAGAGGGATATTGAACAGAAATCAGCTGTAATAAAGTAATTTTAGTATAATCTGTCTTGTGTTTTTTGTTGGACTTCAAGTATCCCATTCAAGGATTCTTAATGTCATCCATCATGTACCATGAAGAAAAAAATATTGAGCTCAGATCTCGTTAAAAAAAAAAACAAACAAGTAAAACATTGTTAAAGTCAGTATCCTTCACATAAATAACATGAATATCAAGAGGGATAATAATGCTTAAAACAAAATGGCAGAATATTAAAATATAATTAGTGGAAAGTACAGGATACATCAAGTATTTTTTATACATATATATAAATCTATTTTCTATGAACAAACTGACACAATAAAACAATACAATACTCAGTTGTAAACTTCAGTACTTAAATGTGAAATTATAAAAACACTGAAGGTAGGATAAATACATTAGCCCCTAGAGACTTAGATCTATTTTTGTAACTTCCAATTGAATTTTTCTCTACCTTCAATCAGTCTTGAGGGATTTATCAGTATTCATTATTATATTATCCTCTGCATTTTCAATTTTTCAGCTAAAACCTGGAATTTTCCTAGATTTCATGTACTGATTATGCCGATGTTTGTAAAAGCTCAGAGTAAATTCAAACTTTGATATATCAAATTGGATAAAACTGAAGAAAAGATGATTTTTTAGCAAAATATTTGCTTGACTAGCAACCATTGTCTACAATCATTGTCATTTTTGATACTACATGAATTGGTTTAACTGGTGAATCAATGTTTTATATGATGACATACTTCCACGTTCACTGTGAAGTCTCTGAAAGTCCAAATGAGTTACATCTGATGACAATAAAAAGCCGAGATACTGCATTTTACCTAAATTATTCACATGTACTGATAGGATTAGTGGTTTAACAATGATTAAACATTTTAGATCATCATGCCGTTGTTGCCGGTTGCTGCTCAGGGTTTTGAAGATTAAACAAGGGTGTTTGAGTCAAAAATGTTTTTGTCTGGATGATCAAGTGCTGCAATTATTTTATTGTACATATAAAACAGGTAAAACAGGTATTATTACAAGAACAGAATGACACATCCACCCAAGAATGAATGAATGAATGTTTTATTTTGGACATATAATAAACACAATGCAACCACCAACAAAGCAAATGCCCAAAGCAAATTATCAACATGAGACAACCAAAACAAAAAAATATATATTTTAAGATAATTTTTCTGTTAGTTACACATCCGAAAAGGAGTGGAAACAAGTAAACACTTAAGCTCACTCCTTGTCACTAAATCATGTGTTAAAATATTTCAAACTCCTTTCATTACTCTGAATACATATTTAATCGTGACCATCCGACCAGAGGAAGAAAAAAACAACAATAATCATTAAATAAATGAAATAAAATAACTCCACCGCCTCCCGTTTTGATAGAGACTTATTGGACTGCATGTACCTTTGAAGGTCCGCGGACCACAGCTTGGAACTCAATTTCCAAGGTTGCCAGTGGTTCCGAGACCGGAAGTAAATGCAACGTGATATGTGATGAGCATTGTAAACAAAGTTAACCTGGAAAGGGAATGAGGTCTCTGGAGTCAAGTCAAGTCTTGACTTGAGTAAGTAATTATTTTAACAGTACCAGCAAGTATTTTGTTTAACAGCTACAGTTCAGGATATAGTTGAGATAAAACCGGATTTAAATATAGGGTGACGTTAGCTGTGAAATGTTAGCTTAGTTTGGGTTTAAGTTTAGCAGACTAGTTAATGCTATCGTTCTTGGGTTGGCAGTGTTAAAATCGATTACTTACGTGTTCAATACGACTTGATTTTGCCAAAGTCGAAAGGTACAACCCATAATTGTGGGAAAGACAAAGGGCTACAGCACAAGCTAACTAGCAAGCAAAGGTACTTGTAGCCCGACTTTAGCAACCAAGCTAATGCTAGCGAACGAGTATATTCGCTAGCATTAGTGTAGTGTGCGTTTTTTTCAACATTACTAGTTTTGTTACGCTGAAGCAAATCCATAGCAATGATCTATTAGATTAGTTTAAGGATTTGGACTCTAGCTATCTTTATTTTTTTTTAAATAATGATGCATTTAAAATAGGTAGTGGTTACACCAACTAAGCAAACATATATGCACTCTACGCATGATAATATGCAGGGATGAATGTTTTTGCAGTCATTCATTGTATGTTGATAATATACAGTTGAGTGAATCTGATCAAATATAACAAACTCAAATTGTGGTTTATAGTCACAGTATATGTCAGTAGTAAATGTAAAAACAATCACAGTCCTCTGTCTATTGTCCTGGTCCATCCACAGAGCTCAAGGATGTTGTGTGAAGTCCTGCTCTCATCACTATGGTTCCTCTTTGTCATCTTTTGGGTGGAGACAATAAGTGTGTGGCTGTTTCTGTCCATGTTCTACCAGGATCGGGCTTTCTACCACTGGGGAGATGGGTAAGAGTGATTTACTTAGACTTTTTCATGTGTTTTGAAAAGAATCTCTGCACTGGCCTGATGCACATTGAAAGGACAGTAATATTAACAGGAGCAAAATAATTGCATTTCCATTTTTGTCATTAACCCTGCTTTATTTATAGATTTCTAATTCTATTATTTTTGCCTACAATAATCTTAATTTCTTTTTACATCACAGGGTATTTGCAGATGACCCTGGCCAGATGATATACATGTTGAGCAGGTATGAACCTGGGCCTTATTCAATAATATGTGCATAGAAGAGTTCTTAAAGAAAATTACGCACCTCCCCATTGTCTTCTTAAAGCCATGCATGCATATGTTAGTGAATCAGTGGCTCCTGCTCTCTGTAATCTCCACACTGTCATGTCCCCATATTTATGAAAAGATATACATTTGCTCAGAGGTGTATCATTAAATTACAGAGGTGTATCATGGAAAAATTACTTAAGTGGTGAAGTTGTTTTCCCTGAGACATGGACATAAACATAGAAAAGCTGGCCTTAAATTTGATTCAGTCTAAAACAATAACAGCACAGAAGAAAAAAAGAGGAAACAAGTAGAAAACCAAGTTCCTGATCTAATTAAGCAGGAAATGCCTAAAATTCTGTTCCAGTTTCCAATCTATTCCTATTCCCAGTGAATCAACTTCGCAAATTTGAATGGAAATCTTTCTCTGTAAATTTCATGTAGTTGAATACTTAATTATAACAGTAACTGATGAGGATGAAAAGGCATCAGTTTTATGGTTATTAAATATATTTGGCCATATGCATTAGCTGATTAACATTTAAATATTGTCTAGTTAAGTCTTTTTTAATGAACACAGTTTTGATTGTTCATTTACCGTAATTAAAAGATGTGTGTTAGAAAGACAAATGTGTGCAAGAAAACATGGATGAATCCTGGCTGCACAGATTTTTGCATTGGCATTATTTATGAACGTGGCTTTTTATCTTAAATCAGATGAATAGATTGGTTTTCAAATACAGGATGCAGTGTATTTGTTTGCAAGTTTTTTTCCTTCTGTCTTTACAGAGTTGATAACCATGCGCAGACAGAGATGCAGACCTGAGACAGAAAGAAATGTGAGACTTCAAAGGATGGATTCTCAATAAAGAGCCCGTTGCAGTGTTGTAACTGAAGGATGTGAAGATGAGCAATAGCTGTTTTTGTTTTGCACTGACTGCCCTGCAAGCTGTTATGCCCAGTCCTTTATATAGGTTAATATAGGCTGACGATTAAGAAAAGGTGGTGAAAGGATGCAGCAAGAATGGAGGTGCAACTATGATGGAGAAGGAGATTCTTACTTACTGATCTATGTCACACCCACCTTTGTAACAGTTATACACTAAGATTTTAGGGAAATAAAATAAGTGTTGCAAGAGTACTTGGATTTAGAGGGAAAAAGTGATTTACTTTTTACAAACCATATTGAGTGATGCTCAGATGGTGTTTTTGATTCTGTCATTCTATGCAACTGCAATTGTTGCTGTCTGCAGCTACCTATGTGTTTGAAATATCAGATTGCAGTAAATGTGTTATTATTTAGGCATATGAATGTTATTGCAAATTGTGAGATGTTTTTTGTTTTTCATAACTTTTTAACAAGACCCTAATGTCTGACATTTAAGGTCCAGTTTATTTAGGAGATGTGAAAATGTGGGCAGAAAAATGGACTGTCCAAAACGGAGACGCTAGATGCCACTAAAAATTACATCCTGAACATTCTGAATCATCACAGGTTTATTGTTTGATTTCACATTCTCCTCTTTGAGAGCCGTCATAATGCAATAAATAACTCAAAATCTTAGCAACACATTTGATCTGTATACGTCTTTATTGACCTTGGTAATTTGTGTGCTTTGTTTACTTTATTTGCTGTAAATTTCTGGAGCTTTCAGTTACTTCATTAAGTGTAAATAACACTTGAATTAGAACTGTCCTCATGACATTTGAACAAATTTCATTTGCAGATGAAACCACAAGGTGTAGCTAAAAACTCTGAAATATTTCAAAGTGTCTGTGAATAGGCAGTGCAAGGTATTTTTGTAAGATAGCAAATTAAAAATGGGGAGAATGTATTGATTGATATTTTCTCAGAAACAACATGACACTGTCAGTTAAATAAAGGTGAAAGTACTCTGTGCTATACACACATATTAAATACTGTACAATGCTATTTTGAAGTCTATGGAATTATTGGTCTGCACAGATGATTTTCCTCTTGCTTGTTTTGAAAAACTCATAGGCTCCTTTTGTATTACTGGCAGAAATATCTGTCTTGTTTTGTATCAAAATGCTGAATAAATGGAATTATTACTAAATGATCCTTTTTGTTGATCAGTTAGTTTTAAGGCTCACTTATGCTTGCTTTACGTAAATAGGTACGTCCGTTTGTAAAGTCAAGCAGATTTTGATTTTTTTATAGTTGAATTTTTTTTTGAATAGTTGAATTTCAACCTTAACACTAACCCTCGCCCTAGCCCTAACCGTAACCATAGCCCTAACACTACCCCTAACCCATAACTCTACCCCTAACCCTACTAACCTAACCCTAACTAACCCCAACCTTACTAACCCTAATCCTAACCCTAACCCTACAAACCATAACCGTAACCTAACCCTAATAAAAAAATTCTAAATCTGATGGCACAGATTTACTTCCATACGCCCCCCTCATACTTCCATGCGTCCAGTGCGTTGGAATGAGCGTTTCTCAATTAAACCACCAGAGGGTGCTGCTCTGAATTACCACACTGGAGAATACCACGAAGAAGAAGTAAAGTTTTTGAGAAGAATCATAACAAACATGACGACGACAGAGGATGTATTACTAACGGATACTAATGTTAATGTTGAGTAGAGTAGTTGTCATAAATATGTTGGTAGTTTTTCACTAACTCACACTATTTACGGAAATTATTCTCAAATCTCAACACTGCCTCCAGGGTTCCCGGTGGTACTGCTCCGTATTCTCCGTCTGGGTACGCATCCGCAAGCTCCCGGAAAACGTACGTAATGTACGCAGAGGACGGACAGAACGCACCGTCCGTATTGAGTGAAGTTGATTTCCATCATGCCACTACACTAGAGGTCACTCACAGAACTCCAGTCACTTCACGTCGGTGGGATTCAATTCAGGTCCGGGTCACCATGCTATCCTGTCAGGGCAAAATAAAGCAGTAGAAGTTCACGTCTTGGTAGGAAGCGGGATAAAACAGTTATATATTAATCGAGCCAAGATATTCGTTTGGTATAGGTTTGTGTTGATCTTATACAGACAGGACATTTCCTCTTCGGTTGTGAGCGATTTCTTGTAAAAATGGCTCCAACGATTCAAACCCAAGCACAACGAGAAGACGGCCACAGGTAAATAAAATGTTTCCTGAGTTAGTTAGCTTGACGACTGTCCTCACAGTTTTTTGTTTATGTCATTGTGACTCCTTAGAACTGGTCATTATGTTGTGTTCGCTACTGCTAGGCAACGCGGACCGAACGGTACCAAACAAACCTTTACGAGTTAAGCTAACAGACCGCTAATGCTAACCCCCTTCAATGTCTAAATAACCTAACTGGTAGTGCTAACTTAATCGCAGACTATGGTTACTAAATTAAGCAGCATTAAACATATACCTTTAATTCATATATTTGTTAGTCGAAATAGAAACACTGGTTAACTTATTATTGTTGAAACTCGCTACGTTACGTATCTTACAAGTGTATCGTAAGCTAGGCTAACTTAGCAACATGGGGGCTAGCTTACATTAATATCAGTATTAATCGGTAAAGAGGAAATTATTTAACACTTTATCTGTCTAATTTTTGTGTGTTACTTCTATTTGTAGAAGTTAAGTAACTTTCCTGTTGTTGGTTAGATATAGTTTTTAGGATCGACCTGCGGAAGTAGCTAAATCAGGGGTTTCAAACGCATTTTGCTTTAGGGGCCACACACACATCCCACTATGATCGCAAGTGGGCTGGACCAGTAAAATAATAACAGTGAATAGAAAATGTTTACATATATAAAGTATTCTTTGGAAATTTGAATAATATGAACATCCACGATCAATAAAATACAGGTAATTTTAAGATTGTGTGCTTATTATTTACTAAAGTGCATTACAGATCACAGTGGATCTACAAAGGCACAAAACAATTAGTAACAGGTATAATATTGCTAACATTGCACTTATTTCTCTTAAGACATTTCAGGTTTATCGTATTTGTCAAGGTTATTCACATTTTTTTCCCAACAATAGTTTCAATAGTTTGTAAATGTAAAAATTTATGTGTAATTTTGACTTTTTGTACAAAAACTAAGAGAAACATTTGGGGTTGTCATAATTTATATGCTATTATGATAGTATTTCACTGGTCTGACCCACTTGAGATTGAATTGGGCTGGATGTGGCCCCTGAACTAAAATGATTTTTAGACCTTCCATTGTTAATGTCTTAAGTGTAATTTTTGCATTTAACAAATTCATGCCACAGGCCAGATTGCACCCTTTGGGGGCTGGTTTTGGCTCACAGGCAACTGACCTAAATAAATAGTTGTAAGGAAAAAAAAAATATTCCAGTGTTACTTCCTCATTGGTCCATTCCTGATGTATGTCACTTTGTGTAATGACTACAGTTACTTTTAAAATGTATTATTCTACCACACCAGATGTTAATAGAAAATGTCATGTTGTAGATGTAGGTCAGTAGAGTTGGTAATTTTAATGTTTTGGCTGTTTGTTTTTCAGCAGACCATCATCTCACAGAACTGTCCCCGAAAGGTAACCACATTTAACATTGTTCATCATACAAATGCAAAAATATAATAGTGCAGTCAGCCTCATGTTATTTTTTGTGCTCACAACAGGTCAGGAGTGGTCTGTCGGGTGAAATACTGCAACAGCCTCCCAGACATCCCCTTTGACCCAAAATTCATCACATACCCATTTGATCAGCACAGGTGACAATCAGCAGCCTTCTCATTCATTATTTAGTACTGCAACAACCCCTCAAATGAACAAGTACAAAACGTGACTTTTTAATTTGTTTTTGTGAAGGTTTGTACAATATAAAGCCACATCTCTGGAGAAGCAGCACAAGCATGAACTCCTGACTGAACCAGACCTCGGGGTCACCATCGACCTCATCAACCCAGACACTTATCGCATTGATCCCAACAGTAAGTCACATTTTCCACATCTTGTCTTTGAATTTTACACACACACTATGCTGGGTTTATCAATGGTCTCATTAAATTACCAGTTTTGTTGGATCCTGCTGATGAGAAACTGTTGGAAGAGGACATCCAGGCTCCGTCCAGTTCTAAGAGGTAAGACTGTTAAATATTCAAGTGTTTTTAAAAATTAATGTGGAGTTTTGTTTTTTTGTTTTAAATTCTTCTTTCTTATTAGGTCACAGCAGCATGCCAAAGTGGTCCCATGGATGAGAAAAACTGAATATATTTCTACAGAGTTCAACAGATATGGTGTCTCCAATGAGAAAGTGGAAGTCAAGTGAGTTTGACGAAGTGTGTTTATCTTATTTCCTACAAACATTTGTTGTATGTGTTTTGTGTAACTTGGATCTTTTTTGTCGCTAGGATTGGAGTCTCTGTCAAACAGCAATTTACAGAAGAAGAGATCTACAAAGACAGAGATAGCCAGATTTCTGCCATTGAAAAGACATTTGAGGATGCACAGAAATCGGTGAACAGCATTCTACTAATATGCCTTTTTAAAATTATTTTACGAGCAACTTTCTTCATAAGATCCTTTGTAATTGTAAACTACAGTAAAATGACATTTTTGTGAAAAGCCAAAGGTAAGAACATACCTTCTGTAATATAAGTACTGTATCTCTTATGTAAAGCCGGTGTTTTAAATACTCTGTGTTGCTTGTACTGACACACAGTTGCTTTGTATCTCTTCAGATTGCACAGCACTACAGTAAACCTAGAGTTACTCCTGTGGAGATATTGCCTGTGTTCCCAGACTTCAAGGTGAGTTAGCTACTTAATGTGAATCACTTGATTCAGGTTGACTTTTAGTGACTTTGTAGATAATGACAAATGGTGGGTCATAGTCTATGTAGTTAAAGTGCAGACATGGGAGGAAGTAAATACTTTATAATAAGAAATGAGAAGAAACTTGGATAATTAAAAAACAAATTGTTGATATTTGAAATACGTCATTGTGTTTGTTTGTTTTAGGGTACTTTTACAGTCACTTTGAAACTTTTTCTTTAATGATGTGTGTTTTGTTTGGATATTAATATGTTGGATTCTGCCTCCCTAGATGTGGATCAACCCATGCGCTCAGGTCATCTTTGATTCTGATCCTGCACCTAAGGACATATCAGGGCTAGCAGCAGTGGAAATGATGTCTCAGGCCATGATCAGGTACAGACGAAAATATGTTGGCTGGATGTGGTCAACAGTAATATTGTGACACTGCAAAATTGCATTTTTAAACGCTAATTTTTGCTACTTTAAAATACAGAGGTATGATGGATGAGGAAGGAAATCAGTTTGTGGCCTACTTCCTGCCCAATGAAGAAACACTACGAAAGCGCAAGAGAGATTTTGAGGAGGGGATGGATTACATGCCAGAAGATCTGTGAGTAGAATTAGCACTGGACCAAGTTTTGTGCTTTTTGCTGCATCTCATAATAACAATAATGACTTTCGTTAGTTGTATAATAATTGGTCGTAATGCATTTTATTTTCTGTGTTTCAGGTATGATTACAAGATTGCCAGGGAGTACAACTGGAATGTCAAGAACAAAGCCAGCAAGGGTTACGAAGAAAACTACTTCTTCATCTTCAGAGATGGAGATGGTGTTTATTATAATGAGCTTGAGACAAGGTAACTTCAAAACTTTGCAAAAGAAGTTTTCGAACTTGACAAAATAGATTTCAGTTTTATGGGAACATTAGTGACTAGTATGCTTTTGTCAAGTATATCTCTTCTTTTTTTTTAACTATCTGCGAAATAAACACACTGATCAGCACTGACACATTGTTTCCTTCAATTTGAAACTGTTAGACCTTGTCATCTGATGGCTTTTGTTCTGACTTACAGGGTGCGTCTGAGTAAGAGAAGAGCCAAAGCTGGAGCACAGTCGACTACAAATGCTGTGCTGGTGTGTAAACACAGAGATATGAACGAGAAGGAACTTGAAGCTCAGGTGAGCGCATCAAAACACGTTACGCCAGATCTCTCCAACAGTGCAATGAGGGCAGGAAATCTGAATTAGAATTGCAATCAATGAAACATCTGATACTAATAAGCAATAAAACTCCATCATTTTATGGTATGTTCACGGCATTTTGTTCTGTCATTTCAGGAAGCACGTAAAGCTCAATTGGAGAATCATGAGCCAGAAGATGAAGAGGAGGACATGGACATGGACAAAGACATGCAAGACTCTGGTTAGTGTTCTTATAGAGCCTATATCTGCAATTCTTAGTCCTTTCCTACAGAAGCTGTAACCTGCTGCAGCCATGACAAGCCTGTTTTCACTGAGTTTATATGTTTCTCTAAGTGACATGTTGTCATGTTTGTTCAGGTGATGAGAAAGAGAAGGGCAGCGGCAGCGAGGCAGAAAACTTTGGTAGTGAATCAGAGAGAGAGGACGACGACCGGGAACAAAGAGAGGACGAGGACGAGGATGAAGACAGAGGGAAGCGAAGGAGGAAAGCAAGCGGCAGCGGAAGCGAGAGCGGCGAGGAGAGGACGAGAGAAATGCGGGATGAGGAGGAGATCTTTGGCAGCGACGACGACGACAGCGACGACAACGAGCCCAAGAACTCGGCCAGGAGCAGCGGGGATGAGGGCAGTGGCAGCGAGGATGAAGGAGGAAACCGAGGAGACAGCAGGAGTCGTAGCGCGTCTCCGGCACACAGCGACCGCAGCAGCGACCATTCAGAGGCCCGGGCTCAGAGTGGAAGTGGAAGTGAGAGAGGCTCAGATTCCAGTGACGCTAGTGACAGTGAATAAGGCCTGTGATCTGGACAGCATTGTGATCGCCCGCTGTCTCAACCGTATGTTCAGCTCCAAGCAAAGCAATTATGCTGTCACTGTTCCTAAAACGTGCCCAGTCTGGGCCTACAGTCTGTTGATGATTAAGAATATAAGATACTGTGCACCATGCTTTTTGGGTTTGGGGTTGGGACATTTCTACCAAATCCAGTTTTTATTTGTAGATTTAGATCACAAACATGTAGTCATTTGTAAACCACTCTGGTTTCTGTCTGTCAGGTATTTGATGCAGAATCATGCAAAATATCTATGATCTTTCTGTTTTGACTTGTCATTGTGTTACAACATTGAAGTAATAAAATAAAGTCAACATTTTGTAAGAACCTGTCTGCAAAGGTCATTTTCTTGATTTTGCATTTATTTGGGTGGTTTCATTTCTTAATCTGTTCTAAATCATACATGTAAAGGAAACTTTTTTCCACAGTTTCAAATCAGGCTGAATTGTCAGACAGTTACAGTGGCAATCCAAAGTGAAAGTCATGTACAAAATAAAGGAGTTACAATGCCAAGATGATGAATTAAGTTTCACTGCATGCAGTACACTATGTTTTAGCAATAATGTACAGAAATGGGTATTTTTCACAAAGCACACACTGGTTGTTAACTGACATGGAAGCTGCACACTTAACGAAAAAATCCCAGTTCCTTCTTCAGCCATTCTTCTGTCAAATCATCAGTGTTTCTTATTTCAAATACCTTGTAGTAGAGCAGAGAATATCATTAGACTTAAATATATAGAAAAAATAGCAATTTGTTACTCCTAAGGTTCCTAACAAAGTTATTTACTGTAAATTGCATTGTCTATTGTGCATTATTTTTGACTTAATACCTTTGTGAGCTCTGCAGCTTGGACTAGATGATTCTTGCTTCCTGCATACATCATCTGCTGTTCTGGTTTACACCCTGTTAAAATGTGAAAACATACAACAACTCACCCTCAGATTCACCAGAGGCATTTTCATGAAACCAATATCAGAAACTATGGATTTTAGTCAATAATTGTATAATATAGACATAAAATGACTGGATGAACATTACTCACCCATTGGACTGCAGAATATGAAGCACAGAGGGTAAGATACTCTCTTATCATCATGGACATATTTGTAGCTGTAGACAATGAATGTGCCGTACTGTCAAGGAACTTTTTGTTTTGCAGCATTTTACCACAGTATTTTGGAAATATAGTAAATCTGAGGGTTTTGTTGTCAACATGACTTTTAGTGAGGATATCTGGGTTGTCTCTCTGGAAGTTCGTCTCTCAATTCCTCGACTGAGATATCCTGAAAGAAAAAAATCAGTTGAAGTGAATTTTAATTTAGATAGCACCAGCTGTAGAACGGTTAATATATTTTACTTGCCTCATATTCCTCCTCAAGGATAACAAGTTGCTTCTC
This sequence comes from Apogon talboti, assembly GCA_037367365.1. Classification (NCBI taxonomy): domain Eukaryota; kingdom Metazoa; phylum Chordata; class Actinopteri; order Kurtiformes; family Apogonidae; genus Apogon; species Apogon talboti. The sequence continues at coordinate 24,361,382 of JAPQRQ010000006.1, read as the reverse complement.
CATATCTATTTTCACTAAGAAAAAGGTAATTATTGGTCTTTAGCTTTTAAGTGCTGTGTCAGTGGAATGGTGTTTTTCTTTGTAAAAAAAATATTCTGGTAAACAAAATTACATTACCAGAATTTATGCACAATTTCTATTAGATGTCTTTTAGTACTTACTTAGTATGGCAGCATTGTTGGTCTCTTTTCGGAATCTGAACTTCTTCAGTTTAGCTTTTAGACTTTCATCCACTTCACACACAACTAGAGAGCTAGACTACAAAAAGACAAAAAAGAAAAGATTGTCAGTGTCAGAAATACCAAAATATCAGTTGATTAGTCTAGAGCCCAATATGAAAAACCAGCTTGATTTGTTCCGAAGCTGAGGTCTATCCACCTTGCATGGATGCATTAAAGATTAATAACACTACTCTGACATATTGAGGGCAGGAAATGTTTTTGCTGCACCAGGCAAGAACACGGTTTCCTGTGTGGCAGAGAAAAGGGGCATGTCGACTCATGTCAAAATGGGTTAAAAGTTAAATACATATATATTTATACATACACTTATGTACATATATGAATGGCACTTCATTAAATCCAGCGGACCAAAATATTTCAAGCAGTTGCGTCAGTTTCACCTACCATTCTCAAAGGATCCTTTTCAGTTGTCTTTCAACACTGCCTTCCGGAAACAGTTTGAGACAGCCTGACAAGCTACTTTCACTCAAGTTCCTCCTTCAGATGAAAAGGGGCTGGCAGATGTGTTAAAATATGCATGTAGGCAGTAATCTTAACATATTATATTTTAAATCATTTATGCCAAAACAATTCTCCCTACAATGAAAAAAAAAATAAAAAATTGTTATATTGTGTACTAGGACAACTCCAAAGTAAATGTCTGCAGTTAACATTACAATTGCAAAGGAGAAACATTATGCAACTGGAGGGACAGGTTTATCTCATGGTAGACGCATGACATGACAGTAAACTTGGAATGACTGAAGGTTACTGCCTTACTCAAGGACACGCCCCAGGAAGGGATAGGGCCAAATACTATGTTTACTATGGTGTGCAAATTAATATAACACACCACAAAATGCTGTCATGCTGCTCTCTTAAGGTGGAAACTCTGCAAACTTCAAGCATGCTGCAGCTCTGGCCACACCCCAATTCCTTACGTCATGGTGGGTTTTTCCCGTGACAGCTGATTGGATGTACCTGCATCAACCTGTTCTGTAGGTTATGCTGAGGAGCATTAACTAGTTTGCTGATTTTAAAATAAGCTCCGGTATAGTGCAATGTCTCTACTCAATGTAATTTGATGTTGATATGTTGTGTAGCTGTTGTAGACTAATAGCCGAGTTGTTGTCATTTCTAAAAAAAAAACAGATTAAAAAAAGTTCAAAATCGATTTGTTAAAATGTATAGAGATATAAGGATTTTGGTGTTTGGAATAGCAAAACTATGATGGTTTTTAATTTTCCCTGATATAATTGGCAGGATGGGAAACATGAATGGGCGGAACAAAATAATACGTTTGTCAAGACGTATGACGTTGCGCCCACGTCTTACGTCAACTCAAAATCGAAGTAGATTTCTCCAGGCGTACACTCTTTATTTTCTGTATTGCAATAAACAGTGCTGTATATACATTCTTTAACATGGTGTATCTGAAACCGAGGAAGCTTGCTTTTATACTGGAAAACCCTTAAGGAATACAACGTATGGGATCGAAATCTACGCTTCTTTCAGCTAAGCTAACGTTATTGCATCTATTAGCAAAACTTGCTATCAGTAAAGCTAACGCTAGCACTTAGCCCTCCCTGCCCTACCGTCGAGCTAGCTAAGTATTAGCACTTTAGCCTAGCTCGCTAACCAGTGACAACTGACAAAGGTAAACAACAAACCTTTCGAGCCCGTTGGCTGTACATGTTTGCTCACTTAACTTTGTCTAGTTAATAACCCACAACATTTTATCAATTTGTACTGCGCTAGAATGTCTATATTTATTTCGCAATTGCTTTGTACAGAACGAAGAAAAGCGGCATACCAGCAGCAACAGCGTCAACGAAAAACAATACAAATCCCGAATCCCTCATCATTGACTAGGCCGATCGAGCTAACGCAGGCTAACCGCTACGTAATGCTATATGCTGCCGGTTTTAATGTTATGTTACATTGTTTAAACGTAATAAAACGCGCTGGGATAATACATGCAACAGCCTGCTCACTAGACCATACAGCCAGTCTCTTGGGCTTGTTCATAAAATTAAAGTTCACAATGTTACAGGTGCTACTCTTTGCAGTGCTGGCAGATTTAATAGTTTTGACATGTAACGTTACGCTGAGACTTAGGCGAATGTGTGTGGCTTCAATTTATGACAGCGGTAGATAAACGGTTGGATTACAGTGTCCTAAATACCGTGTATCTGTGATAGCGTATATTATTTGGATAGCGTAGCTTTATTTAGTCTTAGTGACCTGAACTGTATTTGGCACACCTATACTGCGAACGACTTGCGGCTTTATCATGATATGACTCAAGCAGTGGGAGAATTACTGCTACAGCAGAACCGGCAGTTTATAAATTGAAGTTTAAACTTGGAATAAGATTATTGTGAGGTCACAGCTCAGACTGTAAAATATGCAGTGATTTTTACTGTGCATATTTTTATTTTAAATGTTTGCAGCGTTGATGACAGTCTACATTGTGTGTAAATTTTTTAAATTGCCATACATATACAAAAAGTTACATCCGACTTTTTATTTGATTACTATCTATGGGAATGGTATAATTATTAATCAATACATGTTAGTGAAATAGTTTACATACCTTTCTGTCTGACACTAGTGAATTGGATAGTGTCACTACACCTGTAGCTTATGATCTGCAATTTGTATTTTTGAGGTATAAAACTGATGAAGAAGAAATTGATCTTTGAAATAAGTGCATTTTTTTTTTTTTACAATAATTATGTTTGTGTGAACATTTTAGAATCCAGTCATTAAAGTGTGCTGTGTATATTCATGTGTTGAATTATGTATTCTTGATATTTCCTTAAAAATCTGACAGTCAAACACAAATCTATTGATAACTTACTGAGGTGATTAGAAATTTGCAAGGGTGGTAATTAGATCATTTCATTATTTCTATGCATTTAACGTAATACTGAAACATATTTTCTCTTGATCTGTGTTTTCATTTAATAGGGCATGGATGATGTGATGCTGAATATGCCAGAGTGAAAAATACATTTTTATTGCTGGCGTCACTACCAACTACCACTGACTCATACTGTCAAAGTCAACTTGGAAGACTTCCTCAAAAAGATCGTCACGAATTCCTGTCTGCATTTTCTCCTGTACCTGAACCATGTGAGGGCCCCTCGGTCCTGTCTGAGGGGATCCCGGGACTGTTGCAAATACAACCCCGCTGTGCGGGGTTAGACAGATCCTGTCTGTGTGAGAAAGCAGTCTTTCAAAACCCCTCCACATCCACACTTTACCGTTCTCCTTACCAAGGAGACACGCCATGATGTTCCGAGACCAGGTAGGTATCCTTACGGACTGGTTCAAGGGCTGGAATGAGTGTGAACAGACGGTGGCACTGTTGTCCCTCCTGAAGAGGGTCTCCCGCACCCAAGCTCGCTTCTTACACATCTGCCTTGAACACTGGCTGGCAGACTGCACAGAAATCCACATACTAGAAGCTGAGGCCAACAATGCAGGTAGCTGACTTTTCTTTTTTTTTTTTTTTTTTACCCATTATCAATTAATAATAGTTCAGTGACATTTCGATTTCTTTCAGCAATATTTAAGAAGCTTCAATTACAGTTATAACAAATGATGAGTTTCTGGTAAAACTGTCTTTTAACTGTTTGTCTCTAGCTATTGTCAGCCAGTGGCACCAGGAGCCAAAGGAAAAAGTGGTGTCCTTGCTGCTGTCCCACCTGCCTCTGCTGCAGCCACGCAACAGTGAGGCCAAATGCGAATATATGAAGCTGCTGCAAAAGGTTTTAAGTCACACTATTGAGAGTAGTCTGTTTGTGGAAGAGAGTAGACAGTTGTTGTCCTATGCGCTCATCCACCCTGCTACCACACTGGATGACCGCACCTCTCTGGCCATGTGGCTAAATCACCTGGAGGAGCACTTGTCCAGCGGCTACACACCCACCTCCCGAGCACCATCCAGCCCCTACCATCCACGCCAGGGCTCAGATGAGTGGCCCAGCTCTGCTGAGGCCCTGGACCCAGCCCACGCCTGGCACGACAAGTCAACTTCATCTAACACATCTCCGGCAGGCCAAAATGGACACATGCCTTTCCCAGGTGGGATGTCCTCTCCCATTAACAGCAATAATGCAGGTAATGTTTGTTGTTTTCCTCTCAGTTTTCAAATGGGGAGAAAATTGGAGAGGGGGAAGTGTTAATAGGACCTGTAAGACCATGATAGGTGCACCCCTTCATTTTTTGTAGTGTTAATTTTCTTCAAGATGTCTTACCCTGTGATTATCAAGTAAAGACATCCTCACTATACCAAGAATAATATCAAGATAAGTTTATGATACCTTTTGTCATTATGGGTCCATTTCATGTGGGCTATATGAGCTGAAGTTTGGTACATATGTTGTCTTTTCAAAGCAAATTCTTTCTTCCCCCCACATAGTTTTAGTTAGGCTAAAAATTAGCAGTCAACAGGTAAAACTTTCAGTTACTACTATCAATAAAACCTATGTTTTTCCCCTGTCAATGTGTAATTGATATCATTGTATCTTATATATTTTATATAAGTAGTACCCTTTTAGTTTATTTGCTGTAGCTGTATATTTTTCATGTGTAATGTTTGACTTTTTAAGTACAATGAGTATATGCCCGTCATCCGCAATGTAGTGCATAAATAAAGGTGGTTTGACTTTCTAATACTCTGTCACTCTGTGTCAACACAAAATTTTAAAGCGGTACTCACTTATTTTTTCCTTGAATTGCTCCTCATGACAGGTCTGGTTGGGCAGATGCAGCCAAGCCCCTTGAAGAAGTCAATGTCAGTTATCCCCTCAAGTCCCCAAGCTTGTGGCTCTGAGTGGATTAGCCCAGATGACCAAGGGGGTCGGCAGGCTTTCATTCCAACAGATCATGCCCCCCTTTCTCCTCAAAGCAGTGTGGCCTCTTCAGGCAGTGAACAGACAGAAGACCAGGGCTCCACACGCAACACCTTTCAGGAGGATGGTAGTGGCATGAAAGGTCAGAGTTCATCACCTAACAAAGCTAAAGGCACACAAATAGATGATTTTTGGCGCAGGTAAAAGCCATGCACAGCCAAAAGCTGTGGTAATATGAAACAAAATGTAACATTGCTCTTTTTTGTCCCCTGGTGTGTGTATGCACTGAAGATGTTCCTGCTTGGCTGAAGAGTCTCCGCCTTCATAAATATGCATCACTTTTCTCCCAGATGACCTACGAAGAGATGATGATTCTCACAGAGCAGCATCTGGAGTCACAGGTTTTAAAGTCCTTCTTTTACATACACTTGGACCAGGTTTTGATTATTCCACCCTCCTTATCAGTTGTGAACATTACTGTCCTCAAACCTGATGATACATCAACTCTCAATGAGGCATGAAATTAAGCAATGCACCCTACAGTTATGCAGAACCAGTCACACATACAAATGGTGCGATTTTGCCTCTGCCCCTTGGCTTTAATGAAACAGATGGTGATTAGATTTGTTATTTAGTAACTGTATAAATTGCCCAGTGTTCCCACAGGAACTGACTTACTTGCTTTTCATGCCGGCTTGTTACGTTGTCTTTCTCTTCTCTTTAGAATGTCACTAAAGGAGCACGGCATAAGATTGCCTTGAGTATCCAGAAGCTGCGAGAGAGACAGAGTGTCCTCCGTTCTCTAGAGAAGGTAATTCAAATGGGAAGATGTTGTCCTGTAAAAAAGGGCCAATAGTTTTTTTATCAGGATGAGTCTTTGTTCCTGCTGATGAATAATGTTCTTCGGTGTGTTTTTTGATCCAGGTTCAACTTTTTTACGCAGATGACACTACGTCTCCGCCTCAACAAAATCACTGTTTCTTTGCTTGATGCCCTTAGCCTTAGGGTGTATATTCAGGTGAAGCTAATGTTGTGGTCCCTTAACAGGATATTTTGGAAGGAGGAAACCTGCGTAACGCCCTCCAAGAGTTGCAACAGATCATCATCACACCCATCAAGGCCTACACCCCACCCAGTGTGTCACAGACCACATCGGACGCAACCACATCCCCTTCGGAAACAACAAAGCCAGGAGCAGATAAAGAGAATGCCTCAGAGGGTTTCCAGTCTCATAACCCACCTCCGTGTGATGGAGACTCCTCAGCCACACCCATCTCAGATGGCGACATTGCTGGACAGTTCACTCGTGTCATGGGTAAAGGTGAGTGAGATTAAACGTTAGATTTTAGACTACATAGCTACTTGCTTTATTAATCGGAAACATATTTTTTTGTTAGCATATTCGAGACCAATTAACAACAATACAGCATACTATCATGAAGTTAGTATGTTATAAAGTTCTGCATGACATTAGTGATTTAAACATCATATTAATGAATTTCCCATTTTGCATCAATAAAGTGAATCTGTGTATGATATGTTTCATGTAAAACAAAAATCATAATTTATTAACACTGTATATTTTTACAGTGTGCACCCAGTTGCTGGTGTCAAGGCCAGATGAGGAGAATATCAGCTGTTACCTCCAACTTATTGAGAAGTGTCTGACACATGAGGTGAGGGGTTGCAGATCTCTTTCTTTTTTTTTTTATTTCAAATTTACGAATAAATGAGCTACAGAAGAAAGAGCTTAAAGTAGGGATGGTTGCCTAAACCATAAACAGCTCCCGCTACTAAATTAGTAAAGGCTGTAGTTTCAATGTGGCAACACAGTGGTGCGCTGCCACCTCACAGCAAGAAGATCCTGGGTTCGACTTCACCACCGGCCGGCAGGACCCTTCTGCGTAGAGTTTGCATGTTCTCCCGCATTTGCATTTGTTCCCTTTGGGTACTCTGGCTTCCTCCCACCGTCCAACGACATGCACTTAATAGGTTAAAAAGTTATCTAACCCATTTAATCACATACTAACGATGCTTTTTGCTTTAGCACATTAAATTTTCTACATATGCAGTTCAAAGTCCATCGCAAATAAAATGCAGCGTTTTTGGCTGCCCACTTGTAGCTCATCATTGCCCAATAACCTATTAGAGGCAGCAGGCAAACTTCCACATTGTAAAAATACTGTCAAGGATGAAGTTTTACATTTCCTTTTTTACTTAAAATACAGAATGAATGATACTATAATTGAATTATATACAATAAAGCCTTAAAGTAAAGAAGAAAAGCAATGTTAATCCTGCTCGTAATTTGTTTCATTTTTGTCTCTTAAAAATAGGGTTAAATTTTGTTCTAGAAAAAGAACTGTTGACAGCCCCATTGAAGTAGCGGATTATTAAGAGTATGACCAGTAAAATCTTAAAATCTTAGCTAATGTATATTGTAAGAATATTGCAGACAGACATACTCTTTCCTTGAAATTAAGAATGAAAAGTGGCTTTTTCTTTTGATAGTCATGAATTCACCTACTGTCTCAGGTGCTCTTTGAAAATCGCAGGCCATCTCTCTTATGCTGTCTCTTTGTGTTTTTCAGGCTTTTACAGAAACTCATAAGAAAAGGCTGGTCTCTTGGAAGCAGCAGGTCCTCAAACTACTCCGCCTGTTCCCTCGGAAAGCTATGCTGGACATGCCTGTGTACCGACAGAAAGGGTGAGCCCTCTTGTGCCTTTCATCTCTCTTTTTGGCAGGGGAGATGTCACAATAGCTGAATGTAACACTCTCCCTGCTCTCATCTCTCCTGTCTGACTTATGCTTTGATTCTCTTTCCCTACACCGTTCTCTTTTCCCTCTCTTTCTCATTCAGATAATACCTATCAATTTATATGAAGTATTTGACAGCACAGAAACAGTTTTCTGACAGTAATTGATTTGGCTCCCATTGATGTGAAATTTTGTCTGTTTTTATTACAGCTGGACATATGGGTCTAACTCCCTCCCCACAGCAGGTTCTGTGAGTGGAGGTGTAGGGCGGCGGGGCCAAAGGCAGTTCCAGATGACACCTCGGGGACTTCCAGCTGGACGTATGGGTCTTTTGAGTCCTGGGGGAATCAGTGGGGCGTCTCCACGCCACACACTCACTAATCCAGCACTAGCAGGCCAGGGTAGACAAGTGAGTGTTCCTGTCATTGTACAGGCTCTAATCCACCTTAGTAAACACGTGTTTTTACTAAAGAAAACTAGTGGAAAAAAACTACAGAATTTTAATCAGCATACACCAGACAGTACAGGTTAAGCTATCACAGTGTTAATATGGATTGGTTCATTATTGTAGCTTGGAGGGCTCCTGTTTTTAATGACCTGGCTGAAAGATAAACAATCCATGTCGACGTCCTTGCATAAGTGACATTTGAGTAATGAGAACTTGTGTTTCCCTCATATAGAGCCTGTGGTTTGCCAACCCTGGAGGCAGTAACAGCATGCCAAGTCAGAGTCGCAGCTCTGTGCAACGAACCCACTCACTCCCTGTCCACACTTCCCCACAGACCATGCTCATGTTCCAGCAGCAAGGTATTGTTTGAGGTCAAGCCTCTTTCAACCTTCATTAAAATGGGTGCACACACTTATCCATTGGTTCTGCATGTTCATATATACTATCATAGCTAACTAAACTAATGTGATCAAAAAAGGTGTGGGATATTTTGGCAGTGGCCAGTATGAAGTTTGTACCACCTGCAAAAATTAACACTGCTGTTGTGCTTCCTAAGTTGCACTATTGAGACTTCTCAGTAATTTATGTTGTTACACAAATGTTTCATTAAGTTTAGCTTTTTAGTTTGTTCATAAGAGCAACAGCATTAACTTGGGAAGTTTCACCATCTCACCTCATTTCTCCATATCAACCAAATTAGTTAGACACCATCAAAATACTGTCCTGTTATGTCATACCAGAGGGCAGTATCCAAAGAGTAGATCTCACGAGTGTCTCATACATACACGTTTTGTGTTTTTACTTCATTCAAGTTGTAGTAAGGAGGTATATTTTTATGTTGTAAAGCTGGCTTGAGTGGTGTAATTCCAGGGTGCTGAAAGATCAGAGACGCTACAGACTTAAGTTTAATCATGTTGTGCTAAGTAGGTTTATTGGTACTGAAAAATTTTGACTGAAACCAAGCCCTACTGCGGCTGCATCCGCTTCTTTCCCACTGTGATAGACAGACTAATCCACCTTTTAGTCCTTTGAGAGTACAAGCTTCAGTGATGTTTTCTATTGTTTGCTTCTAAACACAAGCACATGGTGGGCTTCAGCTACTACCCCTCCTTTGAAGACTGGACAAACAGTGGCTATGGTTACCCTAGAATCTGTTGAGAACTGACCACCATGTCTTTATGGTTGGCTGCTGGAGGGTTTTCTTCTAAATTACATCTCTAGAGGGGACACAGCAGTGTGGATTGAAGATGCCTGCATCCAGTAGACATTAGGTGGGTCAAGACTTGATTGGATGTCACAGGGGCAGCTTTGTGAAGAGGGTTCCTATGTAGCTTCAAGGCAGCTGATGACACTCCAGCATTTCCTGCATGAGTGGGTAAAATTGAGCTCTGCCTCACTTTCTTCCCTTTTTTTGTGCTACGCTATGGTTAATGATTCAATGAGATGGTGGGCTATCTCAGGATTCCCAGGTGTGTGGGCTTGGAGGAGGGCAGACATGAGGCAGGTTTTGTAGATGGTGCCATAAAAGCATTTATTATTTACTCCATCTGCAACACTGTTCTGGAGTCAGGTTGTAACAGTACTCTGAGCCAGGCCTTCACTATATTTTATCCAGTTGCAACTTCATTGCACTTTCCTTAGTCTGTTAATGACTGGGTGATGTCAGTCAATGTATGTGAAATGAGCCTGGGCCAGTGTTGACAGTGTGAAAGGTCATCAAGGGTGAGAATTTCTTTCTGTCCAGCACCAGCAGCTTTAGTTTATGTTTATTGGCATGTTCGAGAATGTTAAAGCTTGAGGTTAAATGTAATTCTTGGCATTGGAAGCAGAATTTGGCAAACGATCTATTCAATAGCTTTCAGAACTTTCAGTCATTTTTCCATAGAAGATGAAGTTATGCCATAGAAAGCCCCAGAACAGCTACTGAATCCCATACATTGCTTAGATTGGAACTGTGTTAGATATTGGCACTAGATAAATGAGTGTAGTATATTACAAAGTATACATGGCATACTCATAGTATAGGTGCTTAAATGAATCTTAAATTTGTTTGGCCATTAACAGACTACTTCATGCAGTACAATATCAGTTATGTGAGTCTTAGATTGCCATCAGACTAAGGAACCATGTGAACATCACATTAATGTAACAGCAGTTATTTTTCAGCATTCACAGTGGTTATTTTTCTCTCAAATTGGATAAGGCATACGTGTGGCTTGAAAATAGAAACTGTGTTTTTCCTTGTGAAATTGGTAAATCCTTTTTGGACAATATCTCACAGATGCTTTTGTGAAGTTATGGCATGAATATTATCAGCTTTGCGACAATGCTAAAGTAAATATAGTCCTTAATCTGACACTATTTTTGTTCATTTCCACAGAATGCCAAGTTCCAGGTGCTGACCTGGAGATCAACCCAACGCTGGAGTCACTGTGCCTCAGTATGACAGAGCATGCCTTAGGGGGTAAGTGTCCTCAGCAGCACTGCACTAAATAGAACATTGGCTGGCAAACCTCAAAAGCTAAAAACAAAAGAAGTATCTCCTTGTTGTATATCGTGTTGTTATAGAAATATTTTTTACTGTAGGAAAATATGGGAAAGACAGTAGGGGAAATGATTTTTTAGCAACTGGTCCAGCCAGCCAAGAATCAAATGGAGGACTCAATGCGCAGGCATTAAAACATGAATATTTGCACAAGCTGCACTACATCAATGTTACAAGAGAAAGAGGCTCCATTAAAGTCTACATCTAAATGAAAGGTAACACTTACTGACTTGTCTATGTAGACACCTTCCTATATCCACGCATATAAAGGTCTGTTGACTTCAATAATTTATATTTTATTAGCTGTATCTGTCTATTAAAATTTAATAGTGTCCATATGATTCTATATCATCAGACTAGTCACGCACAAGTTCTTCTTGCAGTGAGATAAAGACAGATGCCTCAGACCTTTATACATCAACTCCTTTAAATTGCACTGTTTTTATTTTTGCATATAAGCACCAGGCGACTAAGTGTTTTATTGTTTTTAAACATCATGAAACACATTTTTCTATTCTCCCCCTCAGATGGAACAGACCGGACATCAACAATATGAAAAGAAGAAAGGAAAAAAAAAACACACTTCAGTTGAGGCCTGTTTGGTTCCTCGTCACCCAGCACAAAGATATACGTATGCTTAAGTAAACCAGGCAAAACAGTCACTACAAAATGACAAAAAAACTGTGTATATGTTCTCTAATATTTTTGTACTTTATTATATACAACTAAGTTTATTAAAAATGGAATACAGATGATTATTATATTGCAGAACAGAGAAATGGTAAACTGTGTAAACTGCTCCATGTCACCTGCAGGACTGTGACATGAAGAGCAGAGACTCAGTTTGCCATAACTGGATGGAAATACAGTGGATTTGGTGCTGTCTTAAAAGGGCTCTGCCCTGAGTTACTCCTCTTTTCCTCTTGCCTTGGAGAAAGGCTTCTTTCCAGAACACACTGACAGCCACAGCCCCATGCACCACATAATGTGTAGGTTCAGAAAATTTCTAGCCCGAAATAAGGCACTTTTATTAAATTATCTCTGATATTAGCACTAAATTCTAATCTACCCCAAGAATATTGAAAGGCGCTACTTGTAGACATGTCCTGGTGTATGGACATCAGTACAAGTCCTGGCCATGCTAATTGTTCAGTAACCAGTACTAGTGAGGGCCTGTGTTGGTTGAAGCTTTCCTTGGTTCTTTATATCCTCTTCAGAGAACATGTTTCTGTGGCAAAGACAGGGAGGGAGGACCAAAAGGACTAAGGAAAAAAAGCTGAATTCAACTGTGGGCGTGCCCCTTTGTCTTGGTTGTTTGCCCTACACTTAGTGATAGTAAAAGTGACTTTCCTCCCACTTTTAAAAAGCCAAAGAGAAGGGTTGTGTGATTGTCAATTTGAGAAGAATATTTGTAGTGAAAGGAAACAGAAAAGTATAATTTTTTTTTTCTAAAGAAAAGTAGTTGGAAGAATTTATGCCAGCTGCAATTTGTTTCATTATTTTATGCCCTACTACATAAATGATGATGAATCTCATTTTGTGCCGAGGAATCCCCAGAGGGGTGAATAAGGGCTGGTGAGGTTTGTACTGTGGGAGAGCTGATTTGATACTGAATTGATAAAAGCGAGGGGGTAGAGTGTTTTCAATTTACAGTCTAATGCTGGGTGAGAAAAGTAAATGAAACCCATCTCAACCCTCTGCCACCCGTATGATTGGCTTTGGAAAATGAAGCTTGATCTTGTAATAAATGCTCTGGTGTGCAGCGCCTCACCCTTGCAGCGCCCTTTCCTCACATGGCCAATGTGATGATTTGATGAATCATACTTTTCAAGGTGCTTGAAGATGTCCATATTTTCTGTTTGTGTCTCAGTGTGTTTCACTCTCAGAACCCTAACATTATCATGTGGTATCAGTGTTCAAAAACTGTCTTATATAGCCTCTGTCTTTGAATGTGGCAGAGCGGAGGTGCATGTATGTGTAATATGGTCTTAACTATTGGATCACTTTTGGTTGTATCATAAGGCAGGGATAACCATTCATATTTTATTTCAGCAGAGCCATAGGTCTGTCTAGTAAAGATGGTTATTTACAGATATCTTTTTCCAATTGTATTTTTTACTCTCCCTTGATATTGATAACTTATGCTTATTTTCTATAATCGCATGTTTTGCCACACTAATACAGCACTGTTGTAGATAGAGGACATGATGGTTGATGGTGCCTAGTGTCACCAACAGCTAGAGAGAAGAAATCTTGCAACTAATGTTGTATGTTTATATCGCCTAAATGTCACTGTTTACATCTCTCTGGGATAATGCCCAATTCATGTTATGTGATTTCATGAATACTCCATTGTCTCACTGTGTAAAACATTAAAGAACTGAAGCCGTCTCACTCTGGAGCTGGCCGGGTAGAGCCTGTCAATGCAAGCCTTCTACCCATCATCCACAGACTCTACATGAGTCAATAGTTATTTTTCTTCCAAGTGATACCTGTATGAGGCATGCAACGCCTGCTTTTCTGGTCCTGCAGTGACAAGAGAGAATAGCTTTCCTGGCCTTGTGATCACCTGTTAGCTGTCATGTCCTGATAAACTGTTCATGTGGTGCCTAAAATGCACAGCTCCAGCATCCTCATCATGTTGATTTGGTCAATGGTCTTTGAGCAGTAGTGTAGTCATGGTTTTCTTCAGAGCAGGCTCTTGGATAGATCTGACTTGCTAAATGCATCATACTCATGCCCGTCAAGGAGTCCAGTGAGTTAACAATGCTGACAACTTTAGGTCTCAGCTATCTTATTTTTGATTATTCACTATACTGTATATCAACTGTGTTATGTTACATATGGCTCAGATTATCCTTTTCATAGCCTCTGTGAAGCTTTGAATAGCCTACATATTAACTGCATATAGATACAGAGGTACAAGTGTTGCAGCAGGGGATGACGATGCTTATCTGAGCCACAAATTATGTGATTATGAGTAAACCTAACACTAATAACAGGCCAAGGAATATGTTTACTCCATGTTTACATTCCAGTGATGTATGAAATGTGTTGGGAAATGCACTTCATAAATCATCCTGGTGTATTCTCACATACCATGCATCAGCTCGGAGGTACAGAGCCTGTGTCATGTGGTCCTAAGATCATGCAAATGTCCCTGCCAGGCTTACTTATTGACTTTGCAGTCAGCTGAAGGCTACATTGCATATATGTCTTGTACAATTTATATTTAATTATGGTGACCCCCAGACATTTTCTAATATTTTATGAACCTTTTGCATCCCATGCTTATACTTTTTTACTGTCACTCGTGTGAATGGTCTGAAGTGCAGCATCCATCGGATCATTGACAGTCCAAATAAAGAGTTCACTTCTTTTGCAACTTCACTTGTGGTTTGTCGTTGTGTCTGTTTACTTACCTCAACAATAAACGAAATGTGTCACCTTTGTAATTTGCACTCCATTGGACGGGAAGAAAAGCCCAATTACTTCCGGGTTGCGCACTTTCAGCAGTTAATTTATCAAGCTAATGTTAGCCAGCCGCCTTTTTGTTAACGCCATTAACTACTTTATTAAGGAGGAAATACAAGCTTTTCCGTCGAGAAATCTAAAAGAAAGTCTTTGGGTATGTTGACCGGTTGTGTTATCTTTGAGAAAGCCAGATACAGCGAGTCCTTACGTTTCTCACTACAGTAAAAAGTATCTAAGTTAGCACACAGCTAGCTAGCTAGGTAGCTATCAGCCCACTGTAAACAATTGCTGACTAGCAACGTTAGCATTGATACTGGGGCTTTTAGTGTTTTGCTGTAAAATAAAGAAATTAATCAGTTGACGATTTTCATCAAGATATGACCTACTGCAGATGCCTAAGCTACCTGACATCAACTCACGTTCTTGTGAAAAGTTGCGAAATGGTTTGCTTTATTTGATCACCCACTTTATGTCGTTAACAAACGTTGTGATATATAGCTCACATTCGGACAGACCATACCTACACCCTTGACAATAAATGGTCATAACTGTATAGGACAACAAGAGGATGTCGTTGATCCAAAAACATCTGTGCTAACATTGGCGAAAGTACAAATGACTTGCGTTGAAAGTGTCTGTCCATATACTTAAAAAGCATACAGTTCTAAACTATAGCTAAGCTAAGCTACTGCTCTGATCTGTAGTATGTTGCTGTGTGGTTAAGTTAAAATGTTGATTAGATTTAACTTCAGCGTTAGAAAATGCTCCAAATGTTGCTTTCAGGAAATTAAAGCTTCTTCTCAAGGAAAGAGAGTAGTTTATCAATATAACTGTCCAGTAAATCGCATTTCTGACATTATCTTTGCACACTTCCTTCTGATTTGTCTCTTGCATGTTGAGGAGAATATTGTTATTTTCAGAAAATGAGAAAGGAGTTTGGTAAAATGCTCTTTTTCAGGTCTTGATCATTTAAGCAAAAATGGAACAGCTGCCAGAGCTACAGGGCACAGAAGAAACGCGTGTAGTCCACCAAAGACTTTGTTGGCACTTCTTGTGTAATAGTTTACTTTTTAACGACGCAAATCTCACATCATTGCTTTAATATGACACAGCTGTATTTTAATTCTTTCCACACTAAAAACACAGAGCTCAGAGGGCCTGGTGTAGAAGGTGAATGATCCCCTATATGTATGTAAGAACTAGTTAAGACATAAGTTAAGACATATGAGTTATGAGTTAAGACATAACTCATAAAGTTATGAATGGATCTTAATAAAATTTCCAGGAACTGTCCAAAATGGGACAAGGAATAGGCGAGTCAATTTTGGGGGTGATCCAGGATTTTTTTAATGGCATTTTCAGTTGAATAACTTCTCAGCTGGCATGTCTTGTTTATCTGTTGCTAGGTAACCCACTTCAAGGGTAATACATTTTTCACCAGCATGGTGGGGAACTGAGCTGCCTTGGCGGAGGTCTGCACTCTATGGGTGCTTTTTCAGTTTATTATGAGCTTACCTTCACTCTCTTACTGGATCATTAGACACATTCTGATGACTAAGACGTCCCTTTTTTCTTGATATACATGGAATTAAACTCACTGTCAGGTAAAGTCTGTGGTGAGCCATCCAGTAGGATAACTCATTTATGAACTAACTCAAATGATGTGTAACCTGTTCCTTCACTTAACCAAAAGAATATTAAAATCTATTGGTGTTGTGCCCAATTGGAGTCAAACACTCTGCATTTTTGTTTGAGGAGGGAAAACTTACCAAAATATGTGTGAATGTGAGTGAAGGACTTCCAGGAGAATGACTTGTCTTTCAAAAATGTTTCTGTTCTATTAATTATGCTGAGCGGTAAATAGCTACTGTTTTTTGTTTTTTTTTTTCATGGAAAAGTTAAACAAATAAATGAAGATTTTTGAGACACCCCCTGCGTATCACCATCATTCTAATTTATTCTGCAAGTTAAAAAGAGAAAGTCACTTATGCATAAATACTAAGTCCATTAACATGTAATTAATAGGTTTGTGAGACAAACTTAACTGAACTTTGATGAAGAAAAAAACACATAAAAACCACAGACTCAGTTAAACTAACTTATTTCCAAAGTCAAAGTTCGATCTATGATCTAAAACAAAAAACATTTTATTAGAAGTGATTTGTTAAGATGATAGAGAAAGTTGGAAGAGCTGAAGGTCTCAGTCTTGTCCTTTTGACTTCCTCAAATTATTTTGTAATGTGTTTAAAGTGCTGTTTTCTTTTGCAGGTGGCTTAAAGTCTCTGACCAAAATGCATGGACAACGCTGCTGTCTTCTCAAACAAGGGATGTAAATGGAAAATTGCCTGCTGAAACCTAACTTCAATTGCAAGGTATCCATTGGCAACTCACTTGAGTTGAATTTTTTGGCCAAACTGTCCCTGTTCCACTATCATGTCGTTACCAAAAGACTCAGGGAACCGAGGCAAAGATCGAGAGCGGGGAGCCCGCCCAAAAGTGAGACAGAGCCGATCGGAGGAGAGACGGGATGCAGGTGTTGGACGGAAAGGTGGGAAAGGTAAGAAAAAAGGACTCGCTCCTCATGAACCAGCAACTGAGCGGCCTGTGAGCGATGGCTTTGAGTACGGGGAGCTGTTAAATGACCTAGAGACCAGGGACCAGTCATCATCCTCTACACTAAAGGAGAACTGGAGGTGGCAGGGTTTGGAAGCCGCTGCCTCATTATTAGGACAAGAGAAGGCAGCAGCCAGGCCCGGGCTGGGGACCGTAAGCTCTGCCACAGAGTTACCTGCACCTGCTGAAGGTGAGGGCAGGGGATCAAGCAGCAGTCGCACCCTACGGCAAAAAATTCAAGATGCAATGGGTCAGTGTTTCCCTATAAAAACACACAGCGCAGCGGCAACACCCCCACCTTCACAGACTCTTGCATCATCAACTGCCTGTCCCTCCTCAAGGCGTAAAATCCATCTCAGTGAGTTGATGTTGGATGACTGCCCGTTCCCTGTAGGATCAGAGCTGGCTCAGAAGTGGTACCTCATTAAGCAACACACGGCACCCATTACACAGCCACCCATGCTCGATTCTGCAGTAGTATGCAGTGCCCCATCTTCAGCCATGGCAGCAGTCGTGGAGGACGTGGATGACAAATTGCGAGAACGTCGGCGCATCAGCATTGAACAAGGGGTTGAGCCTCCACCCAACGCAGAGATCCACACATTTGAAGTCACCGCACAAATTAACCCTCTGTACAAACATGGCCCTAAACTGGCACATGGTATGAATGAGTTATCCGGGGCTGACAGAGCCAATGTTCATCAGCAACAACAGCTTCTCCTCCAGAGGCAGCAGCAGCACCAGCTCCTGCTCCAGAGTTGTCTAGACACTCTGGATGAGGTGGTTGCCTCAGCGTCAGCCTCTGTCCACACCGGTGATTCTGATCCAAGTGACACTGATTCAGACGTTGCAGCAACCAACTTGCCACCTAGAGCCATACTTCCACAGACTGAGCATCACAAAGTCCACGACGGCTACCGCATCCACACTCAGATTGATTACATTCACTGTTTAGTTCCAGACCTGCTGCAGATAACCAACCTCCCGTGTTACTGGGGAGTCATGGACCGTTACGAAGCTGAGACGCTGCTGGAGGGAAAGCCTGAAGGAACTTTCCTCCTTCGGGACTCTGCACAGGAAGACTACCTCTTCTCTGTTAGCTTCCGCCGCTATGGCCGTTCATTACATGCACGTATTGAGCAGTGGAACCACAATTTCAGCTTTGATGTACATGACCCCAGTGTCTTTCATGCTCCTACTGTTACAGGATTGCTGGAACACTACAAAGACCCCAACTCTTGCATGTTCTTTGAACCCCTGCTGTCAAACCCCATCCACCGCACACAGCCTTTTAGTCTACAGCACATCTGCCGGGCCGTCATAAGCAGCTGCACCACCTATGATGGCATTAACATGCTTCCCATTCCAAATGCTTTGAAAAAGCACCTGAAAGAATACCACTACAAGCAGAGAGTACGTGTACGGCGAATGGATACTTGGTGGGAATGAAGAACAGCAAAAAGGACTAAAACTATTAGATACAGTTTTTATGCAAAAAATATTAAAAAGAATGATGACTTAGCTTGTTCTTGACTATATTTGGCTGTAATAACTTCCACTCCACTGCACTGTACTTTATTTATTTTATTTCCTGCTGTACATGTCTTAACAATTGTACTAAACTACACTGATAACACTATGTAATCTCACTGATCTTGCACACTCAAAGTCCTTTATGCTTAAATTAAACAAACTTATTTAGATCCGTTCCATTCAGAGAGTTACCCCTGTACTTCTTTGTGTTTTAGAGTGGGGCTAAATCAGCTTAATTATCTGACAATGGGGAAAAAGTGTCCTAGTGTGAATTGAGTTGATTATAATGGAGTTATTCATCAGTCACGTGCTGGGAAAGTGGAATACATACTGACAGGGTTTTCTTGTTGTTACCAAGGTGTGGAAGTGCAGCACGTCTGCTGTATTAATCACTGTTTTCCATATTGAGCCCAAGGCTGATTATAATGGGGAAAAGGAACGTGCTAATGCTACTCGTTATTGTATAAAAGAAGCAGGCTTCAGATGACACATTTGTCATATGTTCCAAGTCACAACCTTCAGCTCAGCGTTAGCTTCAGTTCAATAGTAGAGAAAGATGCCAAATAACAAAGAGAGATGTTGCACAGCCTGTAGTAAATGGATGCCTTATGATAATATCCTGCATATTCACTCGCCTACACAGTTTCTCAGTCTTTGCATTACAAGCGTTTATGTTTCATCGTATGCGGCTGAAATGCACGTAGGTAGTGCAGACAGTCGTCATCATTATCTCTGAAGTAAACAATCAGATGTGGCCATCATGAACTTGAAAGTAGCAAGTGAAGCTGCTTATCAAAATGCAAATGCAGAAACCAGGCATTCATTTATTGTTTTGACAGCTTGACAGTTTTTTTAAAAGCCGACTGTTCTGCTATTCAGTCAATGGTTCCCCTTACTAATATATGTGTTATATAATCCTTAATGTGGGGAGGTTTGGGTCAGGGATTTTTGTTTTTGATGTGAAGACCCCAGCCAAAGAAGTGTGCTGAAAGTCATCATGCTGAGCATAGTGATAATGTCTGCACAGTAAGCTTCCATATACCAGCAGCTCAGTGACAGAATTACCAATGGGGATTTAGCACTGATGAATGTTAATTAACAGCGAAAGTGATAGACGCAAGATGTATTTTGAGCACAACGTCAAGGCTGTCAGAGAGATGCACTGCAAAGAAGAATCATTTAACCAGAGATGAGAATGTAAAGAGATGAAGCACACAAGTCTGAGGTCAAATGCTTTTAGTTTGGTACATATTAAAGGCACTAAAAAACACTGATTCAGGCTCTGCAGTAATTGGATCAAATCCCTTTATGATGGTTCCAGTAAAATTGGTATTCTTCACAATTAGGGTTGCACGATCTGGTCAAAAAGCAGTTACTGTGAGCAGTGTTGAAATGTGAGTCTGTGATTTTTCAAACACGTAAAACTAGTATTAAAAACACAAAAGCATCAAAACAATTAAATACAGTGACTCATTTCGCCTGTTTTACATAGTACGCCTGCTTAGTGTCACTGAATCCCAAATACCAGCAGGCACATACTGGGCATGTCAAGTGTAGCCTTTTGTGATTATATGATCGCATAGGCTGACATTACAATTATGACTAATTGTGCAACTCTACACAAAATATTAACAACACACAACACAAAGACAGTGACAAACATTTTGCGCTTGTGAGACTTGGTCTTTGTAAGGATTAATTGCTAAATTTACCAAATTGTGGCATTTATTAATGTGTGTGCATTTTATATTAATGAAAACGCATTACAAAGACCACAGTGCTAATTGTAGTATGCTCTAAGTAATAATCGCAGAAGACAACTGTGTTAATAGGAAAGCGTGGAGAATGAATTCCTGATCATCTCATGAAAACAGTTTCCTCCACGAGATGGACGATTTGATATGCAGGATGCAAGTCATCCATGACAAGGAGTCCTCCACTAATAACGCAGCGTAATTTAAACAACAGTCCCGAAGCAGAAGAGTCTGCAATCAATATGCAGTTAGGACCTTTGACCTTTGTATATTTAACTAGGGTGCTATAAAAAAATGAACTATGAAATGAGATTTACTGGGATGGAAGACGTTTGACCTGTCATGCATACACAAGTATGGTCTGCACTACAGAATGAACCTTATATACAAGCAATTTCAGACCATTGACAGCTCAAGGCTCTTGTCTTCTATCTCCCGGCATAAATACTACACTCCAATATCCAGTGTCTTCTTGGTCAATAAATATATGTATTATTTCTAATCAATTAAATTTTTTGACTGAAACATATTTCAATGTAATGCATAATTTTATTGATTGCATCATTTCCTGCCATATCTCACAAAGGAGCTTATCTGCTGCTATAATTATGACCATATTATAGATTATGGGACCTGGAAAGTCATAGGAAGGTTCCTGGAAATTGCTAGATAATTTGGCACGAGTTAGTGGTGCAACAGGTAATTAACAATTTACCGTTAATTGCAAGAGAGATTTTTGTACAAGGTTGGTCAGGTAAACATTCAAGAAATACAGATTGATAAAATTTCATTGAATATAACATACATGCAATAAAATTAATTTAATACACATGAAGAATTGCTAGTTAATTAAAAATGTAATCAGTCAACATTCTTCTAGAATTTAACTAATAATCATGCTCTGACAGGTTTCTGATGCATAGCACTGCACATAATTATTTCCAGAAAGCAATTAAAGCTAAACGTGTGTTACCTATTTCAATGTGTAGTGAAATGAATGAAGAATATCCAGATATGCACATGGGAAATTTTGTGCTTTTAAGAAAACAGGTGAACAATGTTGGAGTCACTGCAGAATGTTGTGTTTCATCAAGCACAGCAGGTGGCTCTAAAGAGCTTCAGTGTGTTTCACAGTGGCTGCTCCAGACACTGTTCTCTGTGTGTGGTGTGTTGAGATGGAAGGACTGAGTGCGGCTGCAGCAGCTGGCATTGCCGTGGCACTCATCATGCAGGTATTACAGGCCCTGGGGGAAAAAGAGGACTTCTCTGCTTGGATCAACAGGCCCAGAGGGACTGCATGCTCAAGCAAAGCAGAAAGCTGATTGGCTACACATACTTAGTGTGTTTGTGCCTGTTTGGTGATCTTTTTTTCCCCTTCTTCTATTGAAGGAGGAGATTTTTCTCTGAGCCTAATCTCAACAGTTGAGCATCATGGGGGTGGAGAATGAGCTTTGAATGATCATAACACCTGGGGACAATTATTTCTCCAAATAATCTGCATGTCATAACCTAACAAATGCCCTAAAAGGACTTGACTTGCCCCAGACTTGGCTCACATGCACAGCTACTGAGCCTTTTTTGTAAGCCTGTGCTTTTGGCTGATGTCTTAAGATCCATATAGATGGAAAACTTAACTACCATGAGATGCAGCGTGTATCTAGGCCATTAATTCAGGGGAGGGCATATCAAACTGATTTCAAATTCTTGCAAGATGCATACGACTAGACATGAACCTTCTTATCTGCCTGGAGAGGAGGAATACATTTCTGTGACAGAGGAAACACTGCAGCTGGGAGAGTTATTTTTGGTCAGTAAATGAATCCAGCTGAATTTCAACCTTGAACATGAATAGAAACATTCTTGCTTTCAAACAAATCACTTTTTCTCAAAACCAAGCAAGTGATTTCTGAGTTATTAAAATTTCATTTCTTAAAAGTCTCACAATTTCCCCCTAGGATGTACATTGTCACACAGTGACACGCTTACATTTGATGTTTGTTTCCCTGGGAGCAATCCTTTGACAACATGATATTCTCTTCCTCTCCTGTTTAAAATCCAGATGCATTCCCACTCTCTCAGGCATGTAGGATCTCAAATGATGTCACTTCGGCAAAAAAAAAAAAAAAAAACTTCACTGTTTTAATTTGGAGCTGCTTGTGTTCCAGCAGCACAATCTCTTGCTACCTCAGTTTTCCTTCTCCACTGCACTGACAGGTTCTTGATGGAATAATCGAGTGTTGAACAGGCTACAACAAACCACTGGGTACTACACAGATTGATGGGAATGCAGTAATTGACTGGAAGGGACGTATATCAGAGTTTTCCACCACAGAACAGAGATATACAATACATTACATTTATATGAAGCTTTGCAAATTAGCTTTGTGTTTAATCTGACATATAGTAGTTATGTTCCATTATACGTTTGTACAAACAGACTGTAATGGAGTTTACAGATAACAGATATAATTATAGATAAGCATTGTTTGTGTGGTTAATTGTTATAAGCTTTCACAATGACTGCTTAAGAGGCCCATGAATCATTGATGAAAGGTGTGGGGGGGGGGAAATATAATTGTATCAATGATAAATTAAATTTTGTATCTTCTGCTCACTGTAACTAATTACACTGTTGCACAACAGTTGCATTGACCGCTGTGTTATAGTGGAAAAGACTAATGAAAAAAGAAAGTGCATTGTTTCAGCTACTGTAATTACAGCCCGTGTTTTTCCTCTGCAGGCAGGGTAAATGAACTGATTATGTTGAATTCTGTTTGTTTTGCAGCTCAAACATTCAGTCATGTAATAGGTTGTTGTAATCTTGTATAAATATGATATAGTATAGGTTATTTTTATTAGTGGATGATAATGCCTTTGATGTTATCGCTGCCTTTTTTTTTATAATAGCTTGTCAATCATGCATAGTAACCCAGGACTGATTTGCTATTCACACATGATATGCTTTATTCTTAGATAGACAATACAACGATGTGTAAGACTTTGAATCGTGACAGATATTATTCATCCATACGTTTTTCTGCAGCTTAGAGAAAAGCCCGTCATGTGAAGTAGGGAGAGATGTAACAAAGGTGATGTCAGAGGAATATCTCAGCCATACTTGATATCATTGTGCACTGGATTTGCTTCTGTTTAGACTTTTTTTTTATATAATTAAACCATAACTCCAATTGAATCCCGTTTAAAATTATGTTTGTTTTCCTTGTCGCCATGATGAATCCGTTTAGAAATGATGAATTGTACAGGATTTTCTAAACTGTCTTTAGGTCCAGTGAGCGTTGACACCTCACCTCATTTTATGTCGTTGAAGCTTTGGCCAAATTGTGATGGGTCACAAATTTTATTTCACAGTTGTCAAAATTTGTGACCCTCTCTAAATAGCTGTTGTTGTCGCTCCATGTTTAGAAACAGGGATCAAAGTATAAAGCATCCAATAATGTGGCGCGAACATAATGTCTGCCCAGACCGAGAGAAGTCCATCCATGTTTTCATCTCCGACGACAACTCTAATGGTCTTCTAACTTCCATTAAACAGAGACCATTAAACAGGCGCAGCTCATTCAGAACGCGGCTCATCGAGAACAGAGCACATTACTTCACTTCTAAAACCTTTACACTTTACAGAATAGGCTTGAATGTTCCGCTGTACAAATTACTGCACGGTTTAGGCCCAGAATACGTCTGTGGTGGGTTTAATGAATATGGAGTGAGGAGGACTCTTAGATCTATTGGCTCAGGTCAGGTAGTAGAGTTCAGAGGCCAAACTAAACAAGGTTGAAGCAGCATGTAGTGGTCGTTCTGCGTAAATCTGGAACAAACTGCCAGTGGGGCTTAAATATATACATGTCCAAATGTAGATGCTTGAACATCAAGGTCGAAACATGTTCTTAATTTTTTTTCATGTGCTTCAACTGAGCTCTAAAACATGCCTCATATTATTATTGTACTGTATCTTATACAAGAATAAAAAAACAACCCAATAATTATCCAACTATATTATTCTATTTTGTTAGTTCTGTATTTTGTACTTTTTATCAATTCTATATTCTCTTAAAATTTCTATCTGATTGTTCCTTTTGTTTATAGTCAGGTCCATAATTATTTGGACAGTGATACATATTGTTTATGTTTGCCTCTGTTCACCACCACAGTGGATCTGAAACAAAACACACATCACCGCATGAATGAAACATATCAAGTGTGGACTTTATTTCAAGAGCTTTAACAAAAATATTATATTAACCATTTAGGAATCAATACCATTTTAAAAGCTGTGTCTCCATTTTCAGTGGCTCAAAATTAATTGGACAAACTATGATCATTATAAATATTAGGACTGTTTTTAATAGATGGATGAAACTCTTTGCAACTGTTTCAATGACTGCCTGGAAAGTCTGGAACCCACACAGTAGATGTCATCAAAAACTGTTTCCCCATTGTTTGTGGAGCTAAAACCCCTTGAATTAAAGCTGAAAGTCCACACTTCTATACTTCATTTCAATTCCTTTGTGTTACTAACCCAATACATATGGACCTGACTATATGTAATGCATGTATACCATATAGATACATCCACAGAAATACTGTCTGAATTGCATTTTTCACAAATTTGCAATTACCAAACTAATGAAATAGAATAATAAAGTTATTTTTTGAATGTAGATAAAAAAGACTGAAAAGAAGATGGATGAACATGGAACAAAACAGGCAGATATTTTCAGCTGCTATCTACTTTTATCCAAATAACTGAAAACAGGTGAAATGTCGCAGAGGGTACATCTAAGGAAACATGACTATGTCAGCTTGACAGAGAAGTCTCTTTAAGAGAGCAGTAGATGTTTTCAGGTTAAAATTATTCTTAGAGCTTAGAGCAGCTAATTAACAGTTACTAAACACACTGTGGTTATTTTTGCAGAGGCTATAGGTGCTGGCAAATCTGCAGGTGGTAATCATGGCGTGAAAGACATGAGAATTTGGAGGAAGATTAAAAAGTATGGTCCATCTTGAAGTGACAATTAAAAGGTTTATCCATCCATGCTACAGAAGACACTAAATTAAAAAGATGCGAGCCACACTGAAAAGATGCAGAGTTTATAATGGAGGAAGACAAATGTCAGAGAAAATACAGAGCGCAGCCATAATGTGCAATTTAAATAATGAGACACTGAGCGAGTGGGCCATATGAAAAGATCAACAGAAGCCCACACAGGTCCTCCTGAACCCTTTCAACAATACATTACAGTGTATTGGTCTAGTGTATACATTAGGCTGTTGTCTTGTCTGGTGTGTAAGTGTGCAGCATTTGTGTGTGAATCTTTTACACTTTCAGGTGGTTTGTTTGACAAATTTTGGCTTATTTGTTAAAAGCAGTTGCATTTTTAAGTGTGCAATTTTCCAAGGTTATAGATTCCTGTTTAACTGCCGTAGCTGTTAATTGTTTTTCAACCTTATAGTGATGCGAACCAACCAACTGTTGTTTTGTTACACACTCAGGTTTGTTGCTTTCAAGGTTGGTATAAAACAGGTCCATAAAATGTGTGAAACTAAACAATCTCATACTCCTTTCAAAGGCCCTCCATCTACATAAAACACACCCTGCACATAAGGTGGAACATACTTCTGTTATTTTTTTTCCTAAAATTACTACACCAGCTGCCTCGGTGAACATCGGCAGTGCTTTTACTTTGAGTTTGTCTTTAACTGTCAGCTTCTTTATTGTTTCTTGGACTCTTTTGGGATAGTAAAAACCCATTCTGGAGTAGGTGTGCCATCAGCTAACATCACATTCCCCTGGCTTGAAACAAAAACTTGCACGTTATTAGTTTTAACCATATCTCGGGCCTGATAGCTGAAGTACAGTTCCTGACAGTGATTTGTATTTAATATTGTATGAATCTTACTTAATCAAACCCAGAGAAACAGTGTTACATCTCTCGACATGCTGTGCAGTGTTGTACTGTAAGCCACCAAGATGCAGAGTCTGCAACTTTTATTTCCACTAAACTGAAAAAGATTAGTAATGCGCAGGACTGGTGTGGCTGTGTCGACTTTGTACAGTAGATGGACAACAGATGGCTCTATCGAATACGCATTTTAACTTCTCTCTTCCTCTTTTATGCCAAGGCAGATGTTTACAAGGGCGGGTTAGCAGAGACACCATAAATAAATGTAACATGCGTGTTGATTGTGTCGCCGGTGTATTACATTTACTGGATCTGGTCTGTAATCACAGTCGGTCTCCAGTACAAACCAGCAGGAATATAGCAGTAACTCTGTAACCACTGATTCATTATTCCCTACATGGTGCACAATCAGTGGCTAACTCTGTTGTGAGCAGAGAGGTAATCACAGATCATTGTTCATGGTTGAAGTGTCACATCATGATTCCAATTTTTGTATCTATAACGTACACTGAGCCATACGTGTGTCTGAAAACCCTCTATTATGCACACTATGACCATTTTGACAGCGCTTTTCAGTGTTCTTTTCCTTTGGCCATTCTTTAATGTTGAGTAAATACACTGCACTGCACTGCACAAGGACAACAACAAGGACTGGGAATCAATGAGATACGTGGTCACTACCAGTAGACATTTTTCACAGGGTACATTTTGACACGTCACGGAAGACAAAGCACAGGAGAAAATAACATATTTAATAATTGGTGAATTTCATTTAGCTGTTTTGGTTTCAGCATCTTACCGTACATACCGGTTCTATGTCATGTTGAAAAGGCCCTGGCATTTTTAGAACAGCTCCATTGTTAGTGTTAGTAGTAACTGATTTTCCTACCATCGAAAATGAAATACCTACAGTTTAAAAGGTCTAAGCTGTGAAAAACAATGTTGGGTGGACGCTTTTACTGTTTTGTATCATAAATATATGGAAATGATAGAGTGAAATGTGTTGTTACAGAGGTTGTAGAACAGGGTTGCTAAATATATGGCCCGCGGATCAAAACCGGCCCTCAAAATGGTTCAATCTGGCCCACGGGATGAATTTACAAACTGCAAAAATTACACAGACGACATTGAAGACATAAAAGACAAAAATTACACAGAAGACACCCAGTCAAGGGTGTCATTGAGTTCAAGTTAAATGTAATAGTTTTCAGTTTCAGATGATTGCTATTAAATGTTTTATACCTTTGTAGAGCCACTACAATCTGTAAGTTTTAATGCACATGTGAGATAATAAGTTCAGACATAACATTGTAAAAATTGCACTTATTTTTAATTAAGAAATTTCAGGTTGTTCATAGATGTTCAGGTTTTTTTTGGGTAAAAGGATCGTTTGTTTTTTGGCACTAAAACAAAGAGAAAATGTTGGAGTTGTCATTATTTATAAGTTATTATGCTATTATTTTACTTGTGAGGCCCGTTTGAGGACTAATTGGGCTGTATGTGGCTCCCGAATTAAATGAATTTGACATCAATGTTGTGGGGTAAATCTGCAATGTACAGCGCATGCTGATCTGTTGCTATCAGATAAAGTTATAGGACCTTATGCATGTAGGCACGTGTTTTTAATTACTCTTCAGATGTGCAGAGAATGAGCAGAGCAGCGCTGAGAATTATTATTTCACCAAACCCTATAGACCCATAAATTATACTAGTGTACAACCCCAAATCAGAAAAAAATGTTAATGTATTCAAAATGCAAATTAAAAAAATAAAGCATTGATATTAAAGCTTAGTTTGACTTGTATGTAATTGTAAATAGTATGCGCACAATATACTGCATATTATGTCTTGTCTGGTTCATTTCATTTGTAAACATACATCTATTGCGCCCATTCAGTCTGCAGGGAGGCCACTTTATGCCTAGTAGTGAGATAAGGCAGTGAAATAACAGAGGATGTTAATCATGATTTGGTTCCTAAGGGGGCTACAAAGATCACCAGACAAGACAGTTTGTGTATGAGAAAATTATAGAAATGTATAAAGCAATTTTCATCAAAGACAGAGAGGAAGGGGCCACCTCTACAGTGCAGAAAAGAGTGAAAAGATCTAAGAAATCTAGATGCGTTTCAGTGTGTAAAGGACAAGGGCACAAATCAAAGCTGAACACTGTGATCGCTGATCCTTCTGACGACGCCATCATTCACCTATGACTAATAGAACCACATGGGCTCGCTTTAACCGTGGCAAACCTTTGTCAAGCTCTACAGTATGGAGTTACACCCACAGATATTAGTTCAAACTTCACTGTGCCATAAAGGAAGCTTAATATTAACTGTGTCCAGGAGGAGTTGTCGGCTTCTCTGGGCTCAGAGGCGTCTGGGATGGCCCATCACTCAGTGGAAATGGATGCTGCCTTCCAGACAACAACTTTTACAGGGACACCCATGCATATTTCAACAAGACAATGCAAAGCTACATTTTGCACATATTGCAAAGGCCTGTCTGTGGGAGACAAGAGTGTGTCATGTGCTCTGCTGGTCTGCCTATAGTCCTGACTTGACCCCATTAGAGAAAGTGTTACAGTGACTGTGGTGCGTCTTGAAACGCAAAAAAGAAAAAGAAAACCATTCAGTTGCATACGTTGTTTTAAGTATTTAGGTGTTGTACAAATGGTAACATAAGAAAGAAGTATAAATGGCATGAAACGGAGCATAAAAACATGAAATATGCTGGGTTTTTTATTCATCGTTTCTGCTTTCATTTCTATTTTCCACTTATATGATGTTTGTGATATTGTAAGAGACTTTTGATGATAAAAAAATAAAACCTTCAACTTTTCTTGCTTTGAATGGCAGTACTGTATCACAGCAAAGTCAGTGTATAAATCAAAGCTTTTAGACATACATTCAGGTCAAAATAACCAATCATATGTGGAACAAAAATAATAATTAAAAAAAAAAACAGAAGAATTTATAACTATGGTAAATCAATACAAAATTCACTCTGCAGCTATGGGTGAAAGCTTTAGCTGTTAGCCTGAGTCTGATAATTATCAAATAGATCAGTATTATAGGACCTTAGCGTCCGTGTAGGATCATAGGGATACAGAGTGCATGTACGTCCATGGTGCAATTTATACACTGCAGTATCTACATTCTGTGCCATATTTAATTGGACTCTGGTATAGAAGCCACAGGATTCTGGCCAATTTTATCAGTTTCATCATTTCTTGTCAAAATCTGTCAGGCATGATTTAAGTACGTTGTTCACTCTAGTAATGTACTGAAATCAACGAATACTGTAGCAATAAAATCTGCACATAAGGTCCAGAAGTCTGCACCTCACAGCGCTTGTATTTGTTTCATTTCAATTATTTTCAGGCTTTTTGAGTAAATTTCTAAATACGGTTCAGAATAATATTAATATTTGCTTCTAGATGGAGCAAAGAGAAATCATTGGGAAAAGATGAAAATGAAAACAAAAAAAAGAAATTTATATGACCTCTTCTGCATGGCTGATACGTGTCCTGTACCAGTTCAATTTGATAAATACTCGACAAAGACTTGGTTGTTGTCCAATAGCTTATTTAACTGGAGCGGAAATACAGTTTATTTTTGACCGTAATATAAAATAATAATGGTGAGCAGAGTAAGTGCACTGAATATGTACATATAAAGAACACAATATTAAATGTTGAGGCTGGTAATAATAAATTAAAGAGAAACTAGCCTGAAGTGAGTAAAAGAATCTCCAGCGCCACTGAATACTGGGTAATTCTGCCTTCACAGAGACGTAATGGGAGCTGTTTTGCTAGACAAAGGTAAGAACAGATAAATTATACAGTAGTTCACTGCAGAATTGATAACAAAATAGCTTGGCGTGATGACACATTTTTGGCACTCTGGTATCCAGTCCAGCTGCCAATTTCCTTACTCCTGTGGTTAGGTCGGACCATTGGAAACAAATGTTCCTGGCAAAAAGGATGCCTTGTGTAATGCCCATTAGGTGTACCAAGACAAGTACTGTGCTAAGCTATTATTTAACTTGGTGTGGTGCTATCACAGCTCTGCTTTTCATCTACCCTTTCACAAAATAGACACTGCGGCGTATGAGAAATGGCTACTATTTGGGGGAGCCGAGTTTAAAAAAAAAAATAAATAAAATACAGACCATTTGTCCAAAGTTTTGACTGAGATCAAGATTGCAAGAGTGAATACTATATTTCTGTAGCCACATTTATAGCCATAGCCGCAGTGTGTCCCCGTTGTTTCTCTGTTTCTTTATATGATAAGACTGAGTAGAAGCAGTTTTCCAACCATGTAGAGAATATCAAATCCATCTGATAGCGCTGGCCTCCGCATTAGTCAGGCTTTCATCTCACACATGAGTAGGCAACGCTGCAACATGTAGAGTCTACGTAAAGCCTCCAAGATCAGTTGAAGGATAGTGGTCTCTTAAGCTGTTTAACTCTGCTTCAGATGCATTTATGTGTACATTTGGAATATAAGTTGCATTTTTCATTACGCGGGGTCACCATCGGTTCTCCTAAAAATATGTATGTGTTGGATTTAATTTGATTATTAATGAGGCATGTATGCAGATCAGCCCCGCAGTGTAAAGTAATGTTATTGTCAAATAGAAATGTATCTCCTTTACAGAACTGAGTTTTCAAACTGTTATTAATCTACGCACTCAAAAGTCATTTACAGGGGTCTGATAATGACCATCTATATGTTCCATACACATACAGTATATGCTTAAAACATTAATGAATAAACTCCTACCGCTAAAAACTTTCTCCACCTTTCCTGCCACTGATTTTTATTATTATTATTAATATTACCCAGAACTACTGCTGCTTACTCATACCACACTTCTACCTCAGACCAGAATAGCTCAGAGGGAGGTGTAGACAATTAGGATGTAAAACTGGAGCCTTTGTCAGTCTCATGTCTAATAATATGTTTTAGTGGGGTGTAAGATCACGTGCAAATTAAGGGCAAGGTTCATGTCATTACCTCTGATTGTAAAACTCCTGCAAGACTCGTAGTCATTATTTTTTCCCATTTTATTTTTACATGCTGTTATTCAGACATACACGGCATAACTATTAGACAATATGCTTAACATTTGGTCATTTGGTTACAGATGTAAGGAATGCATCACAAATATAATAGATAAAATGTTAACTTCAGTAACGGCAGTGAGATAATTTCATTTGACGACAGTGAAACCAAGCTTTGTAGTGTTTTATTGTGTATTTCTAAAAAAACATATTACTTCTTTCACCTGCGAAGCATTGGAAATTCATTTGCATGCTCTGTGTAACCATGACCAGACCTCTTTTTCAAACACTGAAGCACACATTGCGGATTGCTGAGCATCGTGCCCCTGGGCCAGAATTTAGAGCGAAGTCAGCAGATTCAGAAAGCCATTCACATCTTCATAGAACTGCCAAGACATGAGATGAGGATTCTGTTTTCTCATGTTCGACAAGACAATCAAAAAGGCTTTTATGTCATGAAACGTGTGCTTTGAGTCAGGACGGCCTTGATAGCCCGGTGTATTACAGCTTAGAGCTAGGTGGTTTTGGTGAGAGCTCGGCTTGTATTTGAGGATCCAACTGCCTTTGTGCGAGAGTTGGCTTTGTTCTTATGTTGTCAGTAAAGAAGTCACTGTTCAAGTAATGCTAGACAAACAACAGATGAACAAATGACCAGGGCTGTGACGTGGCGGTTGATCATATCACTTGGCAAGATGTTATGACAGACAGCGGAAAATACAGTAGGATTTCAGCCCTGTAATCCAATACTAAATCAAAAGTAAAGAATGAAAGAAAATTGCCGACCGAGCCCTTATAAGTCTACTGTTGGCTGCACATTTCTGCTTGAATGTATATAGGGAGAGATAAAGAAAGACGTTAAGGTGAGAGGAAATGGTCCCTCTTAACCTCCTAAGACCCAGGAGACCCACATGATTTAGAGTTTTGGCTTTTTTAAATTAAATAATTGCTTATATTGGAAACATCATGATGCAATAGTTTTTTCATATGCATTCTTAAAAATTTTTATGGAATGTCATTTGTGGTGGACAGTTGTTTCTTTTTTTGTTTTTTTTGTATAAAGCTGTGAATTTCTTGTCCTCATACGTGGACAGTGGGTCCTAGGAGGTTAATATAAAAACTACAGTATATGAACAATGAAGAGCCAAAGTCCTTGTTGCAGTTCCCAAATATACTTTTCTCTGTATTTAACATTTCTTAAGTGATTTGTCACCATTTATTATAATATTATCCTCTGTATGTAAATCAGGTACTTTCCTATATTTAATTCACTGATCATGTAAATGTCCATAAAAACTATTAAAGTTGAGGGTTATTATATCAGAAACAGGGAAAACTCAAGAAAAAGTGACTTTTTCAGCAAGGGTATCAATGACTGAATATGTAAACAAGCATCTACGACTTCTGTCATTGGTTCATCTCCATGGGTTTTACTGGTGAATCAATGTTGTAGAAGATGACAGTGTTTCCACGGTAACTACGGAGCCTCTGAGCGTCCAAATGGGTCATATCAATGACCATGAAAAGATGACAAACTGCATTTTACACCGATTATTTACATGTATTGATAGGATTAGTGGATCAACAGGTATTAAACATTTACATCAGTAGATGGTTTTGGTCGTTGGCGGCTGTTTGGATCTTTATGGGTTAAAAGATAATTTTACAAACCAAGAAAGTCATGGTTTGTGGCAAACATAGTAAAGAGACATCTAGATGTGTGTGACACAACACAATGGACTACATGTCACCATAAACAAAACAGCCACTTCCTTGACAATAGTTTCCCACAATCTTCGAAACAAAGACGAAAAAGTCTTTAAAGAGGTGGAGGTCACTACAATCTGGTCAGGCTGAAGCTGTAGAGACGTTTTCAACAGCTCTCAACACATTGTGGACAGAGGCAGTTATGATGACGTCACCTCTATGACTTTCAGGTGTGTAGTTTATATTGGGCGGCCATGGCTCAGGTGGTAGAGCGGGTCGTCCAATAACCAAAGGGTTGGTGGTTCAAATCCTGCTCTCTCCGAGTCGTGACCTGTTGTGTCCTTGGGCAAGACACTTCACCCAGTGCATTCATACACCAGTGCTGCTACTCACACTGGTATATGAATGCGTGTGAATGTTTGGTGGTGGTTGGAGGGGGCGCTGTTTGGCGCGAATTGGCAGCCACACTTCCATCAGTCTGCCCCAGGGCAACTGTGGATACAAACA
Organism: Apogon talboti; assembly: GCA_037367365.1. Classification (NCBI taxonomy): domain Eukaryota; kingdom Metazoa; phylum Chordata; class Actinopteri; order Kurtiformes; family Apogonidae; genus Apogon; species Apogon talboti. The sequence continues at coordinate 24,327,977 of JAPQRQ010000006.1, read as the reverse complement.
GTTTACCACCACCAGAGGGTGACTGTGAGAGTGAATGAATAATGGATCTATTGTATGTGCTTTGAGTATGTGTTAATAGAAAAGTGCTAAATAAATCTAATCCATTATTATATCTACACATTTTCATCATCACGGCACAAACCATGACTTTCTTGACTTGTAAAATTATCTTTTAAATTGACAAACATCATATGTGTAAATGATGTACAATTCAAGTGGGATCAAAAACAATATTTGTCTCCTGCCTTTGACTGAAATGCAATTCTTTCCCAAAATAGACAGGGTGGTTGAACTGCAGTAGACCTTGTGGCACAAAGCCCATCTTGGACAAACAGCAATGAGTTTCTGGTATTCTTCTGTGTGTTTCTTAAGTAGTATCACAAGAGTCCTTGGTTCATGCCTGACTGTAATCTGTAGTACCTGGAGCACAAAGAACAGAGCAACATGGTCTCAGTTTGGTGATTCTATTTTGCTGTGCACATACACCTGTGCACCTGAATGTCTGCCACAGGACCATTATTTTTGGTTTTGTCAGACTAGAAGCCAAAAAATATATGCTTGAAGCCACTACAAGCCTTATCCAGCTGCCAAGTGGAATGTAGATTTTTCAGTGTACACAGTTCTAGCAAGGACAAAATAAAAAAAAAAAAAATCTGCTCAATGCATGTTAAGATGATTACCCAAAAAGATGAATACCAGCAGCCAAGGCACGTTTTGTTTACTGCCATTTCATGCCACTCTGTTTATGCATCTCTATTCATGAGCTCTATAGACAATTACAGGCTGTTTTCACATGAAAGGTAACATTTAATGGGATAGTGGCAGTCTGACTCAGTATTTACCAGCTTCGGGGTAGTTTCAGTGCTTATCTCTGACCTCTTTTGTGTGGAATTTGCATGTTGTAGTGTCAAAAACACACTTTTATCAGAGGGACAGAGATAGAAGTGGTCAGTGGATTAGAATGTGTATGTGATTATCCATTTATGTGCTTCAGCTTGATGGACTACCTTGGTTTTGTAACTCATAGGTCACTAAGTGCCAATAAGTGGTGAGCTGTACTGAAAAGAAACAGTCAAGGATGATGATGTACTTGGCTTTTGAAAACAATTGAGAAGAATTGTATAGAAGCTATACGGCACATATGTCTTCTCATTTTTCTTTGACATCGTGGGAAATGTCACGACAGCCCATGAGGCCTTCGAGCAATGAAAACTTGAGGAGTGACAAACTGATAACATCTATTAAAAAAAAAACTTTGTGAAACTGAAACCAAGTACATGACGAATCTGATAAAGCTGAATTTTAATGTACTAGTTCATTTTCTGTGTCTTCAAGCGTTCGATTTACATCTGCATCTAAAATTAATCTCTGAAGCAATTTTGCATCATTGAGGAACAGAAGTGAAGATAGGTCAAATGAGTGTACTGTCAATGAGGGAGGGGTGGGGGGGTGCATTTCTACCAAAAGCACTTTTTGATTATTGATGGGAAGTGTTCATCTGATCCTGCTGTCTTCTTTAGTGAGTCTGAAGGAGACACAGTTGAGTCTAATGAAGGCTCTGGATTAATCAGAGCACTTCAGTCTCATTTGCTCTCTGGAAGTTTAGTGTCTAGACACTGAAATATTTTGCTGGAAGATATACAGGGAATCGGTTGTATGTTTCGGGTGAGTTCAGAGCGTAGGTGGGGACTAAATATGGGCTTAACAGGCTGACACTGGTCATTAAAGTCTTTTAACCTGTGCAACACTGAGGGTCAAACCGGTCTAAACTGATATAATGTATGTATGTTGGGTGTAGGTTCAGTGTCTGTTTTACCCTGGTGTTGCAGTCATTAAAACACGTTTCTACATCCTTAACCTGTTCACGCAGTTTTCTCAACTGCCAGCAAAAATGTGTTCTGCATATCTGCATCACAATGACTTTCGGCCATCAGAATCTTTTCAGCTGAATCCTTTTACCCGAGAAAATTCATTCTGTCAAACCTTTCCTGAGATATCACATTTTAAATTGACCTTTGCATTAGTCTAATGTCATCACACCTCTGCTTATTATTGTGTTTGATTCTGGTTTTATAGGAGCTATATGTAGTATTTCTACTTTGACACAAAGTAACAACGCAGCCTAAATGTACCGTTAAAGAATTTAGAATAAAGAGTTGTCAATGAATTTATTTACACCAATGGGCTGCGGGATTTACAAGACCACTAGAGGGAGTAGTGAGTCACTCTGTCATAGTAAATGACTAAGTGATAAAAGCTAGATGCACTGTTGTTGTTTTCACCACTGGACACAGCTCTAAATGAAAAGAATGGAGTTTGATGATGAAATCACTGCGTTTCTAGTGAATTTGTCTATGAGGCTTACGAAGGTATAAATTTATTATGGGATGCTATTATCTTTGCTAAGTTGCCATTTGTTGATCCACAGCTGTGACAGTTCTGACCTTGTTTGGATGATTCCAAACAGATATTTAGTGCAGCTTTTAACAACACAAACTATCTGGTAAAGGGAGGTGATTTGTGAATTTACTGTAGCTGTTTTCTGTCTAAAAACAAAGCTAAGCTAACAGAGCTATAATGTAAAGTATCAGCTGATGCAGCACGTGAAGATTGTAAGACACATATGAGTTTTAGTGTGTAAGAAAACTTGATGATGCATAATACAGATGTGTGTAAACAATGAGCTTTATATTTTATTCAGTGAGTGATCAGTCTGTGCATATATAACATTAGGGTGTTGGTGGTTTTTAGTTGTCCTAAGTGTGTTCTGGTTCTGGAATATCAGTACTTCATAGAACCCCTTTTGGCCACTGATACCAGACTCTAGTAAATATAAGGCAAAATATATTTTTTAAGACATAGCAATAGTTGCATGCACCAAGTGTTTTTTTTAATTGAAGATTATTCTTAAATCTAAAACGTATGACCCATCCATAACTGTGATACCAGTTTAATCCTATTAATTTTTTGTTTCTGTAATATAAGAATACATATCTTATCAGAAATCACCTAATATTGTCACTGAACAGCTTGTATCCTTATATGAAGGAGTAATTTCTAAGTTAATCCAATTTAACACCATACTGTGTAATGAGTAACTGGAGTCATTATGTCCCATTGGTCAACAGTTTCCAGTACTAATGGCAGTTAACTATTAAGCAGCACATTCCTATGTAGGCTGTTAGCCAGAGGGCGTTGGCAGTTTCATTAAAATTCACTTTTAATTAATGATCTTGTCTGTTTATTACAAGCATCGTGATGTGCATGAGTGCAACCCCTGTGCGTTTACACATTGTCAACATGACAATAAACCCTGATGGCTATCTTTGGTTATGATCTAAAAATGATTCTTACAGTGTTTAATTAATTAGGAAGGGTGGGTTAAACTTAGAAACTGTCACAGAGCCCAGTACCCTCACAGAAACACTGTCACAGTGCCTCAAGGTCTGGTCACTTTCATTATAATAGACAGCAGAGAAGATTTGGTTTCTGTTGCAGTCACCAGGCAGCTGCAATCATGAGCACAGCTCTCTCACACTCTCGCCCAGTAATTAGAAACAGGGAGGATGGAGTGGAGAGCTTGCATTTAACCTTCACATCTCCTTGTTTTATTAGAAGTGAATTTTCTCTGCTGATTTGGGTAATCCTCCTGTACAACTTATGTCTTATTTCATTCTGTTCTCCTAATATGCTCAAGGTATTACTTGTTATAAATACCAAAATGTTTTTGCTGTCTTGTTTGGTTATTTATTTTTTAAATGCTAAGTATATCTCTAATTACGGGATGGGATTTATGTGCTGTCTGAACTGTCTGAAGAATAATTTAAATTGGTTCATTCTTATCATAAAGAATGGACTTTGGAATTGGAGTGTAGTGGAAATTAGTTGTGAGGTGCATGCTCCTTATCCGCCCCACAACTAATTTTGTATGCCAACGGGGACGCTCGGCTTGCCGCCCTTCAGTGTGTGCACTGAGGGAATCCCAAATTCCTGTCGTAAAAGCACAGGAAGCTGTGACCTCCTTTGAAAGACTATGAATCATCCTGTTATCTCCATCTCTTCAGCGGCGGAGACTCTCATTCTAACGTATCACTGTCGAGTCAGGGCTTGGTAAATGAAGTGGGAAAGCAGTGGTAATGACATTGCAATGGCATTCTCAGAAATGAATTGGGGAAATAAAATTTGCATGGCTTCAGATATGCAAACAACATTATGGTCCAAACTCAAAAGAAAGTTGAAGCAGGAGTAAACCTAAGTCATACAAAGGTTGGATAAGAGAGATCTATTCAGTAATACGCTTTTCGGTGCAGTCCCAGGCTGGGGTAATGAAGTCATTAGCATGCCCTATGTGTGTCTAGTCAAATTACCTATTGGCCTTGCTATTGCGGTCCAAAACAACCAGGCCTTCAAGTCAGCTGATTAAATGTAGGAAATCCGTGTTCTGGCTGATTTTATCTTAATTGGTGGTGAAACCTCTAGGTAAGTTCACACTCAAATAATTGTTCTTGGGAAATATGCACTGTATTCCACCTCTGCCGGGATCTCATTTATCCAGAAATCTGTGTTGAACGGTAACATTTGAAAGACATTTGCAAATAGAAAACGTAAATTGTTTTTTAGAGGACGGCAGGTACTCACTCAGATTTATTTAAGTTAACATATCCACAATGCAGCCGTATAGAGAGGTTTTACTGTCTCCCTTGGATTTGTTTGATTTATTCTGGCATGCACATTAGGTCTGAATCTCTTCTCTACATCCTGGTTGGGATATGATTTAGACCGTAGCGAGCTCCTGAATTAACAAACAGTCATTGGTAAATAATATCTGAGGCACGTGAAAATGGGTTTCAGACTTACAATAGAAAGCAGTTTGCATTAATCATGTTGTTCAATTATTCAGGTGAATGAGACATTACAGAGATGAAAGACATTTGATTGATAAAAGTAGGAATCCCTGCTCCCCATTTCTAATCTGTGTGGAGGAACAGAATGAATTTTAAAGGTCACTTCACTACCACAGACAGACACAATGGGTACAGTATGTCACTTTTTTTCTGCTTTTCTAGGCTGGGACCTGGATATTCAAATGTATACAGTATTCCAGACTCTGACTGAAATAATATTCCACCCACATAAAGACTAGTTATTTATCATTTGATTGATTTGTTTTAGTGAAATGGTCACCGTGGTGATGTCGAGGGAGGCTGCTAAATTTAAATTTTGTCAGTGTCTGGGGAATTAATAGTAGTTTGTCTTTTTTTTTTGTGGACTTACAGAAACTCCAATTAAACAGCAGCATTGTAGTACAGATTCATAATTCATGGTCAGAAATGTGTCAGCGCTAAGCCATTTGTAGGTATAAATGATTGTGTTCGTACATGCGCCCAAGGGAAGGACAACGTGGTGGGGTTCACATGTGGCGAAATGCCAAATCCAATTCTTCTGCAAAAATAGGTTTAGGCTGGCGTCTCGCCAAAACACTAAGTAAATCTATCTTGTGCCAAATTACAGTGTTATCCAAGCTGGATTTGATATGGCTTATGCTGTTTAAAGATGACTAATAATGGCTGTTATAGATGAATTAGTAGATTCTGGATTAAGATGGTGTTATGTAATGTAATGTACAACAAAATCCTCAGTATCTCTTCATACGCTCTTGGCTTTCTGTTTCTTTCTCTGCGGAAGATAGGTTAGGTTAGATTTTTTCAACTGTTAATGACTATGACATTTCTAAATGTCTTGTAAAATAGGGCACATTGCTTGACTTTAAAAGGGGAGATGGGACACCTGGTGGTCCTGAGCTGGCCAGGGGCCCAAGAGATAGAGAAAAGGCTAACCTTTTAAAATAAAATAAGATTAGGTCATTCATCCTTGTCTCAGCATCTCCATTGTACTGCTTTGCACAGAGGAAAGATGAAATCACAAAATCTACAGGCCTCACGCACAAAACCCAAACTGTAGAATTACATTCCATGCAACACATACACAATATATTGCAGAACTGTATATATACTTCAAGTATAAAAATGGAAGATCTGCAAAACATCGTGGTGCTCCTTTCTGGCATGATTTCAAGCCATTCGCCTCCTACTGTACAAAGTCAGTCCTGATCTCAATTAACATATTGATTCTGAGAAGTCTCTCCATGAAGAAAAATGTCTATAAAGCATTAAGGATTTTGCTTTTAGCCATCTGTTAGAATAACAGTTCCACAATATGCATAATGTATGGCTAAAATCTTACTATCTACTGCATGAAAATTGAAGAAAAGGCTGTTCATTACAGAAGTTCAGGTTGTTCAGAGCATGGTCTATTGAACTGATAATTTTTCTCCTTAAAACTCACAAGGCTTCCCACTGCTCCTTTTGGCTTAATGCTTTCTCCATATCAGCAGGATAGAGCTCCTAATATGAGCCTGCTAATCACTCAGAATCAGTGTTTGCATTGGTTATTATAACTGTAGAAGTGAGTATTCATTTCTGCACTGTGTGAAAATAAAGCACCTGGCTCTAGTGCCGAAGTACAGAGTAAATTCCTTTGTTATTTTTCCACTCCTCTACAGTGTGGATTAGCATGTCATTTCTGCACATCACATTGCTCGCTGGAATAATTATCACCAGACTAAATATCCCACAGGCAGCAAAGGTGGTGATGTGCTAATTCTGTATGTGACTTAAAATGGAACCTTAACAGTAATGCCAGCGCACTGTACTTCTAAGTCTTTAAAAATGTAACTCAACATCATCCTGCTTGTTGCTTCCATAAATATGCTTTTATGTTTGTGATGACAGACTTCACATTAGTAACTGTTGCAATTATCAGTAAACTGAACTGTAAGGAAGAAAGGCAGAAGTTTATTAGGAGAAAGAACCCAACTCTTGTATTTAACCCATAACTTATAACATTTAATGTTGCAGGGTCTCCTTATTGTATTTCCTGTTGACTTACAGCGAAGTAGATACTGTGTATATGAATCTAAAGGAGCTATTCTTTTACTACCTGTGCACTCAACAAGCAAATAGAAACCTAAATAGGCAAAACAATGTTTGATTTCCAAACTTTGTACTTTCAGTGAACCAAAACAGCTGCAGGGAGACAGAGCCCTGGTCTACATCAGTGAGTCAGAGGCATCAGTGCCTCCAGTCTCATGTCATTCCCTTTTAATGTTTTCATTAAGGTGATTACACACAAAACCCTTGATAAAATTCATGTCCTTGTTGTAGCAAATTTAACTCTCTACCCCGAGGAAATTAGCTGGGTGATGTTAACCTTTTGGTGTGATAAAGATAAATTCCCAATTTGGGAGATACTTCTTTTCATGAGGACTCCACCATCCTGACAGAGAATAAACCCTTTTATCATGCTCCAGTGATGCTTAAAAACAGGGACACTGTTAAAGCTCTGTGGTGGACAGTGTCCTGTAAAGGCTGTGTTAAAATTTAATCTCACTGTGTAAAAATAAACCCAAAATCCAGAGGTCAGTCTGGTTGTCATGTTGTCTGTGACATGGACACAGGGATGTCATGGCCTGTCAGTCGCCGGATTGGTTCCCAGTCTGTAATATGACAGATTTTTTCGCTGTAATTGGTCATTACAACTTACAGTCACCTGTTTTTATAGCGCCGAATAACTGATTCAAAAAATCTGAACTTCACCTGTGTTTAAAATTTATTTGATGTATACAGCTGTTTTTAATTTGGTAGGTAAGGTAGGTTTTCATAAATGTATTTAATTTGTATTTTCAATAAAGGTGGTGTGGACTGTTGAGGAGAATAAAGTGTTCCTCTATGAAAAGACAAACATTTGTTACAATAAACAGAGTAGTACCCTACATCACCACCTGCTGATGACACAACGCAACCTGTATTAGTGGCTCCAAACCAGTTTATGGATATGCACATGTCTTGCAAAACATATTACAAAAATGTTTTCAAAATTTGCTTGATGTTTATGGAAACACAGCTACTGAAAAACATGAAGGGTGTGGGATTTTTTGTTTTTAAATGTGATGCATTCTCACAATGTTGATTGTGATTTACACAGCTGAGGGAAAAAAACACAAACAAAAGCAAAAAAAAAAAAAAAAAATCAAAAAGGTCCCATGCTCAAATATAACTTTAGCCTTATTTAGCCTTTAGCTTTGATTATAGCACACATTCACATTGTTTCAATAAGCGTATGCAGTGTCGTAACATTTATTTCCATTGCTTTTAGACACATAACGTTGCTGTTGCTGGACTCATCAGACCACATGACCGTTTACCATTAAAACACAGTCCAGTCTTTATGTTCCCTGTCAAAGGTTGTTTAAGAAGTGAGAAGCTACTCACTGCATCAGTTAAAGCGTTAAAGAACACGTTGAAGCTGAAACATGCTAATCATGCATACCAAATGGACTTGACTTATATTGATTTTAGCTGTAGTTATCAGTGACCCATACAACATGGGCCAGTGAAGATTCAACATGAAAGATTTGCAAGTGCTTATGTACTTACATGAATTTTGTGTTGGTGTGCTGGGAGCTGATGGTTTGTTAACGCCAGTGAACTCCATTACAAAGCTAATGACTGTCTCGGTTGACTACATTCATGGCAACAGCCAACAGCTTTGGAAATAATTGCTGGACAACTGCTGCAAAATAGTGAAAAGTCAACGTTTATCATAAATGTGACTTGTACAGCCATCAGGATTTTTTTCCATGAGATAAAAATCATGCAAAAGATAGATTAAAAGTTTCCTTTACAAATATAATGACGCGTAACCTGTGATTAAAACCTAATTAATGCCATGACAAGTCATATAAATTAACAACATCCGATGTGGAAAAACTCTGTATAATCTCTGTAATAATTAATTTTAGAAGATCAGAATATTAAAAGGTCAAGTTGAAGGCTGTTATATTGAATTTCTGTAGAAAATCACAGCAAGGCTGATAATTATTTCCAAGGCTGAATGTATTCTGATCTCTATCTAAAGGACTTAGTTTTTCCTGTAAAAACTTTTACTCATGCAAATCTACGATAATGTATATTTTCATCCAGCTGTTTTTAATTTCCATTTTCAATTTGAACAACACAAAGTGCAGTGGAAAAAAAGGGAAAAAACTTGCACTTGAAAGTTTATACTTTGAAGAGGTGGAACAGTTGGTGGACTGATAAAACATAAATGCAAATAACTGCAGTGGAAGCAGATTTAGTGCATAATTATGCATGCGTGCATGTGTGGCCCAACATGGAGATTGGACTATCACTGAAATTTCTTTACACACACATACACACACAAAACAGGAATGCCTAGTAGGTAGAAACATCAAATAAATGCTACCGTGTATGAAGATCTGTAGAGAGAAACGTTACACAAAACCTGGAGTTTGAGAATGTTGTAAGATCCAGACCAGTGGTTCAGTTTGGGAGGCTAAAGCTGTCAGCCAGCTGCAGGTTTTAGGGAAAATACCTGAAGTCTGTCAGCTCCTTCAAACAGCCAATATGTTGTTATATGTAAAATAATACTGTGCATCTAACAGGCAAACTTGAAAACCATTATAATGATGATAAAGATTACACTAGCAGAAAGAAAGACATACATGTTTTAGATTTAGTTGAAACTTTGGTTAAAATTTGTACCATATTTGAATAGAAACCTGCCTTTAACCTCCTAGGACCCAGTGTCCACGTATGAGGACAAGAAATTCACAGCTTTATACTAGAAAAAAAAAAAAGAAACAACTGTCCACCGCAAATGACAGTCCATAAAATTTTTTAAGAATGCATCAGAAAAAACTGTTGCATCATTATGTTTCCAATATAAGCAATTATTTAATTAAAAAAAGCCCAAACTCAAAAACCTGTGGGGCTCCCGGGCCTTAGGAGGTTTTACAAGCACTTGATGGCATATTACTATTACTGCAATATTAACAATAATGAAACAGAACCAACACATGTACAGCTGATAGATCGATGCATCACTATTTACTTCTTTGTCTTTCCTTCTACTGGGAATATTAGCTTTTACCCTGGAGTTGCAGTACTAATGAGGTTAATTTACAACAATCAGTTGTATTTCCCAGTAGTTAAACACGGTCATTACCAAGCAACAACCATGCATGATCAAAAACAACAGAAATGCAGAACCTTGCACTATAAATAACGTAGTAACGTGTCCTCCTAGTGTATGTCACTCCCCTTTGATTCTTCAAGCTGCAGTACTTGATCGTTTTTTGGCATCATTATACAAAAACTCTATAATTACCTTTCTGCTTATTGTGATTCAAGTGGTCTGTGAGGAAACAAGCATTCTACCCAGACATTGGCTAATCACGGGTGTTTTTCAAAGAGGCGGGGGGTTAAAGACGTGACTGACAGCTGTAATTACGCATCGCTGATCAGATATGATTTTGACCGGGAGATGAGAGCCGCAGAAGGAAGGTGTGCGTTTCCACATGCTGGCATATTTCAAAAGCTTTGAAACACCGGTGTCATGTACATTATATGGACAGAAAACACCGGAACACCTCACGCCTACAACTTCTAATTTATGTTGAAATATATAGGATAATGAAAAATGTTCATGTTAGCTGATGTCAGAAATGATCATGATAAATAACTCAACGTTGATTTTAAGTTTAATGGCTGATTTTTCTTCCTGTGACTGTGAGCTGAAGAAAACAGTTATTTGTGGCTTAAAATGATCAAAACAAAATGTTACAACCTGACAAAATATTTCAGAAATAATAAGATACAAATATTACATTAATCTCAGAGCATTCAAAATGATAATAAAATCACAATAAACAAAATTAAACAAAATTAATCCCCCCAGTGCATGACACTTACCACAACTTTTGTATTCAATGACACAATACTTAATAATGTACATATATATATTACATATATTCTCTTCAAAATCCTACCAGTTTCCATGCTGAATGGACCAGTGGAAACAGGAAACCATGTAATCCGTCTGACCTACAGGTAATGTTTATGTACATAAATTTTACATTTGTTCTGTTTGCATAAGGTAAGTGTAAATGAAATAATTACAACAGTTATTTTAAAATCAAAAAGAAAAAAGGGGGTTGAAATTGACTGGACACTAATGGGCTTTAAATTAATTCATGGTAAAGAATGGCCTTTGGCTGTTGCATTAATAGAAATTATTCACAGTAGTGGGTTTATTATTTAAATTATGCTGCACCATAATCACTTAAAATGTCTTTGTACCTTTGCCTCTGAACATTTTGCAAAAAAACAACTATTATCAATTCGGCGCATAAGGCTCATTACTGCAGACGTCAACACCACATTTTTAAACGTACAAATTCACTTCACCGTAATTGCTGTTGAATTATTAGCAGTGTAGACATCAGCAAATGAAATTATGAATATCCATTAACAGTCGAAATCCTGTGTGGAAACCCAGCTGACAGGTTGATTTAGATTAATGTACATACGCATTAGGAATTCAGCCTTTAATTGTACATTTTAACATTCTTACTAGGGCATAAAATACAGTATGTCAGATGCATTAAAGTGAATAAATACCTCTACCAGACAGCACATGTAAAATGTAGATCTGCTCTGTTTCTATAGTTTATTATAACTGTTGCTTTTGTGGCACCAGAGAGCATAATTTAACCTTTTAGACCCAAACTGTTAAAACAAAAGAATCTGCTAATTTCAAATTTTAAATGTTTTATACTTTAACCCTGATTCTATTAATCCATTTTTTAAAAAATCAACTAAAATGCAGTTTCTCAGCTTTTCAGTTGCATCAGATGTGTCTTATTTGGACGTTCAGAGGCTCTGTAGTGAACGTGGAAACACCCTCATCTTCTTCAACACTGATTCCCAATAAAACCCATGGAGTGTGACGAACGACAGTAGTTGTAGATGCTTCTTTTGATGATCAATTAAAGACATATTTTGCTAAAAAAGTCACTTTTTCTTCAGTTTCGTCAAATTTGATATAATAATCTTCAAAGTAAGCCATGATTTTATGAACATCTACATGATGAGTAAATTAAATACAGGACAACACCTGATTTTCACTGAAAAACGCAAAATACAGAGGATAATACACTGTAGCCCATATCACTGGAGTAATTTAGTTTTCAGATACATTCCTCTTTTTATTCCTATTTATATATCATAACAGTTACACTTTATCCATCAAGAATAAATCTCATTGTCACAATCATTTCATGAAAAAAGGTAAAAATGTGAACTTTATGGGCAACAGTGTCTGATAACGAATGGTGTTAAATCACTAAAGAAAGGTTAAATGCAGAGAAAAGACTCATTTCGAAGTCATCTAGGTCGAGATCTACACTGGTAAAGTCTCTTGATCATATGGTAATTTTTAACTGAACCTTAAATGGGAAAAGCGTCATGTCAAGCCTCTCATTACTAAATCATCCTGAAAACACGCTACAGATACAGGCCCAAACGAGGAACGATAGCTTTTTTGTAGCAGCGTCTGCAGTAGCTGATAAGCCGAGTCTAGGTGGTGTTAGTGAATCAAGACCCTTGACTATCTCCATAAGCTCTGTTGCAGTGGCCAGTTCTCAGATGTGGGTCTGGATAAGCTCAGTCCACATGTCATTTAAAGCTTTCAGAAAAGGATAACCAAAGGGGTAAAGAAAGGAAATCAGTTATCATACATGTTCTGTGGGTCACTGTGGCCTGACAGTGAAACGACAGACCGTCCTCTTCATTCAGCTGCTTCTCTGGTTCAGAACGTGGCAAACATGCGGAGCCGCTCGGCTTATCAGCTGCAACATGCCCCGAAGCAGACGGGATGACAGGACAGGGTAGCAGCGTTTACGCAGTGCAACACCCACACCTCTAATGCTGTTTTGATTGGAAGACAAGGGTTGGTGGGTTTGTGTCTGCATCAACTCAAACATTTAATTTCAATTCTTTCTTTTTTTTCTCCAACAACAGCTGTGATTGTTGTCATTATGAATGCAGCTTGTCCGTCCTTCTGTCAGTCCATTCCAGACTTATGAACTCGATACGCACCAACATCTTGAGGCAATTTCTTCAAATCTGGCACAAATATTTTGATGGATTCAAGGACGAGGAGGTTAGATTTTGCGTGTCATAGGTCAAGGACACATTCTTGGAAAAAAAAAAAAGATTTAGAGACTCTTCTCAGTTTGTGTACTACAAGCATATAGTAGTGTATCTATCTTTCCCTCTGTGTTTATTTTTCTCTTTTTTTTTGCTGTGTTCAGGATGTTTCTGGGCATTGACCTTCCGACAGTGACTTTGTGCCTCCAGTGAACAATACAAAACACACTTCAGTTACACGGTCGTCTCCTCTCTCAGGTTTTGCGGCTTCCTAAACGTGTGATGAATTACACAACATGCTACACAGACCTCTGTGTCACATTCAGGACGAGGTACGCACTTTGACTCTGTTTCCTCAGAACTTTCAGAAGTGAATCAAGGTGGGCACATTTATTTATGTTTTAGAACAGGGGGAGAACACGGTCTTTGAGCTTGTGAACTACTTTCAGAATGAACATTATACATGTAATTGACCCATCACTGGTGGAAGACCACACACTAGCCACAGTACACTGGACAATACAAGATGTGGCTTTTTTACATTAAATAATGACCTTGATTAGAAACAACAGTACAGGTGCTTGGAGAGAAATCTAAGGGTTGAGTCCCTTGCTCAAAGACACCATCAATAAGTTCTTTATTCATGGAGGTTAATACCATAGCCTGAACAGGGGCTTGAACCCTGGACCCTCAGATTAAAAGTCTGATGCTCTACCAACTGAGCTATCCAGGCTCTACAGTAATCCATTCTAATAATGTTTAATAAATATAAAAGAAGGTTCTCTTGTCTCGCTGGAGTTTTGCAGTAGCTCATGCATTTAACCACACGTTTGACCACATGCTTGACCACACATGCGTGGTGACCGTGTGGTAAAAGAGAAAAGATCTCAGACTGGATGTCACGTATGTCAATCAACTGTCAAAAGCCAGAGGGATGATACAGTAGATGACAGATAAAGGCATGGCTGTCTGTGGCGCCACTGTTTGGGGGGCTGTGCAAGTGTCAGACTCAACTGAAAAAACACTAGTGGCCGCCTTTAAATCCTGGGCCATATGTTTCCAGCTGGAATCAATTCAATGTAACGCACCACAAAGGAGTAGCTGAGAGCAGGAGCTTCATCCACATAAAACCCAGTTATGATCAGAAAATAGCAAAGGTAAGACAACATCAGTAGTCATGGCTTCAAAATGCTGCCTTTTTTTTGCTTGTCTGTTTTTGTTTTTTTTTCGTTCAGTGACTTTTAGCAGTAGAGAAATAATACTTGAACTGTTGGATATGCTTAGCAGTGCAAGGTTTGTCTCATTGTTCTGTTGTTTTATGAAATTATCCATGACATATGCTGGTCTCTGTTTTGGATTGTTTTGGATATTTGCCCATTTAAGTGCTTGTTGTTGTGTTGTCCGACAGTTGGTTTTGTTGAGCTTTTAGACTTAGGCAAACTTTATTGATCCACAAGGGAAATTACTTGGTCACAATAGCTCAGTTGCATACAAAAACACTCTTAAAAAAAAAAAGTAAAAGTAAAAAAAAGGAAAGTAAGTGTGAAGAGATAAAAACAATAAATAATAGAAATAGAATACACTAATGAAGCAGAAAAAAATACAATATTTGCATATGTACAAATCTACAGGAAATATACACTGTAGACATACAGGTGTGAAAGTGACTAAGGTGCAGTAATGTGAATGTATTGGCTGATGTTCCACTTGTCACATGGATGTATTATCACGGCCCGGACTTCCCTTTCCCTGTCACTCTAGTTGCTCTACCTCTATGTTCTGCAGGTGCTTGGTCCAGCCTCTTGGTTCCAGCCTCTCTCTCTCTCTCTCTCTCTCTCTCTCTCTCTCCCCTCACGCGCTCTCTCTCTCCCTCCCTTTCTCCCTCTCCCTCTCTCTTGCTCTCTCTCCCTCTCCCTCTCTCTCTCTCTCACTCTCCCTCTCCCTGCTCATTTAGACTATGTTGCCACTGCATAGACCTATTGTTCCTTTGCCTTTTTCTGTTTGGTTTGCATCTTGCCAGGTATGGTGACTAGTTTTGGTTGTCTTCTTTGGGTAGTATTATTTGGATAATTTACATTAACATTTGGTCGTTCTCAGTGCGTTTCATTCTGTTTTTGTTGTGGTCTTGAGCCAGGCCATGACAGTATAGAATGTGTATATTGCTACAAGCATCGCGTAGCATTACTATGGCAACGCAGACAGTTTCTTGCCCTTTAGTGCATCTCTGCAGCTGCCTGTAGGCTGACACTGGATCTTAGTCAGAATTCAGTCATAATGAAAATGGCCATTAGAAAGAAAATGGGGAAAAAAGAGAAGGAAAAGAAAGACAAAATTAGATGTATGTTGTTTTATGTTTACATTTACTTAAAAATGCCACTTCATGAATGGAAGTCAAATGAAAAAATAACTGCAAGGCTCAGGTGAAAGTTTACAGAATTCATGAATTTTTTATTTAACCTTTTTTTAAACAGGTAAGTTAGTTGAGAACTGATTCTCATTTTCAATAATGACCTGGACATACAGAGATGAACAACCCATCACTCTCACATTCACACCTAAGGGCAATTTAGATTAACCAATTAACCTACTGGTGCATGGGATGAAGATGTGGGAGGAAGTTGGAGTACCTGGAGAGAACCCATGCAAACAGGGAGAACATGCAAACTCCACACAGAAAGGTTCCTGGTGTTGGAATTGAACTCAGCTGTAAGGTGACAGTGCTAACCACCGTACAGATGAATAGGAATCTATCTATCTATCTATCTATCTATCTATCTATCTATCTATCTATCTATCTATCTATCTATCTATCTATCTAT
>JAPQRQ010000006.1:24292707-24311988 GCA_037367365.1 Apogon talboti | reverse complement strand
ATCTATCTATCTATCTATCTATCTATCTATCTATCTATCTATCTATCTATCTATCTATCTATCTATCTATCTTTTTTAAACAGGAGATTAATATGTACTTTGTTGCTGCGTTATACATAAAACATCTGATCATCTCTCTGATACTCTCTGTTGTTTCAGAAATAAATAATTACTATTAGTAAAGTATTAAAGGATGTGAAAATCAGTACAGGTCATGTTGAAGCAGCACAGGCATCTACAGCGACTAACAGATCATGTAGTTCTTGTATTTGCAGACTTTTACAGTCTGGTAATTCAACAGTTTTACAACAATCAGCGACTTTGGGTCCAATCACTACTTTATGTCTTGACTTTGGAATCACTTCTGTATTCATCACTAGTGGCTGTTCCAATGGACATATGTGGAAATCTTTACCAATACTTACTAAATGTCGAAAAAACAGAAGTGCGTAATGTAGGTTTTTCCATTACATCACAAATGCAACAATTTGTTTATTTATTATCACGAGATGTCATGAGAAGTCATTCCATAAACATGGCGAGAAACCTAAATATCATGTTGATTTACAGATATATTCATTATTGTTATATATTACCTCTCTATCTCGTACTAAAATCAAAAATAATTTGGTTTTCTGGTGTGTTCACACGTACCGCGCTATGTTTGTTTTAAAACTCTTCTTCTTCACTTGTTGTAACATCCGTCTACATCAGTTTTTTTGGTCACGTGACTCTAGTTGTCTCTAGTTGACTCTAGTTAAAAAAGGTCTTTCTATTGCAGTTTTGCACGATATACTAACATCGCTATGCCGAAAAACCACCTCTTGCCAGCGCAAAAGCTTTTCATCGAAAAATGACAATTTGGGCGAAATTGTCGTTTTTCCATTAGGCAAATTTTATACTCAAGTTATATTCATTTTTGCAATTTGAGGGTCAGTGTAAAAGCGACTTGTGACAACATTTTAACAGGATTCCTCCACTTATGCCACTCACCCTCATTCACTTAGTGGAGCGACAAGTTTACAAAAGTCTGTTTTAGAAAAAAACAGAGATGGTAACAAAATTTGCCACCGCTGTGCAATAGTATTTCATGATAAAAAGATGATGACATTTAATATCCAAAAAGTCACCTTCATCATGATGTGAAAACACTTTTCTGGCCATTATTCAGTGCCGTACCCCAGGGACAGAAGGGGAGATTAGGATCATATTTCATATTTGGTTGAATGCTGAATTGGTGACACTAATCTTGGGAGCCCACCTTGAAACTGTGCTGATTGTATAGATCCTCAGCGCTGCCGGGTTCAGGATGTGTGTGCAGCATCTGTGTTTTACAATTTATTACCTCTGTGCAGCAACATGTAAACTGCAACCTGACCGGCTGACAGAGACATACAACCCCAAGGAATTGGAGCTGTGACCACCGGTTTCTCTGCCTTAGTTAATGGAAAACAAAGATGACTCGGTAAATAACTGCAGTTTTCTGAATTGTGCCTTAAAACAACTGTCACTCACATTAGCTGTTTGTACATAGTTCAGTGTACGATATATCATACCACATATGACCCTATCGTCACATTTTATAGCGCATGTTTAAATGTGTTTGGTTTATAGAAGCTACAAATACAGATAAATACTAAGACAACTGTGTTAGTGGAATTTTAATGTGTTGTTTTGTTTAGTCTTAAATCAGATGATAAAAACATTAATGATATTAGCAAATTTTACAATATAAGACTAGATGGCTTTTGAAATTATAAAATAATACAACAATAATACAACTACTACTAATACTACTATTATTACAAACTCCTACTTGTACTACTATTAGCAGTACTACTTGTACTACATCTATTAGCAGTACCTGTACTACTTCAATTACTACTTGCACTACGACTACTTCTGCTACTCCTACCTCTACTACTAGTACTACTTCTACAACTATTACAACCAGTACAACTATTTCTAACAGTACTGCTTCTACAAATTTCTTATTGTACTATTACTAGTACTACTTGTACTACCTCTAGCATTACATATGCTAGTAGGACTCGTACTGCTATTATTACTTGTAGTACTTATACTCCTACTTGTCCTACTACTACTTTATTACTACTACTACTACTACTACTACTACTATATGCTAATACAACTACTGCTACAGCTATACGGACTACTTCTACTATTACTTTTACCACTACCATTACCACTACCACACCTACTCCTGCCTCTACCTCTACTACTACTAATACTACTTATACTACTTCTAGTATTACATATACTATTTGGACTGTACTGCTATTATTACTTGTAGTATTTGTACTTCTACTTGTCCTACCAGTACTTCTATCACTACCACTACTACTACTACTACTACTACTAATAATAATAATAATAATAATAATCATAAAAATAAATGAATGAATATATAAATAAATAAAACATTTAATCCCTGTCCAGGTAGTACTCAGGACACACATGCTGATCCTTGTTTGTCCTAATAAAATAAATCCCAGAAGTTACCATCTCTCTGACTTTGTTTGGAAATTTAATCATGAAAACCCCTCATTTGTTCCGGTTGAACCAGAGGCAAACATGCTCTTTGTATACTGAGTAAAGCAGTGTTGAGTGCACCGAGTTCTTATTTTGCCGTGGCCTGCAGCAAACACCTGACATTTGAAAAGGTTGAGCTGTATATGACACTTGAGGACGAGTTAAGAGAGAAAGTCAAATGCAAGCTTTACTTCAGTGAAAAATGAAAAATAGATAAATGATCCTTTCATTTTTTGGCGTTGTTTCCGTCATGCCACCCGGCTTTTATCTCCTATCTTCCCTCAGATGTTTTTTGAAGTATGTGGAAGATGGAAACGTTTGAGACTAGAAAAAAGGAAACGTATGATGCTTTGGGGGAAATTACAAAAGTGCATAGCTGCTTTATCTATCACTAGTGCATGGGTTTGGCATTGGAGAGGCATTGTTGGTTCCTCACAGGAGACTCTAAACATAGAATTTTATCGTGTTTTCACCCATAACCCTCTCCTCTGAAAGTTCGACAAAAAACATGTATTTCATGAATGAAACAGCTTTATTCTATAACAAGGTCATTCATCTTTTCATCCATCTTTATCATAAAATTACTACTATCGCTGCTGCTTCTACTACTACTACTACTGCTACTATTACTACTACTACTATCACTATTATTACTACTACTACTACTACTGCTACTATTACTACTACTACTATTTCTACTACTACTACTACTGCTACTATTACTACTATCACTATTACTACTACTACTACTACTACTATTACTACTACTACTACTGCTACTATGTCTACTACTACGACTATTACTATTACTACCTCTTCTACTACTATCACTACTACTACTATGTCTACTATCACTACAACAACAACTACTACTACTACGAACTAATACAACTACTACTATAGCTATACCTACTACTTGTACTACCACTACTACTACTATTACTACTACTATTACTGATATCGCTAATACTACTGCTGCTGCTACTGCTACTACTACTTTTACAACAACTATTACTTTTACAACAACTACTACTACTAGTACTACTACTGCTAATTCTACTATTGCTGCTACTACTAATACTCTTTGTCATCTAACAGCTTATGAGAAAACATTCCAACTATTTCTAATAAGTCCAAATATTTCACGGATAGAGAAAAACCCATCATGTCAAGGTCCACTTACTATAACCGATGAATCATGAGCCATCTGTAAAAGTAATGCAGGGTCCAGTGAAGCAGTGGGAGTGTGGGTTTATAATGATAATGGTAACAGTAGAAAAGGCCTTGAATAAACCTGTCCTCCAACTGCTTTACAAAGAGCCTCCACTGACACACCTCATACTGTCCAAGTATTTCCACACAAAATATCAGAGAATGAAGGCCAGCATTTAAATACCCTCCGCCATAATAAAAACCTTGCTGAACTCAAGCTCACTGGAGTAAGATTCTCCAACCTGTCTGATCTTCTTTGACTTCAATCCAGCTTCTAGCATCAGTTCCCACACAGATAAGACATACAGTAAGTCTCTAAGCCTGCATGGATTTCTAAGTGGTGGGGTTACGCTTTCAAATACTTTATGTGCAAAACGATTCTGGTCCCTCTGACATGGTCATCCCATGTGTCTCTTATAAATCGTCGGTAAAACCCCAGTGGCACAATTTCAGCCAGTTTCGCAGATGCGGATTACACCTAGTCCATGACTAAAGGAAAATTCAATGTTACGATGTTCCACACTGAGAAAGGTTTTATTCTGAGACTTGGCTTCACGTCTTATGTTTCATGTCAATTTAGCTTCAACATTTCTAGACCATAACAAGTCCCACATCCACACTCGATGCATCTCACCTGAGGGGATTTAACCATTGTAAGGTTTTCCCCTCAGTCTCCGGGGGGGGGGGATTAAGGCCTACCGTTGCCATTGGAGTCATGTGATTTCTAGACTAGAAGCTATAAATGTTCACCTAAAATGTGTCATTGTTATTTGTTGTAATATTATTATTACTCAAAATAACAATTATGGTTTCTTTAGTGCTCCTTTCCAATCATAAAAAAGTGTTGATTTGTATGTGTAATGATTTTGTGTGTCTATAATATCCTGCTGACACCCAGAAAAGTAAAATATGTGGCTTTTTTGCATTAAATAATGACCTTGATTGGAAACAACATGATGCAACAGTTTTTTCAGATACATTTTTTTTGTGCAGTGGACAGCTTTTTTAAAAAACATTTTTTATTACAGTGCGCTTTCATGGAAGAAGCATAAAAAATGAAATGAATTATAACTGAAGCACAGACAAATTTCTATATTACATTCTGAGCATGTTTGCTTCACTTTTTTCTTGCTAATGAAATAAATGTGACTTCCTGAAGTAATCGTTCTCATTTTTGCATGCCATTAAAAAAATAATCAAAATAAGATTGATTAAATGATTGCTCAGGGATCTGAACTGCCATTTACTGCAACTGTAAATGACAGCAACATGTGGGGAAGAACTCTCATCATCATCATCATCATCATCATCATCATCATCATCATCATCATAGTTGTAACACTAACAAAAGCTAAGTATTCCCTATCCAGGTACTACTCAGGACACAAACAGTGTTGATCATTGTTTGTCGTAATAAAATAAATCTCAAAACTTTGAAAATTTAATCAGGAAAACCCATAATTTATTCAAGCCGAACCAAAGGCAAACATGCTCTTTGTATACTGAGAAAAACACTGTTGAAAAAGCTGAGAGAGTGTTTATTGGCTTCTCATGTTGGAAACTGAGCCCTTTTGTTTTAACTGAATTTACTGTAGGTCTGATATTTTAAGACCATCTCAAGTCCCACATCCACACCTGCATCACACCTGACAGGCCTGACTATTACAGGGTTTTCCTTCGGTCCTTGGGGGATTACATCCTACAGGTGCCATTAAGGTCTTGTGATTTCTTCACTAAATGCTACACGTTTAATGTACTTAAAATATGTTACTATTATTTGTTATAAAACTACTCATTCATCCATCTATTTTCTGTCCATGAGACAGTTACAGGGGTACCAGAGCCTATCCCAGCTTTTTTTTTTTGTCTTTTCCATATCATTTATCACCATTTATTATAATATTATCCTCTATATTTTGCATTTTTCTGTGTATTTTCCTATATTTAATTCACTGATCATGTAGATGTTCATAAAAACTCAGAGTAAATACAAAACATAATAGATCAAATCAGAAACAAAATAAAGAAAAGTGACTTTTTCACAAAATATATCATTAACTAAAGATATAAACAAGTGTCTACCACCACTGTCATTAGTCAATCTATATGGGTTTTTTTGGTGAATTAATGTTGCAGAAGATGACGGTGTTTCCACGTTCACTACGAAGCCTCTGAACGTCCAGATGGGTCATATCTGATAATGGTGAAAAACAGAGAAACTGCATTTTACCTCAATTATTTACATGTATTGATAGGATTAATAGATCAACAGTACCCAAACATTTCAGATTAGTACATGCTTTTGGTTGGCAGTGGATTTTTGGACACTGGGGGGAAGCCAGAGAGAACCCACGCAGACACAGGGAGAACCTACAAAATGTATATGAATAAAAAAACAAACAAACAAACCAAAAAAAAAAAAGCACTGAGCACTTTCTTTCCCCTTTCTCATGCTAATCACATAAATGTAACATTCTGGAGTAATTGTTCCCATTTTTATGTGCCATAAAAATAACAAGCAAAATAAGATTGCTTAAACAGTTGCCAAGGGATCCAAACTGCCATTTATTGCAACTCCAAATGACAGCAACATGTGGTAGAGAAATCTTAGCACATTTTTTCCCCTTTCATTTAGTTGAGTTGTGATAAAAACGAACAGTGCTTCAACTAAGTGTTATAATGGCAGGGGGAAACCCCATTGTGTGTACAGCATGTTATGCCAGTGATGGATGTGTTAAAAATAACATTTGAAACATGGGCAAATAGCTGAATATTTTATAATGGACATTTCAACACAAATGATGGACAAGTTCTTCTAAAAAAAGGGATAAAGTCAATCTTACAGAGGACAGTGGAACCAGTATTTGTAATAAATAAATAAAGAATGAAAATGATTCTGGTTCTGGGCAGAAGCTCAGCCCTTCATGGTGAGTCATTTTGGATCCTTAAACACATAGGTAGGATGATCAGAATACTGCTTATGAAAACTGCTCTATTGTTTTTTTTTGGGGGGGTGGTTTGTACATTTACTGTCAGCAAAGACCAGAATAACAGTGCTATTACAAAGCAATATTTACAGAGATCTAAAAGTGCACGCTCTGTATCATCTGCTTAGGGTGCAATTTCCCCCACAGACAAACGTAGATGAGTGGCCGTATGTGAGTGTTTGTGTTGAGAGGTGTGGGTGTGTGCATATATGTGCTAATGGGAAGCTAAATCATGGTGGCTTGTCTTTATCTCTGCTCTGTGAATTAACTCAAACCGTTGCAGTTTGGAGTGGCTTTTCAACCGTCCGTTGAGACTCTGCATATTATCTGCTGCGATATTTGTGTTATGTCAACTCCCAGGTTGAATTGGGAGGGGGGGGGGTAAAACATTTGGCTCTTTTTCCTATTCTGAGGTGTGTTTGTTGACAAAACTACCGGAGCATCTGTTGTAAAAAGGAACAGAGCCTGATGGTGTAAGACTCACAGATGTTATTAGTGTTTCATCACAAAGGCATTAATGATATTCATTTGCATATTCGTTTGCAGTTGTTAATAAATTACGTCAGCAGTCGCCGTTAGTAGTACTTTCAGTAATTAGGCTTTTGTTGAACATCCTTTTTCTGTGTGTTTGTCCTTGTTTTGGTAAATGTGAATGGGGCTTAGATTTACTGATTGTTCCTGGTGCATGAATTGAACATATGAGAAATGCAGAAATATTGGAATTAATCCTTAAATGTCCGTTCTGTTCAAACAAAATCTAAGGCCCAATCCCAATCCCCCCCCCACCCCTACCCGTGAAGAGGTAGGGGTGTCCCGAAGTTCTCGATGAGTCGGAGGGGAGGGGCTAAGGGGGAAGGCTGTTTGGCCCCCGAAACAGAGATTTTTCAGGGCCACACTAAAAACGGAGGGGTATGAGAAATCTCCCAGAATTCTGTTCGAAATAATCAGCACGATGGAGGTAAATGAAGCAAAAAAGTGCAGCAGTGTGACGAAAGAAACACACAAATATACGTGTTTTCTTCATAAATAACTTAATCAATTGATCGTCTGTTTAATGCCGTTTTAATGTATTACAGACCGTATTTCTACGGTTTGCGGTTGATAGCCGTAAAAAGATGCCCAAAGCCCATGCAACAGAGACATTACAACTCCTGACAACATGGTGGATTATTTCGGAAACAAAGTTGTCGCATCTATTTATAGCAGCATCGATGACCACTGATGACGTAACAGGGCTCAAAGGGTTGTCTCATTTCATAGGGTAATATTTCCATTTCGAGAGGTAGTGCCAAGTGCAAGGGCCAAGGGGGAGGGGTAAGTCATGCCACAACAGTTTTTTCATTTAGTTGCAAGGTCTTGTATTTAATCTGGATGCATAAAAGGGTTAAGAAAACATATTGCATGCAATTAAACATCGACTGTGGACTGTGGAATGAGAGTTCACCAAAGCATACACACAAAATAAAAAAACTGCGAAGGTCTGGTAGAAACAGATTCGTACTGCAGTTGTGTATTGTTTCTGGCTTTCTGCGAATGCGGTTTGTCATGTCAAAGCTGTAATGAGTTCTTGTTAAATTCACAGGGTAAGGGTGGCCCTGTAGGTAACAGGTAGAGTGGGTTCTCAACAAGGCTGTGTTCTGACTGCAGCGGGCCGGGTCTGAGGCTGGCCCCGGGGCCCTTTCCAGCATGTCATCCCCTTTTTCTCCCTCGCCTCTTCTGTGTCTCTCCTATTTGTTTATTTATTTGGATCCTCATTAGCTTTCACCACAGCGGTTGCTAGTCTTCCTGGGGCCCACTAACAGTACTGCTGCTATCATAATAAAGCAGAAATGCTGAAAGAATATTCTTTGAAAAAAAAAAAAAAAGAAATCACAGAATAGCTTGCTAGTCTGTGTTGAGTTTACAATGTCTGACTATGGCATTATTTTCTTTCGAATAGGAAAATTATACTGCAGCTAAATATTAAATTATTTTAGAATCGTCTGTATATCAAATCAATACAATACCGTGTTTTCATACTGTTCATAATAATGAATAGATTTACAAAAATAATGACCAACAAATTGCCTGATATGTCAAAATCAAACTGTGAACAAATCCTTCCATAATAATACAATATAATAATATCCATGAGAACAGAGGTGACATTTTATGGTGAATAAAATGCATTTTTATGTCAAAGCTACACAGTGTGAATGGTTTTTCTATTTGAGTACTGCCGGTCAGTCTGTGTAAAATCACCACAGGTAACCTGGCTGCCTCCTGACATGCTTCATATTCTTTGAAAATAATGTTATTAGTCCTAGTAAATACCTAAAAATTTCAGCTTTGTGTCTTCATTAATTTTTGAGATATTGGGGCTTTGAAAGTGGGGTTTGCACAGAGGAAGATGCTCAGCTCAAGAAGTCATTATTTTTTAAGTACTTATGATAAATGCATGAAATTTTCAGTAGATCTACTGAGGCAAAATGTCTCTAACTTCTTGACTTACCTTCTTAACTTTTTTTAAAAAAAGTATGTTTTTTTTAAAGATTTGTTTAGTGTGCATAGTAAAACTTGCTAGAATATAAGGTTCAAATCTAGATAAAATACAAACATTAGTTCTTTGATACAGATTTGTGATTTATCGTCAGCTGTAGGTCTATATTTTGCATTTGCATCTGTAGAAAACACACTATGAGTCATGCTCTAATTAACATATTTTGCTTATTAAAGAAACTAATTTCATATTTTGTGTAAATATTAATTCAGACGTGCTCTTGATAGTGATGTAATTGGTTGTTTGGTAGACCTTGTCATACATGAGAAATATGCATTTGGCATATAAACATGATTTCTTTTTATTGTTAATGCTTCATAAAACAGAGCATGCTATTTAGTTAATAAAATACTCACAGAAGAAGAAGATCAGTATATTAATACCAGAAATAAATGCCAAGCTTCTTTTTTTTTTCTTTTTTTACAGTTTTCAGTGAGCTATAATTGGACAAATTTACAACTGTGAACTTTTTTTGTTGAATCTAAATACATCTTGTCTTTTAGAAACATTCAAATGTACCTGAACATTTCACACATCAATTACGAATAGTACAAAAGTAATGACTTCTTGAACCTGGCATCTTTTTTTCAAAGCCCCAGTACATCAAAAGCTAACAAAGACACATGCCTGAAATTTTATT
The DNA here is from genome assembly GCA_037367365.1 of Apogon talboti. Lineage (NCBI taxonomy): Eukaryota > Metazoa > Chordata > Actinopteri > Kurtiformes > Apogonidae > Apogon > Apogon talboti. The sequence goes on along the minus strand of JAPQRQ010000006.1, from coordinate 24,302,057 downwards.
TGGTGTTTACTATTTAATAACAAAAGTAGAAATGGTCAGTCAAGACCATTTTCTAAAATCCTGTTATTGATTTGAGATGGAATTACCCATGTCGAAAACCGTGCAGTACCTGTGAGTTTTCGTTTTGTTGAAGTGGGTTATCCTGCATTTTTTCTAATAATACAAGTCAAAAGGACAGACCAAGATCAAAAAGACTAAGAACTAATTTTTTTGCCGTGCTCAACCAATATGTAAACACATGCAGCCTTTAGACGAAAGCCTTTCAGTGCATGTTCACCCTGCAGGATAAGACTGTGACCCTGGTGATTCAGTGGCTGAAGCGGGAAGCCTCTGTGAGAGTCCTGTTGCAGATCTGATGAAACCAGAGATGCAAGTGGAGGGGGTGGGGGTGGTGGGGATGAGGTTCTTTGATCTCCATCTACTTGAATGAGCACTGGCATAAATTGCCGCATCCACTATCAGCTGTGAAAATCAAATGAGATCTACAAAGCACGGGTCTAGTTCAGCTGATGTGCTCTAAGTATTGGCAGGGTCCAGTGAGATATCATTAACATCGTTGTAGTGGGAACAGACAGATAAGACTGACAGATAGGCTGCAGAAATGAGATAGCCGATTGTTTGTCCTTCTGATTCTTCGCCTTTTTATTCGGTCTTTTCATCTCACATACAGAAAGATATATATATAAAAAAAAATAAAATAAAAAAAAAAAAGCTAAAAGTAACTCAAACACACACGCAGCACTTTTTAGGTCAGCAAGTAAGTTGGCAGTATGTTTAACTGCGTCACTGTCAAACTATCACCATAAATCATCGCCATATACTTGAAGATTGTTGGCTGACATGCAGTAGCCTGAAGCAAATGTACACAGCCACAGATGTATTATTTTCAGAGCAAACAGATTTTCCTATGAGAAATCCAAAAAGTGGGTTGCCAAGAGAGTGTTTTTTTTTTGTTTGTTTTTTTTTTTCTCTTTTGGAAAAACACGTAGCACAATCACTCTCAGCCATCGCATTTCCCCCCAATGATGAGATCACAATCCGTCTCGCTGAAATTTGGTTTGGGATTTTCCGCCTACCCATGTACTGTATATTCTTCACTTCAATAAGACGATGTCGAAGCTCAAAGTATTTGCTCGGTGCAAACTTCATGACTGTGAGCGAGCGACGCTTGTTTTCATGCAGAAAAAAAAAAAATGCCTCCAGATAATGCAAGCATTCAAGAAATCTCCTGAAATCAAAGTAACTGTGTCTTTATTGTTCTGTGAGGTTTTAGGCGACACATGACATGATTTTTATTGTATTTAATTCTAATTTTTTTTTTTTTTTTAGAATTCTAAACAGTAACATGATTTAAACACCTATTCCCTGGCATCCTTAATTCCCTATGAGTTGGTTTTTCCTTTTGAGCAAAATGGAAATGCTCTTTAAATACTGCTGCCTACATTGTTCGCAAACATTTACCACGACTTCAGTCCTTTTTACGGCGGCAGAGTGAAGATTTATCGAAGGGAGCAAGTCCTTCATGCGGCCGAACAACATTTATGTAAGTAACAAATGAATGACGTCTGTGTTCTTCCGCTCGTTGTGGAAACAGTTTCACACTGTCTTGTCCTGCATTGAAATTCCAGTCCTGTAAAAGACCCAAACGTGGAGTGGAAAGATAACAAGCTCACTCCTAATCTCCCTAAATGTGTTTGAGGCAGGTGTTTCCTGTAAAATGAGGACAACACACCAAGATCAAAGCACATTGCTTCATAAATTCTGTCACCTCATTCTGCATTCAGGGACCTAAAAGCTATTTGCTGTTTGGACCCATTAAAAAAAATACAAATACAGATGTGTTTGCATCTCTGGTTTAATATTGGACTCAGTATCTGACACTGACAGGGCCATAGGTTTAATTTTAGTCCTGGATTGGGGGAGACTAGGCATTTATGTAACCTGTCGACACAACATGGAGGTAATGGATAAGAGAACACAGCAACCGGAGACATTTCGAACTCAAACAACAAAAGTTACTCTCCAGAAGTTATCCTTGCCTTAAGAAAGGTCAACGGATAAATAAATGTGATGTTAACAGAAGTGGCTCTAAATCGCTTCTATCAGAAGATACAGAGCCACCATGGAAACAAAATTGAGTGCGGTGTTTCCAGTGGGTGACACCTTATCTGCAGCAAACACAAATCTTCCATTTTGGGAGGAATGGAGGGCTCTTTCTACACAGGTTTGCTCGCTCGCTCCTCAGGATGAGACATAAGGCAGTGTCTTTCTTGTCTACACTGGATATAATGTCTTTGATCAAAAAAAGGAAGTCCACATCCTGATATCGCTGCATTAATACCTGGACACGAATCAGATCTACAGGGGGGAGAACTTCCATCATCTTTAAAATCATGGAGCTGAGGTTTATTACAGTAGAAAGACTCATTTTGTTTGTTTATTCTGTACTGAAGGATGGGAATGTGCAGTTATACTGTTAAAACAGATGGATCCCAGGCCTTTAACTGAGCTACATATGGCTTTTTTGTTTAGCTGAAGAAAAATGGCCTTCTAGAAAATGGCCTCTGAGCCTGTACATCTTAGTATTCAAAACATCTTTAGTGAAGTTAGATTTTGTCTTGGAAAGCAAATATTGAACAAATTACTTTTTTTTTTTCAGAACAGTCCAACATCGTCCCATGGATCTGCAATGTTTAGCACTTCAAACACCGTCTTCATAATGAGAAATATATTTGATTTTGCACAGCCGAAATAACTCCGGTGTCGAGCAGAAATACACATTAAATTTACTGCCTTTCCCAACAAAGTTAAATCAGATCCTGGTTGTGCCCTTGTACACATCTTCGGAACACTTGTGTTGTTTTGAAGAGGCAAGAAAATGGTTTTGAGATGCAAGTCATATCCGAGCTGACACCATATGATACGGCTGACCATACGATCCTGTCTGCACTAATTATGTGCTGCATTGTTAAGTGATTACTTGGCTAATAAGTTGTGTAAAGAGAAGAGTGTCATAGCAGTAGCGCAGTCATCTCTATCCCTGCTGATGGAGATATCAACACAGCTGTCGCTTTTACAGCTCTCGTTGCTGGTATCAGTGCTTATTTGCGCCTTGTTTATGAAGCTGTTAACCAATTTGACAGCAGGCAAGAGGTGTGTATCTGCCTCAGCCTTTCTGGTGGGGTGTATGTGTCTAAGAGTGTGTGACTGCAAGTAGTGTGTGCAAGCAGTGGACAGAATAATGCATGAGCTTACCTGCTCACGGGATCACAGGATTAAAAACTCATTGTTCATCACAAATTTGACACTCGGTTTTTGTACATTTAGCTTTTATTTTTGGAATTTCTACAGAGTCAACTGCCTGTTTTATATTAGCATATATTATCTGCCTTAACAACAGCATAAAAGAAAGCACTGGGACAATACACAACCATATGATAAAAAGGATTAAAATAGTACATGTGGAATTGTTTTACATTAATTGCCCACAAGGCTTTAGCATTCAGATGATGTTGAAAAATATTCACACAATTATGGAGAAAAATTGATGGTTGAAGTAAAATAGACCAATCTCATCTGACTCAGAGACATATTCACAAGCTAAGTGACATTAATTTTTGCTCTATTCATCTATTAAGAGGGAACAAAAATAGAGTGTCAAATAGATAATGTGGCCACATAAATTAGTCAAAGTGAACGTTTGACTTCCTTTATTTATCTTATTTGTGTGTGTATGTGTCGGTATGTGTGTGTCTAGGAATTAAAATGAATAATAACTCGGTGGTTGGTAGTATTTCAACTATTTTTCATTTTTATTTGGTCAATAGTTTTTGATTTAGAGGGCATTTTAAAAAATGATATAATAATGATAGTCCGGAGCAGGAAAAAGCAAATTAATCCTCTTTCCTCCCTGGAAAAAAAAATATATCAAAGCTGTGGGAAATCATCTTTGACTCATTAGAAACTGGATAGCTGTTGAACTTAAGATCAAGCTCAAAGCAATTAATCAATACAACTGGAACTGAACATGAAACCAGCTATGAAAAATTAATTTAGGGCTGAGTTTTGTTTTTTGGGTCATTTTCCTTCGAAGTCAGTATTTTCAGTGGAGATGTCTAGCATTAGCAGTTATTGGAGTAAAGCTTTATCAGTAGATTGTAAAACATCCTATGAGCACAGATTAATTGGCCAAATAGTTTAAAGCTACAGGGGTCAAATTACATGGAAAAAACCACCATATGTCTAACATACACACCTTCCATTTTAAGCTCTCTCCTCTTTGTCCAAATTACATCACTAATATTAACATTGATGAAGCTGACATGTAATAGAACAGTAGAATCCCATCAAAGTCTCTTCTGATAGAATGTGATCAGAGATTGGTAATAACAGCTATCAATCAAATAATCAACCAAAAACAAGTGGCTGAAAAGTGAAACGACTGCAGAAGTGTCAGAATCTGCAGTAAGCTGAAGGTCCTCGGGGTTGTCTCCAAAGGGAATCAATCCTGTCTCCACAGACCCCTATGGTAAAATGTCCATATTTATACCTGAAATAAACATGTTTACAAACTGGAACAAAACATAGTTTTACTTTCTATGATCCATTTCTCCATCTGTGATAAACGTACATGGGGTAAATAGTTTTTTTGATGATCTAAATCAGCAGCTTTCTAGGCTTTAGCATTAGCTCTTATTTATTGAATAAAATCCATTTTTGTTCCAGGCCTCTCTGCTATAGTTGTGTTAAGGCAGTTGGAAGCTTCTGTCATGAAGTGCACTGGTACATAATTACAATAACCGTCATAAATAGATTAATTAGCTAATGTTTGCATTAAAATAACATTGAAATATATGATCTTTCAGCTAGCCTGCTAATTGTGTACATTTCACATCATTTCACTCTTAATTGTGTACATTTCACACGTTTGACAGTTGTATGTGTTTACATTTATCATGTCTCTGAAATGAGTTGGCGTTCATTATTACCCGGTTCATCGATGTGGTCTCTGTTTATTTCTCAAACTAACATGGCATGTCATGCATCTCGAGACTTAAAAACTGCAGTTCTTAAAACCAACGGGTGACGTCACGGTCAGTTCATGCACTATTTACAGTATGTACAGTCTATGGTCTGAAAACACCCGCGATTAACCATAAACATTCATCACAGGATAGATTTTCCACAGTCTGAAAAATGCACAGAAGGAAAAAAACTCCAATTACAATACACAGCATTTAAAAAAACACAAGAGTTATTATTGTACACTTTTGAATGTAAAATCTAAAACATTCCGTGTACAGTCTGCAGGGGAGGAACTAGATACATGTAGTAGGGATTAGAGCAGTCTGACCACAACGAGGCAGATGAAGCCAGTTAATTCAGTATTCTATCCATTTTCTGAACCGCTTAGTCCTAATGAAGGTCATGGAAGAAGCCTATTTCAGTTACCATCGGGCAAAGGCGTGATACACACTGGATGTGTCAACCAGTTCATGTGAGGGCTACAAAACAGTATTTCAATCTGAAATCAGAAAAGAGTATTGATGTTATACAGGGCTGGAGTAAATGTATGCATCTAGACCTTAGCTTTACTGCCCACTTTGCTACATTTGGTAGAAAAGTAATCAGAAAAAGAAATGAAATGTTGACATTCAAAGAGGAACCTTCCCATTGCTGTGTAGATTCAGAAGTTTAATCTATTCTTTTAGAGAATATTACAGCGCACTTCTCAGTTTGCAGTAGGTTAATGAATAAAAATAAGCCATTATACTGAGATAGGATGCATAGTCTGTGTCCTAGGACTGTCAGAGAACTGTTGTGAGTAGTTGTCAAAATATTGCATCAAGTCTATTTTATTTTGATATTCCTTATGGAGCTGCACTAATTCTGATTGTATTGGACTCTTCTGATTTCTATTCAGAGACCAGCCCCTCATGCATCAAAAGGAAACCATTCAAAGCCCCTCAAGAGTCAGTAAACAAGCAGCACAATAAAGTGAGTTGGATGGTTTTGAACGTTAGCATTGTGTTTTCCCAAACATGAAGGACTTTTCAGTTAATGTAAAATTAATAGATTCTTCTCCTTTGTAGGAGATGTTGGTCCTTAAGGTCCAGTGAATAAGATTTAGGGAGCTGTATGAGGATGTAACTGCACAGATGGAATATAATGTTAATATGATGTTTTCATTTGTGTATAATCACAACAATCATGTTTGTTTATGTTTTGGGTTTTTTTGTTTGTTTTTTTTCCGGTGTCTAGAGCGGACAAAACACAGCGGCTATAGTTAGGGACGTTCGCGTTCCCTGATTGATAAATGAAGTGTATAGCAACTGACTCTCATCATTTATGTAAAAGTTGAAAAAGGGTGAATCGAGGTGACACCGCGGCAGCTTGTTTATGAGACAGATGGAAATGCTGTTCCCTGTTTATGCTGGGCATGACACACCAACACCCCGAAGCAACATAAAGGGTAGGAGAAGGAGGGGGGCAGAGACAAACACAGTTGTTTGACAGTGATTATTCTGTTTTAAGACGATGGGTGCTAGCGTTAGAGGAGTTTCACCGCCGCTGTTTAGGCCCTTCTCTCTCACAATCAGACTGTCCTTAGTTATGAGGGGAAGTCCTGACACGCGCAGAATCCCTTTTGACAAATTGAGGCCACTGGGAAATAAAATTGCAGTGGTGGGTACAGAGCTATGACATACTGCAACTAACCAAGTGTCTGGACTGTTAACACTTTTTGTGACCTCGCACTGAAGTCCACTCTAGCGTCCATTCAGCATGTCCCTTGTCCCCACTTTATTCGTGCCCTGTGTCCCTTTAGGCCCAGGATTAGAATCGTTGTGAGTCAAGGAGCTCCTCAGGACCTGCCAGAGTTTTTTTTTTTTTTTTTTTTTTTTTTCTGACAAACTGACATCAGGACCCTGCCAGGGAATGAGAGGTCTGGGCATCCCACAGCTAACCGATACGCAACACCACCATAACTGAGCGTGACAGTTCATTGTGATTCATGGAAAACGCGCATTTGAAAGCATGCGCTTATAGTAATTACAAGTGATACAGCTGAATGTGTGACACATGTGCCTCATGGGCAGCGGTATAATACTGTGATGAAACTGTCCTTCAGTTTTAGACAGTGGTGTCAGCCCCTGGTGGTACTGGTTAGCATCTGCTTTGCTGAAGTGTCCTTGAGCAAGAAAATAAAACCCTCCCTAAGCAGTCAAAGCTTGATAAGCAAGGGCATGAGCAAAAATCAAACTTAAACTAATGTATTCATGAATATAATATTGCAATCCTACTGTGTTTTCATTTGAGACATTATGATTTGCCCTCTTAGCCTAAATGAAATCCTTGTGTCTAGTACAGCTGCTAGTCAATTAAAAACAGGTGGAGCGACCCTGGGTGGTACAGCTGAAAAATCTACAGGCTTACCAGGGTTCAACATAATAACAGAATAAAAATGTGCATTAGGAAGCTCAGCTTGATTTAATATTCAAATTGGTCTCTTCTGTCAACACAATTAGAGAGTATTACTATTTCAAGGGAGGAATTTCACAAGCATGTACTGTACTTTGGGATTAGAGCAGGCAGAACATGTAGTTGATGTTGTCAGTACTTCTGGCTCAGAAGTTTGGTAGAGCACAGTTTGAGTCATTATATCTTATATTATTATAAGAATATATTATTTTATGTCATGCTTAAAAAAAAAAAAAAAGTATTTCAATTGTTCGCCTTTTCAGTTCACCTCCACTGAAGAAAGAATTGTGTGGGATTTTGTCATCAACATGTGGGATTTGGGAGGTCGTCTTTATATCTGTAGAGCTGCTCTTACTTACACTGTAAGAAGTTGTCTTTGTGCCGTTTAAGTACAGTAATATTTTGACTAAATCCTTGTATCTGGTTTAATAAATAACATACTCTCTCAGCTTGAAGTCTCACTCTACTTTTTGCTGTAAATATGAAAACCTTGGTATTTCTTTTTAGACATTTCTAAATTAAAAAATGCTCACCAAAATTAAAGCATATAATAATTCCTGAAGTGTTATTGTATTTCTCTATGTGTTGTTACAAATACTGGTGTTGGAGGAAAGAGAAGAAATTAAGAAACAATTTACATAGATGTTCCAACAATGCAAATTCTCAGTGTGAACGAAATCAGATTATTTAAGCACATTTAACTAAAGGCAGTGGTGTTAATACAATAAGTGAACTTAATTTAGATAAATCTAATTCGGTGTATTACTTAAAACAATTTAAGTTGTTTCCACTTTCCCCTCTCTTAATAGGTAATTTCTTTAGCCTAATGTAGTGTAGTGTGGTTGCACATTACATACAATAAAATGGCAAATTGTCTTAAAAAAAGAGAGAGAGAGAAAGAAATGGTTTGTGCATGGTCCAGGAGAAGTTTAAAAACCATAAATGTTTCATGAATATACCTCCAGTTAAAAAAACTATTTTAAAACCACAAAAACTAATAAAAATACAGGCATCGATATAGGAAACATAAAAAAGAGAAAAAACAAAGCATCATGCGTAGATAGGATTGAGATACAAATAAAATGAGACACTGTATTTTATAACTGAATAGATTAAATAAAATAAAAGGATAAATAAAAATTCCAATAAGAAACTCGTCTCTTTTACAGTTCTCAGGTGTTCATTTCTTACTTGTTATATCTTAGACTGAAATCCTGAACATCCACATCTCCTGTTTTATCCTGTGCTCCGCTTCTTTGCTTATGGTCCATGTCTCTGCAGTATTCAGTAAAGTAGACAGAACACGCCACCTTCCCAGCCTTTTCCTGTTGCTAGTCTGAGTGTTCTCCGGACCGATACATCCTTCATGCTGATGAAATTGCCCTCTGCTATTTCTATCTCTTTCACTTCTGCCTCACATCTTCCATCCTCTGTTATTATCTGTCCCAGGTATTTGGACCGCTAATCTCCAATTCCATCACAATTCTGTTCATTTTATGAGCGTCACCTTGCTCTTCTTCACATACATTTACAATTGCATGGAATATGTATTGCGATAAACATGACATTATAGTTTCATTTGACAGATTTTTGTAACTTTTTACACATTCAATTCGATTCGATTTGATTAGATAGAACTTTATTGATCCTTGGGGCCAAGCCCTCAGAAAATTGAGGTTCCAAAAGCAGCACAACACTCAATATACACACAAGAAACACCACAACAAAAAAAGCAATACAATAACTATAAAAAAGTAGGGAAAAATTCCAATTGCACCTTGGAAAGTAGTATAATAATGATAATTAATTAATTGATTAAATAAATAAATAAATAACAAATAGCTTATTATGTTATAATATTATAGTATGCA
>JAPQRQ010000006.1:24260678-24288814 GCA_037367365.1 Apogon talboti | reverse complement strand
TTCAGAGGCTCCGTAGTTACCATGGAAACGCTGTCATCTTTTACAACATTGATTCACCCGTAAAACCCATGGAGTTGGATCAATGACAGTGGATGGATTTTACTGAAGAAGTCACTTTTTCCGTAAGTTTTATCTGTTTTTGTTATAATAACCCTCAAATGTAATCTCAGCTTGATGGTTAAAGTACGTGATCAGCAAATTAAATATAGGAAATTAAATTATTTTCACTGAAAAAACACAAAATACAGAGGATAATATTATGGTAAAGGGTGATAAAATATTGAAGAAAGGTTAAATACAGAGAAAAAATAATTTGAGAACTTACACTAAAGGAGTAATGGGTCTTTATGGGTTAAATGCAATAGATTCTGAAGTACATTCCTCTTACTGTAACTGAAACACATACATTTACACCAAAAGTCCAACCATTTTGAACTGCAGACTTAAAGCTTTAAAGTAGCAGCTCTATTAGACGGTAGTTTTATTCATTTATTTATTTTTGCACAAGTGTACATGGAAGATTTTGTGGGTGGCTGAGGGTACGTGCACTGTCGAAAAACCTTTCACAATGTATTCAATTGCAAATAAAGGACAGACAGTGGCCACCTGCCAGCGATCTGACGCTCCACACAAAGTCAATACTACAGGCCTAAAATGCAATTTCACAAAAGAACATAACACCATAAAATAATCTTGGCCTACAGCAGCTCTATGATCACCGGTACCGTTTCCTATAAACCCCCGCTTCTAACAAAGCAGCGCTCACTTGGAGTAAGGGCGGTGTTACGCAGCGTGTTTTTATTAAAATTCATCAAGAAAAATGTGCGAAAGATGAGCTTCACGGCAGATCCCTGTGTTTTTAATCTGACAGTGGTGGATGCGTTTATTTTCACTTAATAACCCGTGATGCTTTAATGAAAACAGTCTTCTTTAGTTAAGCGTTGGCTGAATTGCCCATGAGCTCACACACAAACATTGCAGTTATTGAGGGGACAAGATGCAGGCTTTGTTAGGGAGTTAACAGTTTTTTTTTCTCCTCATTTGATGGTTGAATGGTCGTTTAGGCACATGGGGTACACTGTGTCACAGCCCACAACCCTCTCCTGCCTCCAGCAAGAGCTCCTTCCGTCTTCCCCCGCTCCTCATCAACACCACTCTATTTTTCATCTATTTTTAATTTTTTACTCCCAGCTTCTGGCCCCACAGTCATCACAAGTTTCAGCTCCACTACAGAGGCAGCACCACATAATCTTGGTGAGAATGTATCCTCAGGTTAACCCTTTAAAGCCCTCCCTGGGAGATGTTTCCTTTACATTTGTTTATGTCCTCAGGGAGAGAGGGAATGAAAATAAAAGGTGTTGTTTGACACTTGTTTTTACAGAGAGATGCAATCAAGATGACAAAAAATGTGTAGCAATGCTGATAATATGTTACCTATACAAGTTTGTTACAGAGGATTAGGTAACAGGAATATTTACTGCAATTACAGGATTGAAAACATCCCATATATCATATTTATATAATTTCATGTTTCATCATAAGTATGAATGTTTTCTTCTTTTTCATTTTATATTGATTCCAAATGTATTGGCTTTGTCATATTTACCATAAAATACAAATTCAACCTTCATTTATCATTAACCTAGAAAGACCCAGTGCTACTTTTGCTACCATGTTATATTATCCTCTGTATTTTGCATTTTATCAGTACAAATCAGGAATTTTCCTGTCTTCAATGTACTGATCATATAGATGTTCATAAAAGCTCAGATTAAAGTTGAAGGTTATCATATCAAAGACCAAGAAAACTGCAGAAAAAGTGACTTTTTCAGTAAAATATGTCATTAACTGAACATAAACCAAACATTTCCATCCACTGTCATTGATCTAACTCCATGGGTTTTACTGGTGAATCAATGTTGTAGAAGATGACGGTGTTTCCATGGTAACTGCAGAGCCTCTGAACATATCTGATGACCATGAAAAGATGACAAACTGCATTTTACACCAATTATTCACATGTATTGATAGGATTAATGGATCAACAGGTATAGATCAGTAGATGCTTTTGGTCACTGGTGGATATTTGGGTCTTTATGGGTCATTCTGTCCGCACACTACAAATAGAAGTGCATAGTGTTACTAAGGTGCACACACATACAGACACATACAACCACACCTGTTCTGATTTCCAGCTGCTCAGTGATCTAGAGGAGCGCCACTGGCAAGCCATGGGGCTTTGTAAGATATTTGCTTGTGAAGCCAAAAAGGAAACAAAAAACCAACATTATTACAGTATTTAGCATGATTGCAGCTATGTTACCTCTTTAACTCCACAATGGAGAAGTAACCTTGTCTCTGTAAATTACAGCTCACCGTCACCTACATTAGACACCTGTTGATGTTTTGGCATATTTCCTTTGTCATGAACACAATGAGACAAAACAAAGCTGCGTCTTGAGCAGCAGCAAAGAGATGTTTCCTCTTCTCAATCCTAGACAGACCAAACTGATAAACATGTGATTTCTTGTACTGTGTTTGCCTCCCATGAACTTGACAATTGACGCTATAACCTTTTTTTTTTTTTTTTTCCTGCTAGCCCGGGAACAGTGTTGCATTTCTGAGAGTTGCACTTTGTTTGGGTAGTGAACTGAATAAAACCCTTAAGGGACTCCTTTGCTGTCATAAGTGCACACAGGTTTGCTCTCTTCAGTGCTGCTCCTGCACCTTAGCTGTTATCGGCTCTGAAAGATCTTGACGTGCAGACAGTAATGTGGATTATCTAAGAGGCGATGGCGACTGGAATGCTTTAAAATTCCAGTAGCGATATTGTCAGTATGTCTGAGGGAATACACAAAAGGAGACGCAATGAACAATTACTCTCATCACTTAATCATAAAACCCTATATGAGAAACTTAGATCAGAAAACATTTGCAGGTATGAATGTAACATATAGCATAGTGAAACTTTTGATGTTTCATTCAGCTTATCATGCTTGTCATAACCCTTTGACTTTGATATTTGACTAAAGCTCACCTGCAATTTACTGTTTTATTGTTCTTTCTCTTTGGAAAACCTGTCCACGTGACACGTTGCAGCTATGTATATATTACCTACATAAACTAATAGCCATTTGGTGTTAAACTAAAGTCTTTGTGTAGACTTAATGGAGGTATAATGGGCCCAATAGGACAAAAGCTGATCACCTGCTTTACATCCGTTCTGAATTTCTGAAAACATCTGTATGTCAATTGAGGCAACTGAGCAACTGATCACATAAGGACAAGAAAAGTAAAAACAATTCGGATTGGCTATGAGGGCCAAAAATTGCAACCTGAGGTGAATCTTTAACCCTTCGATGATAGTAAAGCCTCATGTCATCAGCTCTGCAAAAGTTTTTGGAGCCACATATTCATTTTACCGGAGCCCCACAACCAGGAAGTGAACATATTCATACAGAAATTAATTAGATAGTTAAAACAGCTTCAATAAATGTTGACACGAACAACAGGACACAGTATGAGGATTATATTATAATAATTTAAAGCTATATATATTTTATTTCACAGGCATTTTTGCTTAAATTAATAAACAGCTCCTCTTTTACACTGACTTTTCAGCACCTTTGCACCCCCTGTGGACCAACCACCTCCAACCACTGGAGGAAAAACTGTATTATAGTGTGTAGGAGTGTGTAATGTGACAGAAATGAATATATTTATGTCATTTAAGTGTTGATTTAAAGGTTTAAGGATACAGTTGACAGACACAGGAAGGAAAACACTCACTTTTCCCCAGTCAGTTCAGGCAGACATTTGTTTTAGTGCAGTTAAAATGACAGTGAATGAAGCAGGACTTGGAGTAAGCAGGATTCTCTAAGGACATCCTTATCATCTATTCATGCATTTGTCCAAGCAGAGGTTTGAGACCCTGAAATTCAGCGGATTAATGTCGGCTGTGATAACCGACAGGATGCGCCATTGGAATTGGAAGTGCAATCCCCAGATTTGCTGAACCGTGACGCCCTTGCAGAGTATTTCATTTATATTTTAGGGAGGAAATAAAAAGGAAATAACTAAATCACATACATGATAAATGGGAGGGTGACTGTTAAAAAAAAAAACATGCAGTGTTATTTTTTTTAAATGCTTAAAGTAGAGCCAGAGTTAAAAAATTGGGAGTAGAGGCACAAGCAGGGCCTACTTTATCCTCCTCCCTGCAAGAGCTGAGGCACTTGATTCATCAAAGAGGGGGTCAGGCCGCCCTCATCACCACCAGGTGGGTTTCATTAAGTTGTCATTCTCCACTGTAGAGAGCAGGCTGCCTGTGTGGCGGTCGCGGATGTTACCCACACCATCTCACTGTGTTCACTGGAGATTATAGTGGCAGTCTCTTGATTCAACAGTCTCTACGCTACCCTAGTTTGATTAGAGTATTGTTGCAATATACTCAGATCAATTTACTTTGCGCTTTATTCCTAAAGCAAGTTACATTCAGATCAATAGTTCTATTGAATGAGATTAGACACTGACTGTACAAATAACCTCAACACCCGACACTCAGCACAAAAATGAAAACTATCACAGTAGTATATGGAAACAATTCTTATTGATTCACAATGTCGTCATGCAAACCATGTCATAAAAGTCAGCGCATAATAGATTTAAAACCCCAGTGTGTGAAATTTAGTGACATCTGGTGGTGAAGGTGCAGATTTCAGCCAATATGAATACTGATAGCTGCAAAATCACCAAAGTCAGTCATTACAGTCGGTATTTGTTTTGTCTATTTTTGGGCATTTTAAGGGATAGTAACTCTGGTCCACTCTCAAACATAGAATGTGACAGTACTGCATGGAGATGGATGTTTTAATTCCTTTAAGGAGTTGTATAGTCCAGCCATTTAAGTGGAATAGTCCTAATGATATTGTTAAGACAAGCCCTCCATTCAAATCAATAATAATAATAATAGTAATAATTAGTAGTATAAACTGACAAACCATAAGTGTATGGTTTCCTGTTTTAACTAAGTGATCAGTTATTCAAGATCATCCCAAGAAGAAGAAGAAGACGAAACATAATGATAAAAACTCAGCAACTTTGATTTTTGTAGAGTTATTACTTATATTCATCTTCTGGGCCAGTGAGGATGAGAATGCATAGAATAAACAGGAGAAAACCACAAAGACAATAACAAAGGTCTCGGATCTAATTAGTCTGAGCGACTTGGTGGCTAGCTGATGATTCCTTTTTCCATTTTCAGTGTCACCTTTCGAAGACAATTCTAATCTCTGTCTTTCTCTCATGGATCAGTCTTAGAATGTAAAAGTTCAGTGTGAATTCCCCTCGCCTTCCCCTCCCCTCCAGGGTCTATAAAACAGGAACAGCTCTCATTACCAGCAGTGTTTGTTTAGTCTGTTCTGGGCTTCTTAGTTAGGGGTTTAATAACTGTGGTCCACACTCAGACACAGTAAGTGACAGTAATTTGGTTTAATACTGGACATTACCTGCTATAGAACAAAAAAGGAGTAGGAGAAGTCTGGTCTGAGCCACTGTAAATGAAAGAAACTTGCTAACACTGTAGATTTAAAAAAAAAAAAAAAAAGGCTCATTCTAATATAATGAAAACACAATTGTTATTTTCAGGTGATTATTCACTGATGAAAATATAATTATGTATATAATTTGTAGGAAAGCTCTGTAATCCGATTGTTAATTCTTACGGCGTCATAAAACTCATTTCCAGGTCCAAACAGTCTATGATGTTGGAGCTTGTAAGTATATTTATTGTAACTTCTCTTTCTAATGCGGCATTGGAAAAAGCCTAAATTCATTTATTTAACTCAAATACAGTTATTAGTGCAGGCAGATTTTACCTGCAGTAGTGTCTAAGTGCTTGAGTTTCAGTTCCTGGTCCGTCTACAGCGGTGCATCGCTTCACTTCGTGCTCAGCCGTATATTAACATAAACTGATATTTCATTTACTGCCTCCTGAACTGGACTGCACAGATAAAGCGCTGGCAAACCAAACATGAAATGTAAAGAAGTGAAACTCTCCATAAAAGCTTTATTCTATATCAGGGGAATCCATAAAGGTCCAGTTGGAAAGATGCAGTGGGAAGTAAAGTTCGGTAGGTAACATACTAATGTTAGCGAGTGCCAAACATAATTTTTTTTCTCCTTCAATAAAGTCTTCCTCTGCTCTTTATGATCACATGCAAAGTGGTTTAATGACAACTGCATGTGTTTTATGGACTCAGGGACACTATACTGCAGCATGCTGAATACAGAGGAATGAACAGGTTTGGACCCGGAAGTAGAAAATGTCGTCATGGCTTAACACCTGGATTACAACCTTCTCAATTTTACACACTGAACCTTAAAGAGGTTTGTAATACTATTTGCATAATCCCCTTGATGCATGGATGAACCAGAGCCATCATATAACCGGTTTGTTGTATGTAAATTTAATTACCGTTTATGCTCATTGGGTCATTGGACAAAGTGGCATAATGAACTTTTAACATTAGTTTATCCTGGAACCTGAGGTGATAGTTTTCCCATTTAACTTAAAGATCTTAAAGATCATCACTGTTCAGACAATGAAACCATATAAATGAAACTAAAGATATGCTGATTCAATGTAAATATCCATCTGACATAAATGTGTAACTCACAGTGGTTAGTTTGATTGATGTTCTGAGTGATGAGCTGAGTGGTGTGCAGTTTATGATGTCCAGAGGTTTAAAGGGGCTGCAGAAGCAGCTGCATCAGCAGGAGCATGGGAATATGTGCATAATGCACTGTGGGTAACAGAGCTTCCATTGTGTAATAGAGGCAGATGCTGTCTACTTAAGTGTGACTGTTGTGTAGGCCATTATAACCAAAATAACCACCTTGTCAAGCAATTATTGAGGAAAAGTAAAGTGAAGCCAGATGACTGCTCAAACTAAAAAGAAAATATTCATGCAAAGATGGAGAGAGAGAGTGTGTTGGCATTATTATAAACAATATCTTCTTTAAATGTCAAAATCTAAACTCCATCCTTCTGAACGCAAAGATTTTGGTGTATTTGTATTTCTAGTGGCAGTCTGTTTGTGGGACCTCAGATAAGCATTAACTTAATATTTGTCAGATTTAGGAAAAAGCACTGAAGACTGTACAAAAGAGGAAAAGCAAACCGTCAGCATTGAAAAGACAGATTTGGTGGCTCACAGACACTGCTAATGGAAATTTTATGCTGCCATTGGACCCTTTACAGAAGAGGAATAAATTCACAGCTATATCACTGTGTAAAATAAGAATGGTGAACTGATGATTGAGGCAATTAGCGCCATTTAATTTAATTGTCCACATATTCCTGTTTAATGGCTCTGCTCATCCATGTCAATCCACTGGGTCTAAGAAAAAGAAGATGTTTACAAACTGTAAATGTCACTTGAGCCTCATAGAAATTTATGGTACTGACTGACTACTGACTGCAATGCATTTTCCATAAACTCTCCGACAGGAAAAAGAAATAATTGAAGCTAAACTCTTTATTAGCTACGTGACTTTGAGTTTAGACCCAACCAAGTCCATATAGAAAAGAAGGGTTTGGCAGTGAAATATTGGTCTGCTACAAACCACCAAGGCAGTTTATATCAGGTCACCGACACATACAGTATATTTTACACACTTTCTCTCCTTATGGAGAAATTACTTACTTTCTGCAGCCACTGCTGACAGTATTCAGTGTTCCTATATTAAGTAGGCTCTTCAGTTTGCTTTCGCCATGTCAGGAAGTACATCACCTGCTTTACTTTATTTTGTTTGGATGGTGCAAAGTGCAGTCATTAAAAAATGAACCTGTCATATGTGCTATTTTCATACTGAAGTCTATGTATGGCTTATTGAGCTCTTGGAAATATAGTAATGGTTCATTAGCAACACTGGTTTATTTCTAGGATCCACCAGGGCTTTAACTGTGATAATACCGCAGTGACATCATTTGATAAACTAAACTGCATCATTATAACAACTCTGCCCTGTGTATTGTTTATGGGATCCCTTCTGCGGTGCACAGAAACAATGAAGACAGCCTCACAGCGACGCATTGAGGTTTGTCTTTACTAATCACACTGGCAAGACTGCTGATTACAACCACAATAATCAATGTGACATCCCAAATTGAAAAAAGGAGAGAAGCTGAAAAATGAAAATTCACACCACCAATGAAGGATTCTTACCCATAACACACTCCAATACCAGATGAGCAGATGAGAGATTTTATTTGTCAAGGCTTATAATTACATTTTTAAGCAGCAGTAAATCAGGTATGTCCTCGTTTGTGGTTGCGACTACCTATTGGAAAGAGATCAGGATGAAATATTGGTATTGCTGCTCTGGGCTGAGAAGATGCTTGTTTCAGCATGTTGTGCATGTCACCCTTCCCACCACAGACCCAATCAATGCAGGCTTGACAAATCTCCCATGGACTGGGAATCATATTTTCAAGTGGTTGAAGGGCATTTGCTCACCCTGACTCTTACAGTGACCCAGCGCCAGCTTGCATTTACAACCTTTCACATCATTTGAAACATATAATCCACTCTGTATTCACACACTGACTTGAGGATGTCGTAAATCTCCACATGAACTCCATCTGCCACGAGAAAATACATGGTATAATATCGGATTAGGCTTGATTGTAACATCATATGTGTATAGAATAAGAATTTACAAACACTGAAATGCTCTAGTGTTGTACACCCACAGATCATGACTATTTTCTACATGCATTTATTTTTATTTTTTGGGGGCTCTGTTGCCAAGACAGAATCGGTTATGTCATATTTATTTATGCAGCTCATTTAAAAGCAAAACACATTGTTGCTTTAAGTGCTGTACAAACATCAGACAGATAAGCTTGTTTGGATCAATTTAATAACAAATAAAACAACAAATGAACCAATGACTAATACAATTATCCAAATAAAAATTATTAGCACTCTAAAATGGAAGAAATGAGCTATTAATTCCAAGTAATTGTCCTCATATGTGACCTTTTTAATATTCAGATTTAAATTTGTAGTTTTACACAGCTCCAACTTACAAGGAAAGGCTGTAAAATGTATGTTTTGCTCATATGAAATCCATACATTACATGTTTGGCCTTCACTGTAAACTCCTTTATACGGTGTTATTGTATTCTCATTCCAGGAATAGTCCAACAGATAATTATGTGAGGTTTGCAGACAGACTTTCCTTATTAGACAGTTCATTTAGCAATAATCCATCCAAGTATAAATGTGAATTATGGCGTATTTAATCAATTTTCCCCTATAAAGCATGGCAAACATATATTGTATCAACATTTTTCTCGCGTGCAATAGATTAGCACCCGTCAGAAAACCACTATTGGAGAAACAGCAGTCCAGATTTGTTGTGTTGCTGTTGCTGCTGAGGGAAGTACAGTCACTCTTTAATGTTGCTTATTTTGATGCAATTGCATTTGGGGAAGATTTATTCACAAATCAGTGAACAAAGACAAAACATTTCCTGAGTACTTTTATTTTTTTATGATTATTATTTATTTTTTTTTTTTTTACAAAACATAACTATCCTTGTTTAGCCCGAGCCATTCTCAAATGCAGACAGGCTTAAAAATATGGCTGAACAAACATCCTACATTTCCTATATTTTGACAGTTTCTTCAGACGTTTCACTGCTCACCCAGTGCACATGAGTGCACCTGACGTGTAGGCATATAAGTGAATGTTATAAATCGTTTGACCCGTGATGATCAGCCATACGAGCCAACTGTGATGTTCAAATCATGCCCCTCTCTTGCTCGTATTGCTTTTGCGTGTTATATCTGACACATGCTGGACTTTGACATGAGAATCACTCAGACCCTATAGATGTTAGTTCACAAAGGGACATTGGAGCAACAGAGCAGAAATGAACTTTGATTGAATTACACTGTTTTTTTCAGGAAGCCAAACATTTACTTTTTCATGCCATTTAACCTTGATGTTATACATTTGTGTATAATCCATTTCATAAGTGACTCTATTTCACATCAATCTGCCAGAATGATTAACTAATTAACAATTTTTCCATCAATTAAAATAGAAATTCTACATGCAATTTATATAAAAAAACCCCTAAAAAGTCACTAGAAAGTCTCTGAACGAAACGGCGCAAAAAAAGGGTTTTGCAGTTTGCAGATGCAGTTATTGTAAGTGTTATTTTTTCCTCTAAAATGTATGTATTTTCACATCATGTTGGAGTGTTATCATTGCAGTTTTTCTAAAACAAAACATGCAGGTTATATTTTTTGACATTATAAACAGGAGAACAAAACAAACATGCTCATTGGTGGGGTAATCATTCACATTCCCATGTACCATAACAAAAAATAATTACAAAATACAGTGGTAATACAGTTGTGAAGGATTTGACCTGCAATTTAGCATGATCATAAATGACAACAAAATGTGCTTGATAACGTTGACTCTGTTTGGCTTTGTAGGTGTGAAAAAACATCTAGGTGTTGAGACTCATCGTAATAAGATGATAGTTTTATTTGAAAATGCTGCTTTGCCAGAACGTCTTTATTCTCCTGAATATGAAAGATTGACTGAATTATTTTCTTTCCAGACTCTAACTTATAAATGGCTCAGAAGAGACAGAGTCATGCAGCTGACTCTGTGCTGAAACTGTTGATGATATGCAGTCCAGGTAGAAATAACATCCGTCCATTATGACTCGTTCACCGGGGAGTTAATAGTATAATTTGAGTGAAATGTGTGACCCCAAAATGTCAAAGAGGGAAGACATGTCACAGAGGTTTTCAGATTAGGAGTCTAATCTCAAAGTGGCCAGAGCTGTGTCTGAATTGTAATATTAAAGCTGAATTATTGGAGATACTCCGTAGGAATATTTAAGATTTGACATGTTAGCGGGGACTTTTATCTGATAAGGACGATATACCTCAGTAATGTAAGTCTGCGTGGAACCGGTGGGGTTGCAATGACCGATCAAAGGTGGTTAAGAGAGATAAATAGGGGGAATGTCATGACCTAAATGTGGGGCAACTCAGGATGGGGACGAAAATAAAAGCTCGAATGTGACAACAAAACCAGTTTCCTCCTGAAAATGATGGTGTGGCTGCACGCAAATGAAAACACTGAGGCTGCCAACCGCACTCTTAAACTTTCAAGGTGATACCTGATTCTTTGTATCAGCAGGAAACTGTTGCCAAGGGAACAGAATTACTTGACTGTTGATAAAGAATGTCAGGCAATCAAGAGGGAGCTGGAGGCGCTGAAGCACACTCTGATAGGGCGGCACCTACACCTCTTCTCTGAACAGGCATGTGGGAATCCTGACAATCCATCAGCTGCTCCATGGATACTGGTCAGATCCACTCTGCTCAGCGCTGTTGTCTGAATCTATCTGTCCCGGCGCTACTGCGGCAGGAGAAGCAATGTAAAGCAAAGGCATTCATAATGACAGTCATTACCTGACAAAAATAAACCTTGGAAGGTCACCGGCAGAGCAGAGCCAGTTTTACAAGGAGAGGCAGCTAAGAAATGTCAGTGCACCATTCTCTGAAGACTTCAACTGGGTAGTCAGTTAAACCAAAGATCTATAGCTTGACATTTTGTTTCTCTTTCTACAGCATGTCTGCAGCACAGTTTCAGGGGAGAGCTGTCAAATCTGCGCACACAACCCTCTTGTCTTTATGTAACATACCTAATTTAATGCTACTTGTTTCAAGTGGGAACTCTCATATCTACCCAGTGGTTAAGTGAATATTCTTGTTCAGAAATATTTTGTGTTACAAGACCAGCATGTTCATAACAGCTATTTTTTATTTTTTATTTTTTTTGCTTGTCTTTTCTCTGCAAACCCTCTGTTTACCACTGTAGGAATTAATTTTATATAAAAGTCTAAACCAGTAAACATCATCTGAGTTTTTTAATAATTTGCATAATATATCATTCTAAAGCTTGCTTTTTTACTGTGGTGTGTGCTTGATCTCACAAATTAAGTAGCTTTATATGAACAATACCCACTCTAGGGCTTCAGTTGTTCTATAAAGGTTTAATCCAAATGAGGTGTTTTGCTTGTTTTTTTTGTATGCACATAATGAGCTAATGAAAGATTTTGACTGCAGAACTATTAAATAATCCTGATTCGCAGACTAGCCTTCAAAGAGGGCAAATAAATGCACCAATATGCTTTGCGGGATATCAATTTTTTTCAAGTTAAAACTAATGATGTATCATTTCTTTTTTTGGAAAGAGGTACAATTAAATTGACAAAAATACTGCTAAAATCACTTGCTAATTCCTCTTTTTAGAGCGTTTTATTCTGAGGTTTGAGAAGTGGTTGGAAACAAAATGTGTGCGACAGAGAGCTCACTTCATACTCAACTGAATCATACTCAGTTCATAAAACTGAAAGCTGCAAATTGGAAGTAATTATGCTCCACTTAGTGCAGAATC
This sequence comes from Apogon talboti, assembly GCA_037367365.1. Taxonomy (NCBI): domain Eukaryota; kingdom Metazoa; phylum Chordata; class Actinopteri; order Kurtiformes; family Apogonidae; genus Apogon; species Apogon talboti. The sequence continues at coordinate 24,276,317 of JAPQRQ010000006.1, read as the reverse complement.
ACCTCTCTGAAGACTCTTACAAGCGAAAATGTTTGAATAACATCTTATGGCAGAGCATTTTCTTTCCATATTTGTTTATATAATTAAAATAAGCAACTAAAATGATAATGTTATATTCAGTGAACACATTCTGCTTTCTTTTTGTAGTGCTTTAATGACATGAAAGCCAGAGCTAAAGTAATTCTGAAGACTGAGAATAGCAGCACTTAAGGATTTTTCTTTACTTTTTTTTTTTTTTGTCTTTGTTGCTGCATGAAATTCATTGACAGTGTGGTGAGCCACATTTGAAAGATTCCTGGCAGGACTGATGCAGAAAAATCTGTGTGTAACAAAAGATACTGCCAATTTACCACCAAATCAGAATCCACTGAAATTAATAACCTTGATTAAATTACAGTGGCTCAGCCTGGTTAAAATCACCCACATGAACTTTTATAAGGCATTAAATATCTGGAACTGACAGATTCTCTTGTGCATAATGGAGCATTTCTTCATTTATTTCTTAATTTTTTGATGTATTATTACAAGGTAATTTTAGCAACTAATTAAAATGAGTTCCTATGGCATGTTTTGAACTTTTAATGACTTCAGGGACAGAGTTACTTTTTTTTTTTTTTTTTAGGGTGTATGATGTTCCATCTACTTATTCTTTCAGACTTAATAACTCATCAAAACATAATTTTCTGACACAGACAGCTCTGACAGCCTGCACACTTTTTAAAAAAAATTTTTTAACCCCACATTAGATAATAAGCTCTAACACAGCTGATTCATCCCAAGGCCAATATTTCTACAACAAACTGAGGAAACCTTTTCTTTGTGCACCTGGTTTTGTCCACAGGGATGCTGTCACGTTGCAGCACAAAAAAGCCGTTCTCAAACTGCTGCTACAGAGCAAGACACACACCAAAATATCACTGATGGAAGAGGAAACTTCACTGAGGTAAGAGATCAAATCTCTATATGTACTCATAGGTGTCTGTTATTGCAATTTTGGGTAAATTATTCTGCTGAAAGATTATTTTTACAGTATGTTTCCCCACCTCAGTTAAATTTTAGATAATGTCTCATAATTTCTACTTTCCAAGCATTTGGATGGGCATATTTTAAAAATATTTTTCCACCCATGTTTGGCATTTCTTTCGGTTCTATTGGCTGTCATTTCATCCTCCTCATTGTTTTTATTTGGCCACAATCACTTCCAACTGTCAGGACTTGTATCACATCCTTGCTTAATTAAATATAGCTAACAAATGTCACACAGGCTTTCATTTGACAGAATAGCTCTATTTTAACTGTAAAATAATAGAGAATGATCTTTAAACAAAAAAAAAAGAAAAAGAAATTCCCTTAGGGTCCAAACTCTTCAGGAATAAATATTTTATTCTACTTTTAACATCACTGAGCGCTATTCATTTTTCGTACTTAATCTCTTATTTTTATTTTCTCAACTTTGAAGTGTCTCTCCAGTGGCTTCATATAGAATTTCTATCTTTCCGTCTCCTATCGATTTAGAAGCAGTCAGAGCACCTGTTTTGAGATCTGAGGTAAAACAGGCTCAGCTGCTCAGCATCCTCCGTCTGATTTATCTGCAGCTAACCTCAAATTCATTTCAACTGAGAATATAACCCGCAAACATAAGGCATCTGTTTCTGAGATAAATTCTTTTCAGAGAAGGTTAAGAATTTGAGTGTTTTGCTGGGGAAAGTGTTCAAGTGCTTAACAACCTTGATCATGACTTATTTCCTGTTTGCATTGCAGCGCTCTCTGCTCAAAACTTCAACACCCACTGAAGCATTAAGTTTCAAAACATGTACTGCATCAAGTTTTTCCTCCATTGAATAATGCATAGTTTTCTGGATCAGTGAAATTGTGCTGAATACTGGTATCTCTGGAGCTTTGACTGGACATGTGTTTATGTAACCTTTATTTATACAGGTCGTCCCATTGACACATGCCGTTTCATTTACACAAGAGAATTGTTGTATGGTTTTAAAGGTGGGGTGAAAAAGGCTGCTGATACTTGAGAAAAAAAAATTTCCCATCCATCTTATTTTGGAGTGGTGGGTTGAAGGAAGGCACAAACGTTCTCGCAAAGATAAGCTGAAAAGATTTTGATGGTCAAAGGTCGCAGGTGAAAGTTGCCAAAACCTTTTGTCTGTCCATTCTAACCAGTACAATTTTTTAGAACCAGGTTCAGGGAGTTTCTTCAATTTAATGAGAGCGTTCACTTAGATTCAAGAATTAACTGATTATATTTTGGTGGTCAGAGGTCAATGGTTAAAGGTCAAAGGTCAAGGTCGCTAAAAAAACTAAACTAAAGGTTGCTAAAATAAAAAGTCTATCACTAACTGTAGATTACTACAAATGGAGAGAACTGTACAAACCACATTTGGATGATAAGGAGATATATTAGATTAATGTGAGATGTTTTTCCTGGATTAGAACTGCATACCTCGCCTTTAAAGCTTCTCCATTTTATTCTTAGTGGTGGTATTTAATTGCAGGTCTCTAAATAACATTTCCCAGTGTTTTGATGATGATGATGCCATCAGTCATCTGACAGTTGGTACATGCAGGCCATGACCCCACAGAAATCACATTTTTTACTTGCAGAGTTTACCCACAGAGTTAGATTTTTATCTGTGATAGTGTATACAGTCTGTCAGTACTAAAAGTGTTGAAGTCCACTTCAAGTGGAACATCATTATTTTTTTTTTCGTGTGTGAAGGCATACCAATGCCTTAGAAGGAGCCCCTGAAGGCAGCACTCTGCAATAAATGCCGTGCTCCAAGTCTGCAATAGTTAACAAGCAGTGGTTTTTCTGCTATTAAGATGGTATAAAGTTGCTGAGAGACACTTATGGACTGTCTATAACCCTGTGTATATGTGTGTGAAACACATATATGTAAGTTATGAGCCTGAATAAACTTTCACACCCAGGAAATTTCCTTATGCATATTTCAGACCATACAGGAGTTCTCATATATGGGGAATCATAAATATATATACAAAATTCCAACATGCAGTGGGGATGTTAGAAGCTGAACTCAGAATGAATTACTTTTTTCACCTGGTGATGTGAGGAGACGAGCCCTATGTGGACTCTCTTCTGTTGTCAGCGCCCGGCTCTGCTGGAGTTACACCTGTCAAAACACAGGTGTCCTAAGGCGAGTGAACTCTCCGTGATCTGAACTCTAAGTCAGTCTCCCTCCTAGATGTAACGATGCAGGAGCTCCATGGATCTTAATTACCTTAATTGTCTCTTAATTGGCTAGGGATCGCCATCTTCAATCAGACAGGGCAATGCACTGTTGTTTTGCTCCTGAGCTAAAAACTTGGTGTAAAGGGATACAAATTGCGCTCCTATTCCTGTTAATAGTAAGTCACTGCCTGCCACAGTAGCTATTTTAAGTATAAAATGAGTCTAAGGCGGGTCAAATTAGACTATAGCAGGCTGCACTGCATAACCTCACTGGTGGAGGTTATTCACTATAAACTAAATATACTTTGGCGGTCATTAATATCATCTCGTACGAGTGTGGGAAGCACAGTTTGCGTTTTGTCACAGCACAGTAAAAGGTCACTTCTTGTTGCTGAAGGTGATACACCACCTGCCATTAGTGGAGGAAGGTGGTGATTTTTCTGTTTGTTGCCATAGACACCAGCTCCCAAAACTGCAAATGCAAGGATTTTCATAAAATAATTTAAGTAGCTTTATTAAGCTCAAGAACCTTTTATGTTAAAGACAAAAAAAACCCCCACAAAAACAATATATAGACTCATACATCCACAATCTCCTATTACATCCTGAAATTGCGTTAAATTGCATTCTTAATTTGCTCTGTCATCCGGCATCTCTTGGTGACATGCATGGATGCATGTCTGTTCTTTCCTAAAAGAGTTTCTAATGGTGTGGATATGTTTTGGTGTGTTTAAGAGCATATTCACAGGGAAAAAAATAGAAAATGCATCTTTTATTTTTCTATTTCATGGCTTTTTTCTCCACTGTTGGTGCACTGACCACCACTCTCCTTCTCTTGTTCCTTTATAGGGAGGTTCCACGTTTGACCAGTTGGTTTTTGAATTCAAATGAAAAATATAGCACACTTTAACTGTAACTCACTTGGCAGGAGAGTCTGACTCATCAGACATCTATTTCAATGAAAATCTACTAACTTGCAGTGACACATGACTGGCAACGACTTCAGAATAATGCTACACATCTGAAACTAGATTGAGTAATAGCACTGCTAACAAATGTCTTGTATTCCCCAAGCTACTTTTTGCTGCCAGACTGTACATTGTACATCAATTATTATGGTATTCATAGAGTCTACATCATTACTGAATAAATGAATATGTCTAGATTGGTCAGTGACTAAATGCGTTAGCGGTTCAAGCCGTGTATTGAACCTGACATTGTTTCATTCACACTGATCATAGCCACTGAACAAATTGAAAAATCACTTAACTCAAGGGGTTGACAATGATGAGTTGTCTGAATCAAACAAAGACCATTTATACCCTTACCTGCCTTTGCAGTGGCTCCAAATCCTGGCTGTTCTCCAACAATTGGTCCTAATCGCTCGCTAACATGGAAACTCTCTGATTTGTACAGTCCTGAATGCTTCAAGTGGATGTGTCTGCTGCCAGGAGCCCACCACTTTTCCAAGACGGTCTGAACAAATTGGCTGCTGATAGGATGAGTTTGTAATTGTTGTAGAATCAGATAAAAACTTGCTTGACTCTTGCTTGGCATCCCATTTGACTAAACTCCTCCAACAGAACAGGAAACCTAAGGAGGAAGTAACAACTCACCATAGCTAATTATTATTTTTAAGGTTAAGTTGAGGAATTGGGCATCATAAGTCTTTACAATTAATTTTCTGCCAGCCCGATTAAAGAATATTAATCATCAAGCACTATAGTTTTCTTAGATTAAATAAAATTGCAGAAAACTTTAGATTATTAGTGATAGAAAATCGCTGTTATAAGACAGTTTTCACATGTCATGGTGCTGCTAAGTGGACACAAAGTCAGGCAGAGCTGTTAAACTCTTCCTCATCTGTTTCTCCTTCTGTCATTCATACAGATGCAACGCAGACACATTTGACAGCATGAATCTCATGTTGCCCCTTAAGGTTTTCCCTATTTCAGCCTACAAGCTTGCTCCCCTATTGCTTGTGCACCTTTTGTGCCAGCTATATTCCACTCTGTGGTTCAGAAAGATGCTGCCTTTTCTTTAAGATAAGATGTGAATTCATAATCACATTACACGAGCAAGGCATCAAGCCAGATATTTTTCACAGCATTAACAGAACAAAATGTGACAGTGTGTTGACTTTCCTGAGTTGTAAACTTACCTGAGATGAATTTGTTATATAAACTCGGGCTTAATGCTGAAGCAAATTATGTATAAATGCTGGCTAAAAACAGTCGAAGCTTGTCAGCTAGATGCCACTCTGTGACATGAATATAAATCGACAAATGTGAAGCATGTTATAGTAGTGCATGCTCTATTTAAAACATCTGAGGAGACTGTATAAGCTTAGAAATGGATGTTTTATCTTACACTTATAATCCTGTCTTAAAATTTACATGCCGCTAATTGGCAAAAGTAAATGTGTGTGAAGTAAACCTTATCCAGCCTGATTAGTTACAACATATACAGACCAGATTAGAAAATGGGTGTCATCTTTGCCTCATTATACTCTAAGTATGATACAAGACCGTTTACTTTTCAGTATTCACATTAAACAGCATTCCTACTCTCAGGAATAGTAATAATAATAATAATAATAATACATTCACACACAAAACATACACTCACTTTGACATGCAGTCCCTCTCCTACTTTACAGTCAAACCATGATATTCATCTAATCTTAAGAATTATTTTGCAGGATAAACTGTACATGATGGATATGGAGCACGAACCATGGTGTCTAACGCTGCCGTTGTACAATTTTACTTCTCTTTCCATGTAATCATGTATGACTTGTGTAAAACAATAATTAGCATTTTGTTGACTGGGAAAACACTGCAGGTGAGCCTGTTACATGGGGCAATTTCATTTCCTTCAAATGTAATAGACAGCTATATTTACAAAACATATTGTAGAAGGCATGCTAGCTTCTGGCATGGCACACAGGTGTTATTCCCATTAAGAGTTCATTTGGATGTCAGGTCTATCAAATAGAACGTGTCTGTCTATGTCTCTCATGGCGTGTGACTAGAATTCACACTGGCCGTACCATCATCGCCAAAGTTAATTGCACTCTGGCACTGATGGTGACCAGTAGATTTCTGTCATGATTTTATTGTAATACTGTAAAGGCAATAACAAGCTTTCATCTTTACACCTATTCACACTCTTTTACACACTGCAGAGTTAATTATGTATTTTATGAATGTACGCCAGTGAAACCCGTCAGAAATGACTGATATTAAATATCTTACTCTCCCAGATTTTAACACCTACAGTATTTTCATAACACCTAATTAAAAAGTAGGATATGGAAAGAAAAAAAGTGATAAAGGTATTATTTGTCAGCTGGTGTCTCCTGTGGCATGAGGAAGATTTCAGAGAAACATTCTATGCATCATAAAGGAATATCATAGTCAAACATATTGAGAAAAATCGGCCTATTAAAATGTATTAAAGCCTGCACTTGGTAATCCAGTCACTCCATATTTATTCATTTAAAATGAGCATGTTTTCCAAGTGATGCCCGTTCAGTTCTACAGCTAAACAGATAGCTGAAAGAGATATGCGCTTCAAAGCAAAGCTGTTTTTTACATCTCAGTCAGATCTTCTGATCCTCTTCCGCAGATTGTTTTGAGCACTGGTGATATTGGTCAGGGAAAGCAGTCTCGGTAGCTTAATCCACAGTCGGTGCTGCATAACAGTAGCTATTGAATATTGGATGATCAGCCCCCGGGGAAATTAATGGGGTATCACAGCAAAGACACGTCTATCAGAGGTCTGGTTAAAATGACAGTGGCAGAAAAAAGGGGAAAAAACCAGCCATGAGCCAAAATGTTGGGCATACTTAGTGTTATCTGTGGAAGTTGCAGAGCTGCAGGTGCCCAAGGCTTGACTCCACCTCCCTCTCGCTTCCTGTACACACACTTGATTCCAGTGTGGAAGGAGCAACAACAGCTGTTTAACCTGGAGCGCTATTGTCCAATGGAGGGGATTTATGGATAAAAGACTGCCAATGTAGAGCACAGACAGCGCTGTCGTAGTCACTTACATTGGCCATATAAAATGGCACGTATTGAGCCTAACAGCTGCTTGCAACTTAGATTTTGCGTACTTTGCAAGACTGCAAACAAAAGCATGCCCTGTGAGAAAGACGAGTGAGCCGGAGAAGGATTATATTAAATAAGCTTTCCTGCGGTGAAGGCTTTGTTAATGGCAGGTGCAGTACACACAGAAGCATATATACGGTCTGCCTCCCTGTTGGACAGCTCTACTGATGAATCCTGCACACTCGCACTTATAGCTAAGTCCCACATCTATCCTAAATGGCAGGTGAGGACAAAATTGTCAATTTTGCAGAACGAGTGCGAAGACCAAAGGAAAATAGTTCACAACAGATGGTATCATTACATATGTGATAATCAATTAATTGACTGTACCAACATAAACTTACTCATATTTGTAGTCTATTCTCATAGTATTACCAGACCAGCTCACAACTAAATGGTGTATTTAAAATCTGCACAGCAAGAAGAAAGTTCAGACCCTCTAAAGGGCAGCAAACACCATCTGAATGCACTTAACAACCATGGAAACTTATTCTAACTACTCTTTGAAACATAGCAGCCCCGCCGGACACCATGCGGAGCTAAGTGAAGGTCACTGGATGCAAGAATTGTTGAATTGTTGGCAATGCGAGACTGATCAGGAATATGAAATAAGCAAGTTGTTAAAAGATGAAACTTGTATGCGACTGAGGGTGAAATTTGCCTGGAAGCAGAAAAGGACAATGATGTAAGTGTGGACCAGGTAGTCTTCAGTGTATAACGGCCTGTAATACAAATGGTGTTCGGCAATGTGTCCTGAAACTTTGATTCCGATAAAGCCCCATTTCAGAAGAACACTAATTGTAATGTATGGTATCCCTCTTTTGTAAGTCGTTTGTTTCAGAGATTACAGATAAAACACTCAAAAAGTGCTACTTTGCACAAAGTCATGTAATTGCTGGTCACAGACATGGTTCTTTGTTTACACAGTGTTTGCTAATGGGGACTATACTTGCTAGCCTGTGAGGGCTGACCTGCCTACAGTGTGGCAAAGGCAATGTTGCATGATTTATTCACATCCTGTGGGGTTTCACTTGGTAGCAACTGTGTTTCAGCTTGTCAGAAGTCATCAGAAGTTCTGTCTTTATTTAAGCACATACACTAAAGCTAAGCTCCAAATAACAGCAGCATTTAATCGTATTGCTCTCTTGATTGACACATATCCAGTGATTGACTTAGGCCCAATCCCAATTCACCCCTTGGCCCTCCCCCTTACCCCTACCCCTTGGCCCTTGCACTTGGCACTACCCCTTGAAATGGAGTTGCAAGGGGTCGGGGTTGAAATGTTCCCCAAGTAAATGGAGCAACCCTTCAAGACCTGTTATGCCATCGATGCTGCTATGAACAGATGCAACAACTTTGTTTCCCAAAGAATGAATGAATAGTTCGTAAGAGCAGGGGAGGGGGGGGGGGGAGTGACTAGTTCGTAAGATGGAAGTACTGCATAAGTATCTCTCTCTCTCTCTCTCTCTCTCTCTCTTTTTCTCTCTCTCTCTCTCTCTCTCTCTCTCTCTCTCTCTTTCTCTTTCAAATTTCACTCACTACACACAGGCCTTCATCATTGGCTGCAGGTGCCAATGAAAAAGAAGGGGACATATATTTACTCATATGCTTATTTAAAAAAAAAAAAACAAGATCCAGGGCTAGCCCCGACTGCCCAGGTCTAACGACGCCCATGAATGGCACATTTGACATACATCAGCAGTTGTCCTGCTCTTCACTCGGTGTGTATTGCTCTAAAATCATTAGTCAAACGTCAAGTCTGAGAATCTAGTCTTTAGCTTTAATGAGCTCAGCAGTGGACTATTCAAAGTAAAACATAAGGGCACCCAGCGATCTCTGCAGATTATTTATTGCTCATCAGTGAACTGCTCAGTTTAATATGGTGTTGCACCATTGAACACAAGTAATGCATAAATCGGCTCCTGCCCTGGGGGTTGACTCACCCTCCACCCTGCAGTGCTCCCGTGTGACTCAGGCTGCTTTGACATTCACCTTCCTGCCCTCATGGGCAAAGTAACAGACCAGTAGCTCTAACCTTTACTCAACCACTGATTTAACCTGCCTGTCTGCACTGATAACACACTCACTATCAGAGTAAGCGCGAGAAGAGGAGATGAGTGCTGCCCTGTGGTGCTGCTGTGCTCTGGTAGGGCCTTTAGTCACTGCCACCCATCCTGAGTGTGTTAGCCAGCATCCGCCTTTTATCTCTGCCTTGGTAGCCTCTATTCCATACACCCACTGAACCTTAACACTCATCTATTCTACAGCACAAAACCATGGCGTGGAGCCTTGAAACTCACCTACGTGAACTCACACAATGGCAGCCTCCAGATGCATCTAGTCAGATGCTACCGCGGAGGGGCTCAGGCATCACTGTGATTGAATGCTGTCATTTTGGTCAAGATTACTTCTTGACATACAGAAAACTTCTTTAGCAAAGGTCCTCTTCATTTGAGCACACTGAAATTGTTGGTTTATGGACGTCGTATTCTGTTGGCGCAGTAGCGAACCACACACAACAACAATGCATTAGTTATGCTTGCGACAGTATCTTACTTAACCTCATTAAGACGTTACACCTTATTAAATTATTTAGGTCATCTGGGAAAAGCATCTTTCTAAAACAGTTTAACAGTCAATAAATGTCACGTTGACATTCTCGTTAACACAGAAAACACAATTATGGGAGCTGGTGACACAAGAAATGTGTTTAGAACCATATAAACTCTGGAATACGACCCTAAGGATTTCAAACTTACTGTATGTGGCATTAAGTCTTAATTCTACTCGAATATCTAGTAAAACATCAGACATGAATATTCATCCAACCCATATGGCATCACTGATTCTCTTTGAGTTTTCTGCTTCACAAGTGAAGTCCAGTAGAGCATATCTGTGAAAGCAAACAAAATCTGCTGAGGATTTTCCGTTAAAGTTCCTAATGACACAGACTTTTACAGAAGAACGATCATCCAATAAGTACAGCTGAGTGTTCTGTATGTTATGTATGAGCAAAAAGGTGTAACCGCGTGCGCATATGCAGCCTTTTTTTTCCCCCCCTCCGACAGATGCTCTCCGAATCTGTGCTGTGAGTGATTATGTTTGTCAGGACGGTGGTCTGTTTGCTGAGCGCTGGAGAGTGAGATTGAGAAGTGAGAATAGCCACCAAAGATAGACAGCTGCAGAGTTGTGTTGATTGCCACTTCCTCTTGTGTGATTTGAAATGAGTTTCTCGGTGGGGAAAAAAAAAAAAAAAAAAGTCTCCGCCTCCTGCATGTTTGGTGCTCATCCCACTGCACTGCTAATCAAAGCTGTGTCCACCTCACATCACTATGCCAACGCTTTAGGTGCTAAACTAGCCTTGTTACACTAGCAACCTAGACTGAGCCTTTCATCTTCACACAGAAATGGCATTGCCACACAGTCATTCTCTCACTGAAGGGGCATCATAGGACAGAAAAGAACAGTGTTTGTTGCACAGCAGTCTAGATAAGAATACGGTACAATGCTCGTGTGTGTGCACTCAGACTCTGTTGCTTTTGCAATTGGACTAACAAATTGTCTCCCTTGTAATCAGCCTCTCCTTGCCTGCTGTTTTCATCACAATTCTTTTGAATGTTCTGTTGCCATGGCACCTTGAAGAATCTGCTGGAGTGTTTTTTTTTTTTCTTTCTTTTTCTTCCTGAGATAGCGATTCTCATTTTTCTGTCCGCTTACCTCATAGATAAAAACACTTTGGATCAATTTGACACAAAATTAGTACATAATGTAAAAATAGATTGGCAAAAAAAGGAAAAGACAAAAAAAAAACTGTTTGAGAATATAAAAAGAATACGGGCCTTCTTTGCACATGTACTTGAATTTTTATTGCGTTAATTGAATTTTGAATATACAGAAACACTAATAAATATGGATTTTGCAGCTGCTCTAGGAAGGACTGCGCAGACTCGATCAGGAGCAGTGGCTGAAATTATGCTCCCCTCACCCACAGTATCCACACTGACGTTACAGGGCAATACCTACACACAATATTAATATAACTTTGTTGGGGGGGGGGGAAACTTTTCAATCTTCTTAAAGTACTTCCCTAAGAGGTACAATCTGAAACCAATGTACTATGTATTCCTCAATTTCCAAATAACTTCATGACTTAAGAGCTTTTCAGTGAATAAAATTTGACAGATGTTCAGCTCATGTTTTGAGCCACTATGTAGAAGTTATTACACCATTTATGTTTGGATTGGACTTTACTGCGGCACTGAACAAAGTCTGTATTTTAGTTAAATTGCCTGACTATGTGTGGTGGTTACTTATATGGAGTTACTCCTAGCTCTGCAGTTCCTCTTAGATCTGCTGATCTTGTTAGCATCTTTTTGCTAATTGTTCTGTTTTTTTTCTAACCTACCCCTTAAGTGTGATGCATGTCATTATGCAGCATCACATAGGCATGATAGAGGTGCTGTCTATATATAAATACAAGGAAAAAAGACAATAGATGTAACCTGTGAACACAAGAGTGACATAGAATACTTTAGTTTGGAGGCATATGCCTGACGACTTGGTTAATAGTTCAGTATTTTTATTGGTATTGAGCAGTGAAGGTGCACATTTCAACCAAGTGTAAAAGTCATTTCACATCCCTCTATGGCTGCTGCAAGAATACAAAACGTCCTCATATTTATTTATCTAGTGTTGTAAAATGTACAGGTAAGACCAAAAAAAAGAGGTTTCTAAAAATATACCAAACAAGTAAGCCTAAGCAACAAGATAACAACCAAAGTTACAAATGAGTGACAATAAATAAGAATAACAAAAGAATTTAAATATAATCAGTGTAGAGTGCTTTAAGTTGTTTTAGAGTATACTTATCTATTTTTCGGGTATATATGGACGTCAAAGTGAGATTTTTTTAAGACTAGTAAATAGTAAAACTAAAGGAACATGAACCAAACAAAGTAAAACTCATAGCAAACTGATAATAACCACCCAAACAATATACAAAACTCACATCTACTCTTACAACAGCAAAAAAATGTCTTTATTTGCTCTTGAATACAGAAAAAGAGGGAGAACCAGTCGTAAGGGCCAGATTTAGTTAAAGTGTAACTTTAACTCCAGTTCTAAGTCTTAACTCTTTAATGGCTCAAAGTCAGAAAGAGGCTGAGAGGAGGGGCTGGATGGTTAGGTAGGTAAGTAAGATTTATTTATATAGCACCTTTCACAGAGAACGGTCACAAAGTGCATCACAATAAAACTAGAGCAGTTGAGTAAATGATAAAATAACAGACGCAGAATAAAAACACTCAAATACATAACAATACAGACAGAAACAGAGTAAAAAACATAAAATCATATTAGGCATATAGCTGTGGATGTGTGTCCCTGGTGCTTTCGTATAGGGTTACTATTGCAGCATCATTATTTGCAAATCCCACTTTCCTTAAGGCTGCAGTTACAGACAAATCTGCAACACACACATCTCCACACATTTTTGCAGCTCTGACATAAGCAGAGCTGAAGCTCAAATCACTTTTGTAAAGTCAGCCCAGTGAGAGACACATCTGAATATAAATAATGACTTGTAGTATATATTTCTGTACGTTTTATATTCTTAAACCAATTGTAATCAATACATGCATTGATAGGTTTTGCATACACATTTACAGACACATGCACATGTCTGTCTACATGTTAACAGACTTCAGTTCACTTACAAATGTATGGCTTCACCACCTAAAAAAGGCCCACATACAAAAATCAATATCACCTTAAGTGTATGCTATATATAGACCAATTTTGCTGCTTGCTATCATACAGTCTTGTCCCACAGGGAACCAAAGCCCTGAAGTGCTCGTCAAACCAGCCAAACCTTCCAAACAATAACAGCAATTATACAGCTGCCACGATCATCCAGCCCACTTATTTTACTATGTGACTTCAGTGTTTTAACAGGTTCGTTCAGCAGATCAAAGCAGTGCTGCAAATGAGGCTCTTTATACAAATGTGGAGGTTCTGCATAGAGAAACAGAACGGCTTTAGCTTCCCGTCAGAATGAGACTTGGCAGATTCCCACCGCAGAGCCGGTAACCTCTGATTAGAGGCGTTAATATCAATTTTTATACACATTTCATGGAGTAGAGTGATCCCAAACAGTTGACTCCTCAAGACCTAAGATAATTTTAAACCACAAGTGACATATTGATCCACTTCCACATATAAAATGCAGTTTTTTGTAAATAAATGTTTCCTGTATGTCATCCAAAGAATGTATTTGTTTCATCTCAATTAAGTCACATTATTCAGTTTACAACCAAAACCATATGTTTTAGCATCACTGTAGGGAGGGTATCATCTCTGGTCATTACTCAAACATAGTAAGTAATGTTCAGACTGGCTACCACTTGTCATAAAATGTAAAAAGATGAAAATAAAAAGGTGGAATAGATGAAGTCCATACTGAGCTACTGAAGAAAAATAATGGAGCTCATGAAGGCGACTTGCTCAGTTTGTAGATATTAACATCATCCTAAGGTAACAAATATATAATGATTTTTTTTCCATGTGATTATACACTAATGAAAACATAACTATGAATATTACATTCAATTTACGTAATTATACCTTCCTAAACCCCCTTAAATATCACACACTGGACCTTTAATTAAGTCCAACATGTCCTTTGGCTCTGACTTCTGGTGTCTGTTTTCACCAGTTAATCACCAACTTTGCTTCCATTTAATGCTGGACACACAGCAGGTTTATATCCTTCTATGCCCTAAACAGCTGTCAGTTACTGCCAAAAACCAATGCTTAGGAGAAGAGTGCCAACAACCCAAAACAGTGAAGTTGTAGCCTGTGTGAAGCACAACAGAGCTGCAGATTTGGAAGATAATTCTCAGCAGGTTTATCACTTTAATATACAGTTGCTATTTTTGCAGTGTTTTGAAATGGAAAATATATATACAGTATGGCAGGTGTAAATTCATATGCCATATCCACACACAGCTTGTGTTTATGTCTAAGTTACACAATATTGTACGTATTACAAATATTCATATCGTAATAGAATTTAATTTAGTTTTTAACATGAATTATATATTTGCTTTCAAGAGCTCTTGCTTGCTGTCAGTAGAGGCTGACATGTGTCTTTATATCAAAGAGTAAAAATCTCTCCCAAGATCAAAAAGGAACCCAAAATGTGTACTGAATAATCCAGCTGAACTTAAGAAAAAACAGACAAAGCTTTCATGTCACTTTCAGCCTTCATCAGGGCTCTATGAAAATTTGAAGTAAGTGATAAAGCAGCATCCAAGATACCGACAGCCTCAATTGACCGTACAAGAAGTACAAAAAAAGAGAAAGGCAAAAGACTGTAGGCATGCAGTGGTTCATTAACTGTAAAATAAAACAACAGATGTGATGGATGATTTCATGCCCCCATGCAAAGTAAAACAGAGTGCTCTTTGAAAGACCGAATTACTGAGTGCAGGAGCTCCATTAAGAGAGAGAGTGTCAAAAAACTGTGTAGAAAGCCACTTTAAAGAGGCCAGACATCCCACGTCTGCTTTTTCTTTTATTGCCATTGAGAAGGTGTCTTTTAGTCCGGGAGGAGGTGATTTAAATTTCATTAGAAGAGGAAGAGAGAGACCTTTTGGATCTCTCCTTTTTAAAAGTCTTAACCCGAGATGAATAAATGGGGGACCTGATTTTTAAACAGCACCACTACATGTTTTAATATAGTCCAATGTCAGATCCTTAATTACACTTTGAGATATAATTTTCAATGTTTTTAAATACTGTTGCCTAAGTGGCCTGATGGCTGCATATTCAGTATATATAAAATCCTGTTACAAGGATGAAAGCTTTGACAGCCAACACATGTTGATCTTTACTCTCTAGTCTTTAGCCACTTTTACACAGAGATCCCGGGAAAAAAAGGTGAGATGGTGATCCCACCTTTTTTCCACCACTGACTGATTTACACAGCCAAGCCAAAGGAGTAACAGTACGGCTCTATTACTACCTCCAGAGGCGTTACAGAGACGTAACAGAGGTGGGACAAAATAATCCCACCATTTCATTTACACAGACGTCGTTCCGGAATAACGGTGAAATATTCCCGGAACAGAAATGCTGTGTAAAAGCGGCTTTTGTGTTTTAATTCAATTTCAGCTCAATTCTGTATTCCTCTTTTGCCCTCTGTTGGTATTCTGACTTCTGTTGTTGTGCCCTCCTGCTCTGGTTTGCCTGTCAAAGCACTTTGTAAACTCAGTTTTTAAAGGTGCTATACAAATAAAGTATTATTATTATTATTATTATTAT
>JAPQRQ010000006.1:24235005-24255332 GCA_037367365.1 Apogon talboti | reverse complement strand
TATCTATCTATCTATCTATCTATCTATCTATCTATCTATCTATCTATCTATCTATCTATCTATCTATCTATCCATTTCAATATGTTGTTGCATAATGTGCACAATTTTGCACCAACTTAAACGCAGCTATTCATAGTCTGTCTCATATAAGGGTGTCTTATCTTGTACAGATGCTTTCAGGCTACTTGAGATCTCCCTTATGGAGTAAATCTCACGTGGTGGAGCAGTTATTGATACTATTAATGCTCTTAGGCCCCAAACGGCCTTCACATATCCACTTGCTGAGGCTCTTTTACTGTGCAGTGAAGATGCTTAAGCAGTGACACATGAGTTGAATGCCCAGAGTGCATGTGGAAATGGCCCGGGCGTGTCTGCATCAGCACGATGCATAGGCCAAGACTTTTCATAAATTAAAGACAGCATTGAAATGTTTCCTACAGGGATAATTGGCCTGATTGTTGGAATCGTACTGGGTAGGAAATACTGTGGAGCCTGTGAGGTTGAATGGAAAGGAAAACTTGTTCATGTTTACTTGAGTTTAAGATTTGCAGTTAGATCATGATTTTGTGGTATAGTGGATGTGGGGGCCTCAGGAGGATGCTATGTATGTGAGTAAGAGGAGTAGACCTCAGCCGAGCAGGTTTAGAGATGATAGAGAGGCATGAAACACTGATGCAGCATGATAATGATCTCATGGGCGCCCTAAATGAATGCTGGCAATCACGTTTGCTGCTGAAATGTTTAGCCCCTGTCATCATTTTCTTGTTACTCAATAGCTGGCTTTCTTAGCTTCAAGTCAGCATTTGTAGGAAGTTTGTTGCTGGTGCATGGGCGTCGTTAGACCTGTGCATTTGGGGTTTAAGCCCTGCATGTTTTGGCAGTAGCGCCGAATCTCCGAGCACACCGTTTTTTTTTTAATTTGTTTGTTTCTGTTTTTAAATAAGCATATATGTCCCCTTCATCATCGGCGCCCCAGATGTTTTCAAGTCCTAACGACACCCGTGCTGGTGCTGTTCTAATTTTGGCGTGCAAAGGCAGCGCAGGGCCGAAGAGGTCAGTGTCTGGTCGCTGGAAATATCGGTTCATCACCCAGAGGACATTGGAAACAACAGATGGGAAAAGCAAGAGTCCAAGACACCTGGATGGAGGGAGTGAGGTTGTAAATTCATTAGTTGGAGGTGGGGTTAGATGTCAATATGCTTACACTGAAGTCAAGTGAACATCCCTCATATAGCTGGGTTTTATCCTCATAATTCCTTCCAAGACATCCCTTGGGGAAGATGTAAGCGTTGGCCAGCTGGATTTCTACATCAGTGTGTGCAGTGAGTGTTACTGCAGCTTACAGCGCTATTGGAAAACACAGACTACCAGCTGCATTACTGTATACGCCCTCCTCCAGCCTGAGTGAGCCATGGGACTGTACATAGTACTACTATACATTCTTAAATGCCAGTGGTGAGTAGACAGCTCTTCATGGCTGTGTACTGAGATAAAGCAGTTAGAATAACGCTGTGCAATTTGACCAAACTGTCATATCTTAATGTAGGTGATTTCATATCCAGATAATGACATATAGGCCTGGATGGTGAGTCAGCCTCAATAATTGCTCCCATCAACATCAAACCACCACTTGTTTCCAGTTGAAAAGCTGATTTTTGCTCTGAAGTCAAAGTTGACAAATGCAGGTGGCTATATGTGGTTTGAAACTCTTTCTTATTTTCAGTACATGTATGAGTCATAACATGATAAGCACTTGCCAAGAAGCAGAACCTTTCAGAAAGCTAATGGCAAAACATTCAAGGCAATTACAATAATAAAATTTGTGTTTAATATTATAATGTGCAAGTAGTTATGTAAAACAAAACAGTGACACATGGAAGTGTTGTAACAGTGTCAACAAAATAAGGATAAAAGGGAAATGTACATTGCAATATATACAATTACTGCAATCTCCATACAGTATTAAGTATAGTTTTATTTTCCAGCTCTAATGGTAATAGTACTTCAATAAATACCCACATAGAAAAGGCTGTTTGCAATGACATGCTAAATTGTACACTCAGCAAATAAAAGATACTTGTAGTATTTTTATTCTTAAAGTAATAGAGCATAGAATCAAATGATAGATGCTTTTCTGTCATCACATGATTTATATTGTCATACCACACAGACCTAAGTAAGAGGAAATTGAAAGGGGTTGGGATTTGGCCTTGTTTATAGGCAGACAGATGACCTTTACATCTAACAACAATAAATACACACTTTTATGGCAAATATAAACACAAGCAGCACATTGAAATTATGTTTGGTTTGCATCATGCAGCCTCAACGTAAGGGACATAAAAAAGCCTAAAAAATCAGGTTAATTAAATTTCTTTGATGGAGGGTCGATATCCTTGAGATGTATTGGATTTGCAAGCTGAATTATCATTGAATGCAGCAGGGCTTTGTGCGTATTTATAGGCTTCTATACTATACTGTATATCTGTGTTGCAGTAAATAGTGATGATCACATCTTTGACTTGCCAATGTGTTGCAGGATGTTACAGCAGAAGCACAGAGCACTTGCTGTCATGTATTTGCCTAATGAAATCAGGCAGGATGGTCATTATCATTATCATGCATTATTGCCAACACTCCCATGTTTAGCAGCGTTAGTGCAGGCAGGAAATAACAACAGAACAAAATCATATCTCAGCAGGTAATGCACGAGAGGCGAGCGACAATGGCTTATGTGTAGAAGTGTCTTCTTTCTAGGTTGCTGTATACGGGCCGTGGGGTGAGATTAATGGGGTCTCTCTTGCTTGCCATTCTGTTGCATTGTGTTACAGCAGCTGCTCATAGTGCTAGTGTCATGTGTTACCATTATGAAATCAAGACTAGAAGAGGGCTATCAGCCACTGCAGGAATGAGAGAATAACACCAAGTACAAGCTATTGATTGGTGTTTGGGATAGAGACTTCACAAGAGAATTTATAAGCCTGTTTTAGTTCTTTGCTGCAGGAATATGAACATGGTCATTTATAGTGAGTCATGTTCACAGTCTGACATTTGCAAATTGTACACATTTGCTCAAAACATTTCTCAGCCGAGGCTTATGCTGTAAAAATGAGAGAAAGCACTGACTTTTTAGCATGTACATTTTTTTTCCCCTTGCTGTGCTCTATACAAATGTGCACAGTTATCACAGTACAATAAAATAACTTCAAAAACAGCATGCATGAGTGTGGAGGGAGACTGTTCAGAGCTTTAAAAAACTAATTTATTAGGAAATGAGAGGGGTTAGGGGTCCTGTTATGCAAATGAATTTAATGTTCAAAACTCCCTCTGCTTTTGCATGAATTGCTTTTTTTTTGCATTCTTGCACAGTTTGGAAATAAACAAGGAAAGATCAAAGAATGTTATGAGGCAAACCATGACAGACTTAAAACAAGTGACGGCATAGAATGGGAAACTCTACCTTCCTGGAAACAGCTGAATTTTGGACTTTGCATGGAGAAATGATCTGAGCGGGAGTAAAAGTAGAGAATAAGTGGTAATTAAATTGTTACTAGTGGACAGAATAAGATAGATGTTTCTCCCAAGGCAAAGTCAAGTTATTTAGTGCTTGAGATGCATGAGAAAGAAGTTGAAGGAATGGTATAATTACAGCTAGCCAAAAAGATCAAACGAATAGCCACCAAAACACTGCAGTAATTAAACTGGAGCTAGCCTTGATTTCTTTTAGGTCAGCCAGGAACATAGTGTCAGAGAGAAGTTCTTAACTCTGGAGGAAACACCGCTAAATAAATTACAATCCCTCATGAAAAACCTCTGTGCTATGAATTTTAACAAGTGCAAAAGGTAAAGACGCTGAAATATTACACGGTTAAGATACTGCAGTGTTATTCAAGCAACAAACAACATCACTGATGACTTAGTCAGGGACTCGGATGCTGCCGCACATGGGTCTGACCCGCTCTGACCTGCTCCAGCTTTTCGATATTTGTCTTTGTTTTTAGAGGAAGGGCACGTGTAGTTCAAAGACATACACGTCAGATGGATCAAAAACTTTAGAGGTGACCTTGTGTTTGTTAGTTCTCTCTTGGACCTCTTGTCTCTTGTTTCTCACCCTTTGTATGCTGAAATAAGCTGCTGTTCTCACGTAACTATGAGCGGGGCTGTTTCCTATAAGTCGCTGTGAATTAAAGTCAATCAATCAGCAGCGTAGTAGACAGTTGTTTGCAAATGTTACGACAATGTATATAAAACGCAAAAAGTGAAAAATTGCTCAAGTGCAGTCAAGGCCGAGCTGCAGAGATATTATCAACATATATAGACGACTTTAGCACTCGGTCACGTTCCTATATATCTTCTAAATTTGCATTCTGACTTAGTAACCTTTAGAAGTAATGATTTCTGCATGGTTCCTTTTATCTTTGAGGCATTTAGTGCCTCACGTCTGAGCAGTACATGTTAATAAGGAACACTGTCATTTATTGTCAGAGAGCATGCATGTGCGCCTGGAGCAAGTATGTTAACTGTGGCTAAATTGATATTTGTTGTATTTCTGAGAATTGGCTGATTTAAAAAAAAAAAAAAATGGATGCAGAGAGCAGTGGTGTTTAAAAACTGACCTGTGTGGTGCTACATGGGTGTCACATGTAAAATGGAGCATTAGGGTGTGACCAGAATGTACAATGTGAGCTGCTGTGGGGAGCTGTCGATGGAAACAGTGGAGAGGCGTTTTGACGAAGATGAGCTGTCTGACTCTGGCGTACGGGCTCACGTGAAGATCTATAAGCAGAGCTAATTATTTCAGGAGGAGTGTGCAGTATGTGGTACGATAGTGAACGGTCCTACTGAGCCCAGTGGTAAGCAGCTATCGTATTGCCATGTTGAACCTGTCTAGAATAGGCAGCATCACTACACAAATATTCAACTGGGGGAAACATGTCACCTGCTGCAGAGCATATGGCATTTAAGCTGCAGAGGAGCATCACATTTTATATCCATGAAATATACTGTGCATGCTACCAGGCAGTTTCCCCATTCTTTCTGTTGACTCTGATAAGAAAATTATTGGTGGCATCTGTCCCCCTCAAGAATCACTGTTGTGCAGTCATCCCGCCACAGAGACAGGCTTTAACTGTTAGTCCTGACAGTGTGTGTCAGAGCCTTTATACGGCCATTTAAATAAAAGGGTTTGATCAGGGAAACATGAAACAACAGCGGGGTGTAGTACAACAAGCAAAACTTCCAGTGATGTCTTAAACTGCACCTTCCAGTCCTCTGCTGTTTACCTGAAGGTGACATTGATATAGATCATGCTTTCAGTAGCTGCATCTGGTCATATTGATCAATATCTTCTACCAGAACAGCATTTCCCTTCAGCTCTCTAGAGAAAGCCAATTAAGACAGCTACACTCCCTCATACCGAATTTGAAATGCACACAAACACTATCTTCCCCACAGTCCCATTAAATAATGCATAAGAACAATATTTTATTGTATAGCACTTGCAACCAGAGGCCTAACTAGTTCTATTCAAGCTTTCTCTTCTGAATGTAGGAAGCATTGGGTCCAAATATATTGGGTTTAATGCACTATTCAGTCTTGACAGAGGCATTAAGAAAAAGATAATGCCTCCATGAATTACTCCCACTAAATATTCCACCGTGAGGAGAGATGACTCTGTCATTGTATATTGATTTGTTTATCTTAAAGTTGTTTGACATACTTTTCATCTGATTGTATCGGCCTCATTGGAGATGTCTGACGCTACGCCTGTTAAAGTCTGGAGGTCAGCAGATGCATGAACTATTCTAGTGAAGTGAATAGTTAAGAGCCTCAACCTCTATATTCTCTTTTCTCTGTTGGGTTCAGTGTCTATAGCTCTAGTAGAGCTACATGCATAATCTAGCAGCCAAGTACAAAACCAAAAAAAAGTCTGTGAATAATATCTTGTCACTGACCATATTTTTATCCAGTTTTTTTATGCATGTCTTTAACCAGAGCAGCGGGAAGTTAGATCAATTTTTACTTTGTGCCATTTGAAAGGCGACTCCTTTTATGCTTTTTTAACAAGTTGAGAATTAATCACAGGTAATTATTTCTTTCTTTCTGTCCTAATACTTTAATGGCTAATCACAGTGTGCGGTCCAGAGGATTCACAATCAACTTGATTTCTGTGTAGTGTTTTGAGCTAACAAACAATAGGAAAAAACTCGCCTTGATTAGATCTTTCCCCAGTCTTTATGTCTGTGAGGAGAATTTCATTGGTGTCGCACAGAGAAATGCCACTGCAGTGATCCCAGTCTAACCAGGCTTGAAAAAAACTGCACAGCCTGAAGAAAATGAAAAATATATTAGCTTGTAGAAACAGTGACGGCAAAGTATCCGTGCATTTGGCCTAAATCCATGAAAGTCATATTTCAGCGCATGTATTATTTGATATATATCTAATATACACACAGCAGTCACAAGCTGATAATTTATTGCCGTGGGCCCTTCGAAACAATAACCTAGCGGGTTCATCTTAAGGTATGCTGCGCCATGTTTGTGTGAAGCTGGGGATTATTGCTGCTTAAATCTTACAGACCAGTGAAACCTTTATAGCCCTGAAATACAGAGTACATACTCTCAGGGTAGATTTAAAGTAGAGATGAGAGCAATTTATGCTAAATTATAGCACATATAACTATTGATCAGTGTTTTTCATAATAGATCTAGATTAATTTGATGCTGGACTATATATCTATATGCGTGTCTGAACCAAAAACATTTACCTTTACAAGGTAAATTAAAGTTGCAAATAACCTACTTAGGCCCGATCCTTTATACAGTATGGTCCATTTATTTGGAAACATTTTTCTGTAGCTAAGCAGTATAACACATTGATCAGCACATTATTACACATACATGAGCAGAAGGATACTGGAGCAGGGTGGATTTCTTGCTGACACAGAGGTTGAACCGTGGCTCAGAAAATCCATCCCTCCAGTCCACATGTATTGGGTATTTCTATCCTTGTTTCCACGTTGTTTACTAAGGTTTGTCTATTAATTATAAGGCGAGTTGCTCTGCCCAAAAGTAAGTTAATTTCAGTAATACTTCATTTTGGTGATATTTATGAGCTTGTTTCTTGGGGATCGATTTCTGTATCTGTGGAATGTGGCCAGAGACTCCCATGTGTCCAGAGGCTGATTTGCTGTTTAGTGGGCCTTTATAAATCTTTCAGTGCATTATAATTTTCATGAGTTGTATACATTTAATGGGTTCCATGTAGAGTGTAGTATGGATTAGCATAGTATAATTTATGAGATGTAACTTCACCTTTTTTCATTGTTAGTTAACACTGCATTCCTAACCCTTTATTGGTGTCAATGACGTGTATTTCAATCATCTAACCTGAAGAAAACAAGCAAGCAAAAAGTGACACAGAACCATCAGCTTGGCTAATTGGCTAATTTGCACATACATAGCATGCTTTATTCAGTAGCCGGATATGTCAAGGAGAAAGCTGACATAAAAAAACAAACAAACAAAAAAAAAACCTATAAGACTTCCGAGATGCATTGGCAATCAACAAGGTGTATTAATGTCTTCCACATTAAACTGTGCAGTTATTAACACAGTCATAATACTATTTTCAGGACACGGAAAGGTGACATTGTTACAAACAAGAGTTACAATTAACGCCCAAAAAAAACAAAAACTGCCTGGCTTTTTGTCAAAACCCAGAGGATGCTTCTGTTCTTTAGTGGGGCAGTGACAAAAAACTGAAAAATCGTCTTTATTTCTTTTGGAACAAAGCCTTATGTGAAGTGGATCAAGTGCACACTATGCTTTGAGTAGCTACTGCCAAGACATAGTGCAGCCTCAGCCAAATATAACCTATGAGGGACTTTAATGGTTTTCTGTACCTTACCTTGTGCTTAACCTTGTAGAATGCCTACTTTCTGTAAGAGCACAATCCAGTCAAAGTGTTTGTCTTTTTTTACCATTTAATGCAAAGAAATGTCCGAGCTGTCAATGTGAGCATTTTAGTCCAGCTTTTTCTGAGACAGATGGTAACTTAAGTAGCAGTAAGTGTAGTGTGACTGCTTATCATGTCGCACATAAATGGAAATATGTTGAAGAGAATGAGTCGAGGCTTGTTAGTCCAGCTTCCCAGTTTACTCTCTGTACAGCACTTAGGGTCAGCCGAATGCAGCAGAGATCAGGTCACTGCCAAATGGCTTCAGCTGATCCATTGTGTTGCCTTAATTATGAATACTGAGCAGCACTAAAGTCACTCTTGTCTGCCAAATGCTGTAAAAGCTAATGTAAGGTCTTCAGAATTTCTAAATGAAAGTAGTTCTCTCTTCTCTAACCATGTGCAGGGACTGAACATTGCAAAGGTAGTAGCGCCTTTAGAAATAAGAAAACTCTCACTGGGGTTCAGTAAAACCCACAGCGCCATCTTGGGAGTTAAAAAATAAAAAGGGTATTTTTTTTTCCTCCACAAACTACCCAATATCTTCAAGAGTGTGCTTATATAAGACAAAAATAACCCAAAGGAGGATCAGTTTGGCATGCTATGTTCATGATTTAATCTTTTGTGATGTGGGGAATCATCTGTAAGAGTCTGCATTGAAGGCAGGTGGGTGACTTTGACTTACATGAGATGTGAACTGGCAAAACAAAAAAGCTATACCAAGTCAAACTTCACTGCTGAAAGAAAAACAACAGTGGCATAACAGTCTCAGCCCACAGCGCACCTGTCTGTCAAGATGCATTGAGACATACCAACCGAACTCCTGTCAGGGAAAAAACGGCGGCGAAGAAGGTCAGCTGTAGATCATGCGAAAGGCAATGATGCAGAGACATGAGATGATGTGAAGCTTTTATGGGTTGATACCAACATCAATACACTGTCCTATGTAGCCAACCACCAAACAAACTAGCACTGTAAAGTGATCATGTCATTAAAGTGTGATTATGTTGCAACAGGCGATAGCTGTGCGCTTCGGCCTTTTGGAGCCATCCACGCATACATTTATTGATGATACTGTTTGACGGGCTTCAGCAGGATCAGTTCATTAGATCAGTCTGACAAACTACTTTCTCTATCGAGAGGCTTGATAAATGATAGCTGGATGTAGTCATTGTGGGCTGGGTGCCTATTGACTAAAAGGGCCTCATTTATGGCGGCAAAGATTAGTGATGTAGGACATTCATAAAGTGTGTCAGCCTCCTACTGGATGTTTGGACGGATGGATGGTTGAAGACGCCAGACGAGCTGCAGCATGTATCATTTAACATAGCAGAAGTGGAAAGTAAAGTGCATTTACTCATGTGTAAAAGTCTTTTTAGTATTTCTGTGGATATGAGCCTTAGAAATGGACATGATTATGCTGACAGATCTAAGTATTTTTAAGTAGGACTATACAAAAATACATCATATATAAAGATCCTTCTTTTTGTGGTTTTTGTTAGTATCTTCTTTAGTATGCATTCATTTAAAGATGTGAAAATGAATGCTCTTACTAAAGAAAATCAAGCAATAATTCAATATGATGATAACTTTTATATTTGTTGATAAAGTGGTAAAGTAGGGATGCACAGATATCATGCAAACATCATTTTGCAAATATCAGCCTTTTAAATTAACTTAACCCTTTATAGGTCCCTCATAGAAATACTCTGAAATTCAACATTTCAGACTTAGTTTGTTATTGGAGGACATAACAAGACTTTATTACTTTTGTGAAATTTTTCCAAATTTTTTTATTATGTAGAAAATCAAGGTCAATGAAGTTACCATATTTGGTTCCTTACCCGTAAGTGGCAAAAAAAAAAAAAATCCAAGAATTAAGTAGAAAAATACAAGAAAAACACATGTAAGTTAAAAGGAACATGTATTTTAGAGCATTAGAACGTCACTTTTAGAACATTAAATCAACATAAGTGCTGATACAGACACCTGTCAACACCCACATTATCCCTTTGAACATCATTACTTACATTAGTACCATTACTTCATGGTACCTAACAAAGCAGGTACTCTCACTGTTCATGCAGAGGTGGACCTTACAGACCCTGGACCACATTGGACCTGAGATTCTTGCCTCACTGTCCTCACTGTAACTATTGCTGTCATTGTCTTGTAATGTATGACAGAATTACCAAAAATAGTCACTTAACCGATAAAGTGTTCATTTATTGTTAAATAAGATGTCATGTCATCAGTAGCAGAGGGTGCAGTTTATCTGTTGTGTTATATTCTGTACATTAAATTTATGCTTCTTTAAAGATGTGGTCCCAAACAGCAAAACAGTGGTTATTCTGTGTTACAGTTAGGACTGCTGTGTTTCCTTGACAAATATGACGGAAATAAATGACAATAAAAAACAGGAAGAAAATAACATCATCAGTGGCATCATCTATAGTCTTATTTAAAGCATCGGAATTTACAGAATTTCAAAATCAGTAGAGTAAAGTATAGTGAAGTAAAAACAGAAGAATGTTCATTGTGGTATTTGGTATGTACTTAAACCTGCACTGCTTCATATTTGTTAATTTCCTTGGAGCATATTGTTTTTTAAGCTGTCTGAAAACAAACAAAACAAGAAAAACAACAGTTCTCCCCCGTCTTCTTGAAGTTTTGGCCATTCATAGGCGTTTTCAGAAAGGCAGGGGCGTTAAATATGTGATTGACAGCTGCAATTACCGATCCCTGTTCAGGTCCGGTCAGACGTGACTGTACAGCTGTACTCTGTGGGTTGACATAGAAGCATAGAAAAATGAGCCCACTTTACCAGAGCGGCGTGAAGCCGTTCAGGTCATCGCTCTTTATTATATTTATTCTGTTGATTTGGACTAAGTGGAGAGAGCTGCAGATTATAGAGTATTATTGCTCCTGCAGCTTTAATCTGTAGATTTATTCTAGTATTTTTTTCTCAAAATCCCTATTGCAGAAACAAAATTTGATATATTGGATGGACAAGAGGATATTCATCAGGGAAAATCATGGACACAATTAGTTAATAAATGATGCAATTTATCAAGTCAGCCACTAAATTCTAATTGATATTATTCCCAATTATGAAAAGTGAATGCATCCAAAATCTCACAATTCACAAAGTGCAGAGTGGGAACGCACTGCTTGTCATTTCATTGACCGATCGATTGCATAATTGCCTGTACTGCTGAAAAACAGCTCAATTTGTCACCAAGCATGCCGTAGTAGATGTTAAGATCACAGATAGCACAGTCATAGTGCTAGATTTATATTTATCTCATGAGTCAGTGTGACATTATTCATGTTCGTAAAATTAGTTAAGACAGAAACAAGTCTCCAGAAAGTGTCACTTTGGGGATTAAGAGAGCTGCCTCTCCAGATTTCATAGCTTTAGGAAAATCTTATTTGTCCACAAATTTAGATAAAAGTGTTGAGAATCATACTGCAGAAATGATGTGACGTTAATTTGGGAACATTTCGCTGTGAGTGTCTCTAATTATTAATCCTCCTAACCAGAAGCATCTCAGTTTTGTCAGGATTTGAGCTGAGCAGCGAGAAGGTAAGATTTGCATTCAGTAACACAATAAGTCATTATTGACTCAGCTTGTCCTCTGTCACCTAACATTTGCCAAATAAACCATGCGGAAGTGGCACGAATATATTGTATAATTGATGCATTTTGATATGGCAAACAGTGAGAACTTAAAACAATTGCCCTCTCCTCTTTTCTCGCACTTTGTTTTGTTTTGCTAGATGATTGGGTGCTGCTTTGTGAGTGCGTGTCTCTGAGGAAATAAAGCGTCGGTTCAGGATGAAAAGGAGATAACGTCTGAGAAATCCTCTAACTGAAAGAGCGCATGGCATTAGCACAGTAATAGCAGATGGATACCCCTTTGATCCACGGTTGGGGAGGAGAAGTCAACTGAGTGACTGTGATAAGGCATTCAGCAGTTAAGCACTTCCATTGTATCTTGACTTAACTGTATTTAGACTACACAGGCATTTTAACAACAGTTATTTAAACCAAAGAGTGAAAGTGAATTACAACGCTCGTACATTTCAGCGCACCTATCTTGACATTATGATAAAAAAAAAATAACATGGATGTACGTTTACTGTCATTAACCGCACCAGATGAACACGGGTCCATCTATAATTTAGCAAGTCTTACAGAGTATATGTTAGAGCCTGAAGTGCTAAATTAAATTATGAAAATTACAGAATTCCTCTTTACAGCTACAAAAGTCTTTAAATTCAGACACGTCGGTAATTTTTAGATTAGACAGCTGAGCAAGCAAGGCACTTGGCAGCTGGCTGTCACACGGGTAGCTTTGGGGAAGAGACTTCATCGTATTAGACAGTGAAATCCGTTGTGCATTTTACGGTCGACAGTGACGTCTCCTGTAATCATTACACATAGCTGCAAGAAAATTTAATTTTTAAATCATACATTTAAAGAAATTATTGGGATTAAAATGTGAATGTTAATGTTTGACTACCAAAGCTTTGGGGAATGGAAAAACGAGAAATGGAAATGGAATTTACTTGGCTTAGCGGGAAATTCCTCTTCTACTGATGTCAGATATTTCCATAAATGCTGCACTACTCTGCTGTAAAAAAAAAAACCCAAAACAAATACAAATGCAGTTTTAATGAAAGCAGTTTTGGAATTATGTGAATGATGGAGGATTGTGTAGATTTTCCCTCCTGAGACTCTTTATCAGGTTCGCTCCTGTTGACAGTGGAATTAGTTTCCCTGCATTTCTGTGGTATTGCAGCTCAAAGTCTGTGATTTTCTTTCCTTTGTCGGCTTATTGATAAGACACATTGGTGTTATTTGCAGGCGTTGCTATGGTAGCAAACATCCCTTAACCCTGCTAGGAGTTTGCAGTGTCCTGGTGGCTCAGCTGGATAAAGCGTGCAGCATGTAATCGCGATATCCTGTTTTTGAAGCCAGCGAGGGCACTTTGTTCATATCACTCCTCTTTCCTCACTTCGCGTTCTGACCATAATGTGAACCTCTTATCAGACAAAATATGCAAGACGGGATGTGTGGAGCAAGATGCTCTGATTCACTGCTTCATTCTGAGCTTCGACAGAAAAATCATGAGTGGTTTTCTAAAATTAAGGTTATGGGAGCTGATTTTAAGTCATTTGGCTGCTTTTTGAAGCAAGTAATGATTTGGCAAGTAATGAAACTTTAAATCAACTGTCCCTTTCAATTAGATACGCAATAAAGAGACTTCAAGATATAAACCAGCCCTTCGCCAAAACAGATGCACCTCCGTGTATGACTTGAGGGGTTGTGTTTCTCTCAGCATGACTTTGGTCTAATCGGGTGCCTAACATATGGCTGATGAGCCTACAGCTCCATCATTTTGGGCCATGCTCACTTAATAGGCTCCAAATGATTTGGCTCCAAGGAAACTGCATTGTGTGGGACAGAGACGGGCCTATGACCACATAGTTCACCCCATACAAATATATAAACAGACTGTAATATCCTCACCTTAGTTTGGAAACTCAGACCAGGCTGAAGTAAAATGAGAATCAGCACTTCTCATGCAACAGAAAAGGCAATCAGATATAATTACAAGAAAGTTAGAAAGTGGAAACTACTTTGACCTTGTAACATAGTATTCAAGGCAATTAATGTATTTGTGATTTAAATGCTCTGAGTTGTATAATGTATTTAGATAACATTAACGCTCATTCAAAGGATAATATAAGTATATTTAGTAAATATAATACATTCTGGCTTCGAAACCATCTGTTTCCTACTAAATATGTAAATGATGTTTTTCAATTGCATATTATTCTATGTAAAAGAAGCTAAATGTCTTTTGCCGTTTGAAAAATGCACAGTTCTGATGTTAAAGCTAAAACAAACTGCATTGTATCTCTTGTTTTTAAAGCTGTATATCAGCGGTGAATGATGCAAAACTTTCATAGTCGTGTTTGAGATTGTTTTTCACCTTGAGTCATACATCATTTAAGCCAGTTCATACATTATTACCTTCAGTCTCTTTCAAGAGTTGATAGCAGCTTTTCATTTTCACAACAGTGTTTCTAGCTTGGAGTTTGTCAGTGTTATGAACTCTGTATTAATGTCGCTGGATCAGATTACTATAGAATCTTACATAGGCAATTATGTTTACGCCACAGTGATTCTCACAGGTGATCCAATTGTCTCACATAAATGAGTTTTTAGGTAATATGCTGATAACTACAATGAAGTTATAAAGTTGTCAGAGTGGCAGTGATGAAGTGCCTAAGCAAACAATTTACATACATTTGAGAATTGATGTGGACGGTGCAGGGGGGGAGAAAAAAAAGCATTAACCAGGATTAAGAATGTAAATGTAATGAAGAATCTATGTTAATGGTATGCAATTAGTATGCCTCTGTTGTTTTGGGAATTTTGGGAACATGTAGATGCACACACATTTGGGCATTTGCGTGAAAAATAAACCATTTGTTTTCCTATGATATACATAGAAAAATGCAAATGAAAGCAATGGGCTTTGTTTCATCTGTTGGATTTTTGCAGATGTACAGTTTTTAGATTCAACATTGGATAACAAATTTGATATTAGTAGTCAGCAAATAGGGATTTAGTCTTAAAACTTTATAAACCCAATGTTTTTTTTCCCCCTAATCTCATGAGCAAATTGTTCTAATTTCTATTGACAACGCTGGAGGAAAAACAGCATGAAAAGAGTCGATTTAGAAGTATCTGAATTAAAATGACAGAAGCATATGGGGTAGCGATATTAAGACGAATAACAATTAACTGTATGAGTCAGCTTTCAAATCTTTGGAGAAAAAACAAGCTCGCCTTGAATTAGAAAACAGAAAAGAAATCAGAGCCAGGCCTGACTTGCAGTTTTAATTTAAAATATCATCATATCATAGCTGTTGTTTAATAAGCTGAGGCAGAGGCACAGAATAATGGGAGACAAAGGTCTGAACTGAGACTGTGAAGAAAAAAAAAAAAAAAAAAAAAAAGCATGGTTCATTTTAAAGCTTGCACAGTTTTTGCATTACACAATTTCCATGTGGTACAGTTTAAAATGCATGATTTTAGGTACTTGTCCCTGGCTCTGTTCCCGCAGATGGAGGCTGTCCATGAATAATTAGCTCAGTTTGAGCTTACTCGTTAAGAAGCTTAGAAGTGCTATGAGCTAAAGTATAAGCCGGCTTAGTGAGGTAAGTCGTGTACACCAACTATTGACCACATGTTCTTGCGGTGCACAGAAATATTTTCAGCATCTTAAATAGGTAGTTTGCAGGAGGCTGATCACCTGACGGATTAAGGTGCTTTTTTAACCTGAAATCATAAAGATGCAAAGGTGGCAGTGAAATTGCCGTAAAATGCGGCGAGCGGAGCTGTCACCCACTGCTACTGTAAAGATTCAATTTTCACATCCCGTGAATGCTTGAAATGATTACGGCGGGAGAAATAGTGTGGATTGACACTGATTCAACCTGCAGGTTACATCCGCCAGCATCACTAAATGAAGTCTTTATAGCGGCGTTTTCTTCGATTTGATCGCACCATTTATTAGAACGTGACGCGTTAGTGACCTACCATGTCAGTCTGTCTCAGCTGTGACAGTATAGGATAAGAAATGTATAATGGCCTTGTAGTCCCTGTTGCCTTTTAAAGACATCTAGATTTTCCAAGTCATTACCTTTGAGAGATGATGACCAGTAAAGAGCAAAATATCCTGTTTGAGCCAGTACTTCACAGCGGCATTGACTCACACAGGAGGGGACCTTGTTTTTGTCAGTAAATCAGAATGGCCTGTGAGTCTTTTTGGTGTATACCGAGGGAATCATTGGCAGGTCCCATTCTTCAGGTTCCTTTTGTCCTTTTGCGCAGAAGACACCGTAGAGTTTTCAGCACTTACCATGACTGTCAGACTTCAAGGGTCCTGCAATAGATAGTCCCGCATCTATAAACCCCTTTGGGAACCATTTGCCACATTGTGAACTTTTTGGCGCGGTCG
The DNA here is from genome assembly GCA_037367365.1 of Apogon talboti. Lineage (NCBI taxonomy): Eukaryota > Metazoa > Chordata > Actinopteri > Kurtiformes > Apogonidae > Apogon > Apogon talboti. The sequence continues at coordinate 24,239,336 of JAPQRQ010000006.1, read as the reverse complement.
CTAAACTAATTAGACCGCAGCTACCTATTAAACAGGACAAGAATAGTAAACATTTCTATTTCCAGGAGGGAGAGAATTAAGACTTTACCACCATTAGAGCAAATGGTGTGTATCACTACAGTGTACCGCATATAGCAACCAGTTAAGTGCCAATAAATGTACCCTTTGTAATTCAGCCAGTGATTTTTTTTTTCATCCACCATTTCCCCTAGAGATGTTTTTTTTTTTTTTTTTTTTTTTTTTTTGAATTAAAATAAAGCTCCATCTGTCCATCCATTTTGGAAGCAGTGCATACAGCTAAAAAAAAATACCCTTTTTAATGTCGGACGTGTGAGAGTTCTGAAGAAAATATGATGAGGCTGTTGTCCACTGCAAGAAATAAAAGCAGCCGGTATAGCTCTGTGTCACCCTAAAGAAGACACCGTACTGCCCATATTCATTTAACACACCAAGTTTATTAAGCAGCTAACATTTTAATGAGCAGTTTGTCCTCATCAGTACAGAAACATGCGGGTTATAAGTGTGCTCTAGTGTCTTCTTTGGCCCAGATACAGTATCCTCCCTGCTGGATCTAAAAAAGTATTTCAATTTTGTTTAATTATGGATGTTAAATTTGTTTGCGCTCCGTCTCAACTTTGTTAAGGGATGAAAAAATGTCCGCCAGCGAAGGACTACAGCTGGCTAATGTATTTGATCTACATGTGGTGCACATAATGTAGAATATTTACATGTTTCACCATATTTCTGCAAGATTGGCTTCTCCCAGATCACACTCAGGCAAAAAAAAATAAAATGTCATGCTTTTGGTGCTGAATCTCACTGTGGTGTAACGGCCAATGAAGATGTACTTAAAGGAGTGACGCAGATGTTACACAGATTGTCAGCTTGCTGCTTTCTGCTTGCATGTGTCTAAATTTGGACCGCAGCCATGTAATATCAGTGCAGAAACAAGCATCACACATAGGTTTAGAGAGAAATAGGGTGGGATTGAATTCTGCATCTTAGATATAATTTGACAGCTGTTTCATTCCACAAATTGTGTTATAATAGGATGACAATAACATTAGAAATCCTTTGTAGTGAGCTTTGACACCCTAAAAAATGTACTTGTGTTAATCCACTGTATTCCTCCTGAATATTTGCCAGGATAATACCCTCAACAATCAGGAGAATGTCAGTCATTAACAGGATATTTTTTGGCCCATAAACATACGGATGTCGCACATATTCTTAGCTTTGAAAGGAGGCTCAGAATAGCTTACTGCAGACAGTTGTGATACAGATGTGTCGCTGCAGGGCAGGCTCTGATACACGATCAGATTTCACTGATTTCCTGTATCCTGTTCCTGCACAACCACAAGAGAGGAAGAAGTAAATGTGGTGGCATAATTTAACTCTTTGATTGTCTCAGTTAATTTGGAAACGGTAAATCTGAGATGAGGCGATGGAAAGAGGCACATTTTGAAACCCGTCGTTGCAGTCCGCTGCTCTACAGCTCACCCCCGCTATTGGCATATAGTCACACTGTATCCATTATTAATCACATGGTTCTCAAGGACGACATCTGTGTAAATTAGTATTCAGAGAGCGCGAAGATCACTTACCAGCAGTGACTTCAAAATTAAGTATTGAAAAAAAAAAAAAAAACACAATTCTGGCCTCTGCGTCTGTATGCCACTGCCATATCTTTCTACTGCACTAAATGGCCATGGGGATTTAGTTGGAAATTTCAGACTTTTCTGTGTTTACAGTGAAATCGTCTGTGCATGACAGATAAAGACACTGCTGCACCATTAACATTTTTACCTAGTTGTCTTATCTCATTTTCTGAATAGATCTTCGCAAAAAAAAACAAAAAAAAAAGCCATGAGCCACTGAATCCCTTGCAGATGTGTTTTAATCACTGCTGCACGAACAGAGCAGAACTCCTTATGAATTTAGTTTTATACTGTTTGCAATAAGATGACAAAGAGCAGTTAATTTAGTGACTGCAGGAGTGTTTGTCAGATCTACATAGAGCTGAGAAACCGCAGGTGATACAGCAATCTGGTTTCAAAACCCTTTAGGTAGTCGTTGTAGAGCTTTCAGCTACATCATAGTTTCTTCATCAGCAGAGAGTTCACATGGAGCTGTAGATGTTTAAATGTCATCTGTATTTTATAAAATTATTATCAGGAATGTGAATGCAAAATGAATGGAACACTTGTGATCATGTGGCCCAGAAATCACTTGCTACTTATGGTGTAATTGTCAATTGATAGTCAAAAAAGTCTTGTTTTCAGATTGTTTTTTAACCACCTACATTTCTAATGCTTAAAAGAAAAGTAGTTAATTTGATAATAATGGATTATTGTTTAATCAGTTCAAGTCTAAATGAAACTGCAATTCCACAGTAAATTGAGCCACTGAAGCACATTTTCTGTGCTTGTGTTGTGCACTAAATATTTCTGCCTGGTTGTGATCCACAATGAGATGGCAAAGTTTTTTTTGGATGCCTGTGATGTCTGTGGATTTCTGGATTAGCCAATATGAGAGAGTGTCTCTTCATATTCTGCCATATTCATGAGAGAAAATGAAAAGCTTCTATCACAGTAAAAAAAAAAAAAATCACTTTATAGGGGGCAAAGGTTCAGAGATGAAGTCTCACTGAAAATCCCTTATCAAAATACAGAAAGCTATTACGGTAAGTTATTAAATTATCGTGTGGATGACTCAAGTCTGACTAAAGGTCTTCTTTCATGTAGTGCACCGTGGTTGAAAGGCAAGGCACTGTCAGTGCACACTTAGTGGCTGACATTCAGCTAATGAATCGTCATACTGTAATATATTCATCTCCCTGCTGTTTCTGAGAACAGGTTGGATTTGGATACAGAGGGATTCATCTTTTTGCTGCCTTCTGCACACTTTTAGTGTATCACTGGATGAACAAAACAAGTGAACAGAGAGTGGTCGGTCATGCAACTGCTCAGAGGCATCGGTTTTAGGACTGTGCCACTTTTCCATCAACGGCAGCGTGACATGGCCGCCTCTCTGAGTGAAAACGAGGAGTCAATTGACCAGGAGGCAGAGAGGGATTTGGGGAGTTCAAGGAAGTGAAAGTAGTAATCTGAAGTTCCCCTCCAATGGAACTTCACCTTCCTCACAACCTATTGTGGCACTTAGAGGTAGCAGAGGAATTGCACAAGAACAACAGCATCTAATGGTGTAAGCATCCTTTGCTCTGCCTGGAATTACTCTACTAAACCTTTACTGTGCCTGTTGAGAGTGCAAGGGCCCTCCAACGGTACTGTGACCTCTCACCCGTGAAAGCAGAGCTCTCAGCTGACTCTGGTGGTCTGAAGACATTTAGGACCGCACTGTGCCAAAGGGGACGGATCTCCTCCTTGGCATTCATGCTGGTTAAGAAAAGGAAAGGCACGAATGTAGGAAATTACACATCATTAGTCTAAAGATAACATAATAAGCGCAGCATGATAACTAGAGGAAACTACCATCTGTTACCAGAGGTGTGTGTTATGTACCCAAAAGACTCATAAAGAAAAATGTTCTGTGCAAAGAGAGAAATCCCCAATGCCAGCTCACATAGTCAAGCACTGACTGAAAAGCCTTTGAACTTGAGATTCAGAATGGATTTTCTTTAAGTTGCTTTAATGGGTTGGGGTTGTCGCCCTGTTACCACTGTTCCACCAGCGGCGCCACCCCGGTCCCTCTATGACTCCTTCCCAACATGCAGCCATTAAATTTAAATGTGAGATGGCCGTGTTTCAATCCAGGAGGAATCTTCATAGCTTTCCTCTGTCACTCTGTTGTGACACATTTCTCCGTCTTTTTCCCTGGCGACGTTGGCTCATGTCCTTATTGTTTCTCACCTTCATCCGTCTAACCACAAACACAGTCAATACGTATGATGTGTCACCAACACCGGAGTGGGAACCCCACTGCTGCACTGATTTTGTAGATAGCGTGGTTTTGCCGTGCTGGCGAATCGATCCCTCGAGGTAGATAGTATTGTTAGTCCTCCAAGTGCAAGACATTTAACCTGGCCACTTAATCACCCATGATAATTGTATCTGCTGTGAGTCCATATGCTGTACATTCAGGGCCAACAGCTTTCATCGAAGCCAAATCATGTTCATTGTGTAATTATAATTTGTCATTTTAGACATTCTGGTGTTAGTAAGTTATGTAGATTGGCTGAAGTAAAAATGAAAATCTGATATCCATTAACCTATAAAGACCCAAACAGCCACTGGCAATTAAACGTATCAACTGATATTTAATATCTTTTGATTCACTAATCCTATCAATACATGTAAATACTTGTGTGTGTA
>JAPQRQ010000006.1:24219527-24234146 GCA_037367365.1 Apogon talboti | reverse complement strand
TACACATGTAAAATGCAGTTTGTTATCTTTTCATGATCATCAGATATGACCCATTTAGACGTTAAAAGGCTCCGTAGTGAATGTGGAAACACTGTCACCTTCCATTACATTGATTCACCAGTAAAACCCATGGAGTTAGATAAATAGAGACAGGATAAATAGAGACAAAAATATATTTGGGAACTGCCTCAGAAGTAGCACTGGGTCTTTATGGGTTAATATATTTGGATGATGAGAGTTTCCCCATGTATCAGATGTAGATGTAAAGATTAAAAAAAAAAAAGTAAGAAAAACTATTAAAGTTACAGCAGAAACAGAAAACTTTGTTAGTGTATGGCAAAGTATACAGTACTTATACTGTGTGACAATAGGAAAAGTGCATGTATCTTTATGGAAATATTTCTGTCAATTGGGTACTTTGTGTTCTTCTACAGATGCATGCAGGAAAACTGCATAAAACCAACACAAATAAACTCGGTGGAGAGTGAATGTGACACCGGACAGGGTAATTCAGAGTAGGAATTGTTTGTGTGGAAGCTCTCAAAAAGAAGAAAATAAATAATAATCCAATAGTATGAGTGTGGTATGGTGGTGGTTACTTAAAAGTATTTGACAGGAGAATTTGTCATATTTATTGTTACCATGACCAAATTACATGCGTATGTCCTGTTATAGGGATTTAACTATATCTGCTAATGTCTGGTAAAGGTTCATACTGTCTTCCAAGTATAAATGTGAAGCTAATTCATTTAGCTGGAGCACTTTTACTAGTTTCAACTACTTCCTGTGGAAAATCCCCCTGAGCTGCCTGTAAGACACGTCACGGCAACGTCATGTGACGCTTCTGACAATGGCGACAGGAAGTAGCTAAAACTAGTCAAGCAGGTAAAAAACTCCTCCTGTCTGCTAAATTAATTAGCTTCACATATATCTGCTAATCTTTTTACAGTAATTAGAAAAAAATTGGTTTGCACAGACTTGAAACGCAGTTGCATAATAAAGCAAGTATAATTATGTTTCATTATTAATTACATTATATCAGTAATTACATAAAAAGTAATCCATGTTCATCTTTTGCTGCAGTAGGGATTCTTTGACAGTTTTTTCTAAGTATTCTATGATTCTAAAAACTGTGTGTTGGAAGGGTTAGAACTCATTCACTTTCTGCTGGAGTGCTCCGAAATTATTCCAAAGGGATTTGCCAGTGTATCTCCATATCATATAAAAAGTCTGCATTGTTGGCCGTGTCCATTTGAGCCCACGAGCCAACTCTCCTTTCAATTCCTTTAAACTATCTGATGGAGTCATACAATTACTATTAATCATTTCTCGAGGCCTGCCATTACAGGGCTTATATCAATCCTAATTTAATCTTCTTGGTGTGTGCTCACTTGTTCTCTGATCAGCAGGAGATTATGAACTGAATCAAGACTTTAAATACAAGGATGCATATGTTATATTGGCATACAGCTTTCCTTTCTAAGTGTAATGCAGACAGCTACATAACAGCGTATGTAGATCTATAAGACCGAATGTCATACAATAGATATAGACTGAGTGCGTGTTATGGTTTGAGATGTTGTTTTCCTTCTGCGTTCTAATGTTCATGGTTTTCCATCTTCCTTACTCTGCTTTAAGGCACAGTCTTGTTTTCATTTTCCCAGTTGACATCCCATGCTGGTCCACGGATAAGCTGATTTCTTTTGGCATTTAGGTGGCAGGTGGTGATTTTTAAAATGGCTTGTAACAATTTGCCCATTGTGTAACTATACCTGCCGTATAATATTTGTTTCTTTAAACCCCACCCTGCTATTTGTTAGTGGTAACATGTCTATGGTTTGTGCATTCTTCTTCTAACAGTGCTCACAAATAAAACACTTTAAAAGCCCGCAGTTGTCTCATACCATACTGCTCATGCTTAATAGAAGATTTCCAGCAGTGTAATATGATGCTGGCAGGCCCTAACTGCAGAGCAACGGCTCAGTCTCCAACAGCAGTGTATTTGCACTCGTATGACGGTGCGGTTTTCAATGACCGTTAAAGATGAAAGCAAGACTATGCAGCCATTTTCTTCGCTAGTGTTAGGTCAGTCATTATGGAGCACTGCTCAAAAAGGTAATCAGAAAATGAGTATAATTTGCCTCTGCATTTGTTCCGTCATTAGCATGTGTCTACCTGGCTGTTCACGCTATTGAATGCCTGATTGGCTGTTGCAATAAAAGAGGAGGCGACCATTTGGGATGGTTTCCAAGTGAAATGGACTATGGGGAAGAAAGCTATGCGGCACACTGGAATGTAGAATAATACTTCTTTGCCTTTTTCACTTAAAGAATAAAAGATATTAAGATGGCTGCAAGGTAAAGGTTAGAGCACAGGAGAATCGCTAAGTTCAACTCCCCGTGCTGTCTGTGAATGTTTGAGGTGAAACCTGTGAATGGGAGGCTCAGCCCGGGCGGCAGGGAGCCGCTAAAGGTGCTGTTGAGCGGCGGGACGGCACACAGCTAAAAAGAGACCCCTGTCACTGAATATGCATCAGCTGCAAGGACACTATTGTATCGTTGCCCTTTGTTCTGTCCTTCCCTAGGTGGCGGGCAGGTGAAAATGGAATATCTTTGTTGAGATCAGTAAGCATTGTTGAGTCATTGATTCGCAGGCTGTTTGGATAACCAGTTAATCAATAATGAGAAATTCTAAAACAAAATCAAGCTCAAGGTCTTTTTTCTGCTTTCGTATACAATTTAAATTTACATAGTATAGCCAACAACATCCCTACCAAGGTACTATTAAATAATTACTGTACTGATTAATATATTTCAGCTCCAACAAGTTCTTTAACCCAAACTTCTCATTTCTTTAACAACCATCAGTTTGATAAAGAACATAAAGATTGGACTGTTTCAATAGAAAAAGGTCATGTGGTCTGATGAGTCCAGATCAACCCTGTTCCAGAGTGATGGAGCGATTACCCATCATGCCTAGTGCCTACAGTCCAAGCCTGTGGGTGCAGTGTTATGGTCTGGGTTCGCTTCAGGTGGTCAGGTCTAGGTTCAGTAATGTTGTATGTCCAAAAAAATGACACAAATGTTGTTGAATTGCATAAGCTTATTGAAACATGGTGAATGCAAACAAATCAAAGCAAGAAATCATCCAAGGAGATGACATGGTTGGATTTTTTTTTTTCAGCCGTGCTGTGTAACTGCAAATGGGAGAAAAATAGGCTCTGAAGATGGCACTTTGGACATAAAAATGTTATACATTCATGGATCAATCAGGAAAACTCTTAAGCAATGATTAATGGAATAATAAAAATTGTTAGTTGTACATATTGTTTTATGTACATTTCCATTTTTGCATATTTCACTTATGTATTCTACTGTTATTGATTAATCTGTTGATTATTTATTGTTGATCAAACACTATGTAATGAAAAAAAAAACATTTTCTGAGTCAGAGAGAGAAGGTAGAAGTCTATAAAACAAAGAACAGGATGATAAAAAATACTATTAAAAATAACCATTAAGTCATTTAATTTAATAATTGCTAAGAATATCAAATTGAATACCTATTGCAGCTTTTATATGTACATCTGTGGAGTTCTGCTTATTTAGACCCAACGTCTCCTTGTCTGTTTTCTTAGGTGATCGTACCTCTTTTTCAGCTGTGATATATGAAGTTCCTGTTGGAGGGATAAGCACTTATCCGAGCTCCTGTATTAATATTATTATTTATGTAAGTATTAGCAGCGTTTCGCATATGATCGCAAACCAAATTTAATGAAAAGATCAACAAATGTAGGGATTATTTTGCTGCAGTGTTTTCTCATAATACCGCCTCATTTTTTTTGGAGAAACAGAGACATATTACCATTGTGTCTGCGACATCCATTTCCCCGGAAGAATAAATGTGTTGAAGGCATTGACACGACATCGCACATTCCCCATGTTTATAAAATAGAGGACTTACTGACTTACTGTAATATAAATTATGGTCATTGTTCTCTGAAATACCCGGCATTTGTCGCTTTTAAAGATTTTTCATAGAAAATGTATTCAGTGCTTTCCCATTTGTCTTGCCTTATTGAAATTTCGTTTTTATTCTATCTGCTGACTGCAAAAGTTCTAGACAGAGAGCCCAAACAGAATATCATTTTTATGTAAACGCACTGCATAGTCCTGATACAAACCACAAAATTGAATTGAAGTAGCAATTATATCTGTGATGTGAGAGGACTTTGGAAATCAGTTGTGATGTGTCGGGTTCATCATCAAAGGAGGCTTTGCACATGTAACACAGCACAAATATAGCATTAGACCGTATGTTATATACAGTAGTTGCGTCATGCGTTACAGCTCTCCATGTCTTTCCTCACATACACATCCATCCAATGGTTCTGAAAGGAGAACACATAAAGGCTATTAACTGTTCTGCTTTATTATAATTCAGTGGAAGTAATTGTTTTAAACTATGAACATTTATATAATATCATATTAACGGCACTTCTGGGAAAATATAGCTGTTGTTAGAAAAAGGGTGGTAATGATATATAATCTTTATCATGTTCAAAAGAAGAAGAAGAAGAATAAGCCTGGCTGCGGTATAATGGGCCACCCCTGACCTATTTGGACACTATAATGACATCTCAATGGGATTGAGAGTAGAAATGGCTTAACTTGGTGAAATGAGAGGACATTATGGGGCATATAGAAGGGGAATACAATATGAAAAGTTTCAATTATGTACCGCATGTACTAAGGGAGCTGTGTGATGATTGAGGTGCTCCTCCTAAAGATGTCATAATTATGGAGGCAGATGAATAATCATGTCAAACTTGATATGTTTGACGTGCCATGTTTTCTTACGGCTATTTTATTTGTTGCAGTGCAGCACCTTGCATTATATAACTTAAATAACAGCAGTGCTACTCTTTAAAAAAAAAAAAAAAATCAGTGTCGCATCGTCCTTTATCTTAGAAAAGGTGTCAGCACAAGTAGGACTTGATTTATTTCAGACATGATCATGTGCTGTCCAGTCCAGTTTAACTACAGCCAGCCTTACAGCACTACTCGATTTTGTTGTCACTGTAAATTCACTCTGCCTGAAGCACTTTGGCATCATTGCTTGTCTGTACATTTTTACCTCTATCCTTTCTCATCTCTGCACCTTTCTTTTTACATTTCTCTCTAAGAAGGCTTCTATTTTTTATTTTTTTTGTTTATTCCTCATTCATACAGTTGCTCTTTCTTACTGTTATATCACCTATACATAAAAAAAAAAAATTAACTAGGAAAGAACTAAACATCAACCTCCCAGTGTTTTTCTGGGTCAAGTGCAAAATGAAATACAGTAGGACTAGTCGGGGATGCACCAGCGCTGGTTTCTATGGTAACTGCAGGGCTGTATTTAGTGCAGTTGTTTCACTGCGCCTGGCTCTCTGTTTTCAACCAGGCGAGATGGGAAGAGTGAGGACCATTCCCAAGGGGGATAAGCAGAAAGTGGGGCAACTTCTCCCATCACCGTCAAACCAAATCTTTAAGCTAAAGAAGGGATCATGTCACGGATTCCTTACCTTGTTTCGGAAAGAGACGATGCAGAGAGAAGATACTGTACATGCAGAAAGTACCGGTCACATTTAAAGATGACACAAGTCTAAGTTCTGACCTTTCCAGTCAGTGTATTCTGAGTGTAACGAATATTGTAGGCATGTGCGTCGAAAATAGACACTCCCGTTTTAATTAATGGAAGCATTATCAGTCTGTGCTGTAGAAAGAAATAAAATTTTACAAAGTAAGGCTCGTCTCAGCACATTTTATGTTAAGAGTTTTGCTTAACAATCCAGCATAATGACATTATACTATAGCAGTAATGAACATTGTTGGTATAATTATTATAACTGAGTCAAAAGTGCAGTGTTTTATGAGCCTTTTAATAGCAACCATACATTATGTCATTTTAATTTATATCCACCGAGTAATGCAATATGACAGCTCTGACTGTGGTGTGATTGTGAACCCATTTCTTGTTTGATGTCTTACGAAATTAATAAACTATAATTTTAAAGATGATGTACTTAGGCCCATATTAACCGAAACACTAGATCAAAACAAAATTTTAGATCATGCTGCTACAAGATGTAATTAATTAAGAATAAGAAGAAATGCTGTTTTCAAGGAATATGATTGCGGAGCTTGTGGACTTTATAGCATCTGTGTAAATCTACACAGCCATCAGGACATGCGCTGAATATTTATTGTTACAGTAGGTGTAATGAAATGTTTATGTGGGCCATGTATTCTGCAGTGGAGGTGCTCAGGTTTTTTCCTAAAGCCAGTAAAACATGTCAAATTTACATGATAAAAATATACCTGAACATAAGATTTTTTTTTTTCTTTTTTCGCCAGCACATACTGTACTGTTCAGACTCATAGCACTGAGTGTCATGTCTGTCCATTAACCACAAAATAGAGACATAGAAAAAAAAAAAAAGATGCACACAAGCAATTGGGTCACCCTCTTTCAAAAATGATTTAGCCCTATTTAAATGAATCATGTACACCACATCTGGCTACAAGTTTTTCCAAGCCCAGGCCACTGGCATGCAGGCAGCATCTCCCATTTAATATTGTATAGGCCTGCTGTTCATGAGGAACGTTTGAGTCGGATCAAATTCATTTGCGTGAAAACCCAAGGATGCACATCTCAGCCAGGTGACTGCCACCTCTGAGCAAACAAGAATAGAAAGTTCAAAGCTGGAATGCTCTGGGATGTAGTATTTAAATGAAGTTGGAGTGAAGGTGTGACTGGGGAAGGCCTGCAGCTGTTTGAAGTGTGACAGGATTCCACTGCCTCCCTTTGCTCCTAGCGACTCAGTTCTGGTTCAAGAGGACCACTTAGGTCTGCACCTGTCATACACACATGGTGGTAACTATTTGAAGCTGTATTTGTCAATTAAAGATTAAATATGCGGTGCGCAGACATTTGGGAGACACGTAGTTGGCATGCGACGGCTCTCTGTTTCACTTTAAAAGGTAAAATCCATCATATTTTGTCAGAAGATTCTTCACGACCTCAGAGGCTTATTGAACATTCTGTTACATTCTACATGCAGCTGTAAGGCATCTAGCTTCTCATGCTGATATTTGCTCTGTTCCTTAATTTGAGCAGCAAATGAATTAATGGTTGAATTAAGACTCCTGCCTAATAAATGCAAAAAACAAACACAGATTCAAAATATGAAATGTTCTATGAATAATGTGGAAACGGAGGTGCGAGCAGCGAAATGAGCCAGAAAAGAACTCCAGTATTTCGATGTAATGTACATTTATACGGAGCAAAGTGTTAATGGAGAGGAAATGTTAGAGGCAGAGTCATGTTGCTTCGGGAAAATCAAGCATTCACAGTGCTTGAATTTCTGACTCTGTACAACAAACGGAAAGTTTTGTGACTTTGGAGGAGCAAAGAGAATTGTCGGCGCTTTGGAAGCCATGTTAAAATGGAGCTGTGAGCACAGCATGTGTTGCATATTAAAATTTACTTGCCCCCTTGACTTTTTGTGCTTTAGTTTCTACTTCAATTCATTTTCAGAATTTTCCTGTTTGATGTTTCTCAGAGATCAACATAAAGTAGCTTTTTATTAAATGAAAATAAGGATACTGTCTGCACATCTTTTAATGTAAAGATAGCATTTATGATAAATAAGATCAGAAACTTGCAAGGTTGTCTAGTTTGAGTATTAAATGTTGTTGTAATGATGTTAATGTAGTGTTAGGGCCGCGCTTATTGATTCATGGTGGTGTGCCATGCCTGTTGTTCAAAGATCCACTAATCCTCTGTGCATATAGTTCATGTATTTATCCTTATTTACCTGGAGTCATTCTATCACACTAATCGCAACGTCAATGGCATTGTTTTCTGGTGCCTGCTCTCTTTATTTGCTGCAGAGAACTAAAGAAATGCCGCAACTAATACCAGCTAAACATTTCCTGCATGTGCAAGACAATAAACGTGTTTAAAAAGCAGCGGGAAGCTTTCAGTGTGAAGATAACTCCGAACAATGCGTGTGAGGTTAGCTAATATTGAGCCGAGACAATTACACCCCTGACAAATCAGAGTAGATCAGAAGACAATGACGACTGATGTTATCTTAAGAGTAATAATGGACTTGTAGCAGCTGGAGCTTAAGGAAAACCACACAGGATTCAGGTTTAGCAGTTTGGTTTTTGAGCGCACAAAGAGGAATAAAACTGAACCGAGTGCAGGTGAAGTGGTTGCGTGAAGAGGTGTTCATGCCTTTTGTACAAACCTCAATCCTCCTACATGTATTACACGGCTGTCCTGTGGACATACAGAGGGCAGCGTGACGGCCCTGTTCACTGATACACACAGCGGCTCGGTGCTGTGTGTAAGATCTGTATCTGCACCTAACACCAATAATCCTGCATGGGCGGCCGTGTCTGTTGTATAGAAAAAATATACCAGGAAAAAAAAAATGAACTCAAGGTGAAGAGAGAAGGCACAGTTTATAATCTACATGTGGTTTGTTTTTGATTATTATGCACCAAACAGTGTAGAGCCAATGTCTGCTCCATAATGAGTTTAATTATATAGATTTTTAAATCAAAACCCACAATTTACACAATCAACAGCCAACTCTAATAGAGATGGGATAAAATATTGATACAGGAATATATCGTATTGCATCCCCTTGTGGTGCCTTCTAGATCAATACCCTGGCGCCAAATGTCAATATATTTTTATTAAAAGCTATGGTACATGCAGACATGAAAGCTGCAGTTAGTATATGTGTGTTAAAGAAGCATTAAGGCAGGACTTTTTTTTTTGTCATTTCATCTTGGTTATCAAATTCTGTGAAACTGACCTCACAGTGCAGTGAACAAATATAATTCCTAATTTTTGCATTTTTAGGGTTAGTTTTTCTTCGCTTACACAGACATCATGATGTATCCAGATGTACATGATTACCCTGCAAAATACACTGTTGCCCATACAGTTGGAATAAAATATTTTTTTTGCCTCTTTTCATCAAATTGTTGTGACTTATTTTGGGTAGATAATGGGGAACTAGGACTGTGTGATCATTGCACCAGGTCAAATGTGATTACTGATGTGAATGAATAGGAAAAAAAGGAATTATTCCAACTTTATTTGCAACAGCATATAAAGTATCACAGAATACCCGTGTTACCCTGTGATACCATTGTAATTCTGGAATGACTAATTCCCTTCTAACATTTACTTGTGGATGACTTATAAATGCAGTCACTGAAGATGTAGACTAGCATGATTCAAACTTCTACACATTGTGTTTTCTTTGTAAAATAAGAGCACAGTATGAACTATAAAATAGTTTTTATAGTTTTCCTTTGGCTCGCCGATGGCCTGGTTTTAATCTAAAATTTTGGCAGATTCAGGTGCACAGTTGTGAAGAACATTTGTATGTTTTTCAGTAAAAATATACATAGACTGAAGAAAACTGCAGTGATTAATGTGTTTCAGCTGCAACAAATTCTTTAATCCTAACTGATGCAGTGAGTAGCTTCTCATTTCTTCAACAACCATCAGTTTGATAGAGAGAATAAAGATCAGACTGTTTCAGTGGATGAAGGTCATGTGGTCTGATGAGTCCAGATTGACCCTGTTCCAGAGTGATGGGTGCATCAGGGAGAGAAGACAGGTGGATGAAGTGATTACCCATCATGCTAAGTATCTACAATACAAGCCTGAGGGGTCAGTGTTATGATCTGGGGTTGCTGTAGTTGGTCAGGTCAAAGTTCAACAGCAGTAGGATGATGATGTCAGTGCCACAGCAACTGTAATCAAAGCTACAGACAGATCCAGAAAAATATTAGAGTGTGGGACTTGTTTCATCTAGGTAGAATATAATTTAGTGTCCCTTTGGACCATTTTTCTTATCATTTGTACACAAAAAGGGGGGAAAGGCATCACAAACACCCAATAAAACCTTAAAAACAAAACCCACTGCCCCACTGGGGACCAACTGCAGTCATTAGATCTAGGGAAAGTCATTTTACTTACTTTTGATGCTTTCCACATTGATTTTGGCTTGCATGCTGTACCTAACCCTGTAGGGAAACGCTAATGTTATTCAGTCATGCGACTGCAAAATACATTTTAATGCTGAAAAATTGACCTGTGGGGGAAAAAAAAAATGTTCCGTCGTATTACAAATGTCATCGCATCCCAATGTATAGTTTGGAGAGGCTCTGTTTATGCAGCGGCCACTTCAAAGTGTTTGAAATGTCAACATTTCTAAGAGATTAATTTAATATAACAGACAGTTAACAATACCAGAATGAAAAATGTACTCTGTCGTCCAATATTCTGTCACAGCAGCATTTTCATCTGTCTGGAGATGTGCATGTCATTTTGGGAGGGTATGACAAACTGGCTTCCTTGACAACATTGATGAATGCTCATTTTGTCTTTTGTCTTACCTTTCTCTTCTGTTTGTTATTATTCCCCCACTATCAATCTATCTCTCACAGCTGGTTTTCCTGCAAAATATGCACAGAAAGCTACGATCTCAGATCAAGTCTGTCTTTTTTTTATTTTTTTTTATGTGTTTTAAAAATGCCTTCAGTATTGGCTCTCTGCTCATGTTTGAGGGAAAGTAAGGATATTCCTGGAGAGGATGCTTCTTGTTTGATTTATAATGAGTAAATCTGCAGAAAGGTAATCTACTTTTGAGGCACAAGGGGCTGAGGGGAGAGCAGTACGACTGCGAATGAAACCACCTCCAGACTACAGAGCTGTCATTAATCAGATCCTTGGCTGTCAGTCCAATGCCTGCTGCTACATTCCCTTCAGATCTCGTAGTTGGATATTTATGCTGGTTGTCTGCAGAATCCCTCCCTATATCCCTTTCCATCCATTTTCTTTATGTCATTAATTAAAGGCATGTACCAAATTCAACCGAGCCGTCCTTAGAATATACGGTCTAATTTCCCCAACTACTAATTTGTTTTCGGGCTCGTCTCTTTTTGTTCAGGAAAGTGTCTTTCTCATCCTGTGACAAACGCCAACATGCCATAACATACTCCGCCGCTTGCAGTTTAACTCTGGACAACATGACGATTTTCTGCAGGGTGAAAATTGGGTCTATTTAGTGATGGTAAAGGGACTAATTTAGCTCGTTGCGGTGCCTGTTTAAGCTGCCTTCAACACACATAGTCATCACTGGGGTGCAGTCACTAAGCTTATGGGAAGTGTGACTTACTATGCTGAGATGAGCAGTATCTGACTGTGACAGTGTGTGGTGGCAGACAAGGGATGGAAAAGTGTCACTTTCAAAAATAACACTGTCACAAGAAAGCGGTTAAGTGGCTACTACTGAAGTTTGCAGATTATTCAAACGTTGAACTGCTTTGTTATGGGAGAAAATTGAAAACGGAGGGCAGGAGCTGCAGCAGGGAACGGAGCCACTGCACTGAAGGCAATCTTAAAACAAACAGGAGTGATTCTTGGAATGAAAGTCATAAATCTTTTTATGTTTCTGCAAATACACCACTGTATTCACCTCTAAAGAAGATGCAGGTTGCTTTCATAAGACAACTAAAAGAACTGGCTGTCAGAAGGGTGCTCCATTAGAGCTACACCCACACTGCTCTTTTCTCAGACATACAAGGTATATCATTTATAGATTCTGCCATTGTTTGCATATGCACTAGCTCCTCTGGAAGCTGCAGCAGAAATTCAGCCAAAGATAGAGATCATTTTACTCCTTGTCATCCCGGGTGTTTTAACACTGCTGTCGGGGTATAGCAGAGAATCCTGATTCCATGGCAGACAGATGCCAACTTTCATCTCTTTTTTAGTTTTCTTTAGAGAGGCAGTGTTGGCTGCGAACATGAATTCAAAGTGAGCATGAAAGTCAATCTCATTGGGATTTGACAAGCAAACTATCCAGGCACATATGCATCTTTTGATCGCCTCTATGGGTTTACATTAGAATTGACATTTTCTCAAACTTAATGAGGCATTGCCTATAATTGCATAAAACTGCTTTAATCTGGTTTAATAAGCACAAAGATGTTTTATATTTTAGAAAATGTAACACAGACGCCATAGAAGCCGTGCTGAAAGACTTGTGCAGCCACGTAGGTGCAGTATTGTTGTGGGTGTTGATGGGTGCCCTCAGGTTGAGCATTAAAATCATCAAACAAAACACACAATATTCTCAATAGCTGGCAGTTCTCCAGAATTTTGGAGGGCATTGTGTGAAGGAATGTTTATGGTCTGGTGAAACCACTCAAATTTCAAGGGAATGGCTGAGATTTATTAAGTACTGAGTCCATTCAAACTACACAGTAATTTATCAGGCATGAAAACTTACTGCAGAAGCAGCAGCAGCAGCAGCAGGCCAGCTATGGAGTAAATAAAACAACAAAATTCATTTAGTATGCTGTTCAGGTCATCTCTCAGGTCAGACACTAGTGTATTTGCAGAGCTTTGAATCTTTCATACATTTTATTTTACTCTGTTTTCTCAACTGACTCAAAGCTCAGTCACTCAAATCGTCAGTTACGCATGGTATTTCAGGCTGCCTAATTAGAGTATGCATTCATTTCTAGGATAAGGCGTGTTTTTTTCTTAAGTTAAGAGAGATGACGATTCAGTAAATGGTGCGAACATGATGCATTGGTTTTTAATGAGTCAAAGAGTCGATTATAAATTCTAAGGAAGGCAGATACTATGCAAAATTAAAATTAACATATTCTTAAAATCAATTGGCGCTTCATTAGTAAATAATGCATTAATATGAATAAGTGCGTCGTAACATTTATGTTTATTACTTAACTGGAACTGTGCTGGTGTTATTATCTTATTGATCTTTTCAGGCTCTTTGATGCAATGAGAGCAGACTGCTGCTTGTCTGGATTTTTTTTTATATAGTAAAAAGTATCGGTGTGCGTTAACAGCGGCAGCTTTTGGATGTTTGTCGACATTTTCCCAGGCTCGCTTGTTTGTAAAGGGGTTACCGAGGCCTTGGATTGATTGTTAGTGATCTGACACAAAGGTCTCAGTTATTCAGAGCTGGTTTACATTTGTTTTGAGCTGCAGTTACGTACAGCGACTGGTTCAGGCTTGTAAGAAAGTTTAACTACAAACGGAGTGTCAGACTTGTCTTTGCTCTGGACAGATTGTAAGATAATCGGAAACATCCTTTTGGTGAGTAATTACACAGTTTAATTAAAGTTTTGAAGCTTTGGCTGTGTTTCCCATGTCTTTAGATAAGATGCATTAGACTAAGCTTGGAATTCCTTTGTTTTTAGCTACAGTAAATGTAAAATACTGGCACAGAGTTCAGTCAGTACTGTATCTCCTTTTACTTCATTTTGTAAGTTTGTTGTTTGCATTATTGGTGAGGAGAACCAGATTAGACTGATGGTAAGTTGGATTCACTAATATCAGGTCAGTATCACGTGTCAACCGATACAAAAGGCCCCGGCATCGGTATCGGTATTGGAACTGAAAAAAGCACTGAATTCCCTCCTAAAAGTGAGCTGAGAAAGAGAAAGGTGAGGGAACTAAAGTCACAGTTAATCAGACAGCAGTCGTTTTTCCCACATGAAGACTATTAAGTCCAAATACGGTTCCACTATGATGATCATTTGGAAGTCCAGCACTTACTGTCCAGACTACGCAACCCTGACTGACTCCATTCACTGCAAGTCTTCAGAATAAAGTACTGACCACAAATGCATTTAATTGTATTGTGCCATGAGGCTTCATGCAGTTATGCAAAGTACTGTGTACTCATCATATCAGTCCCTCCTGGAAAAAAGGGTGCATATTCACCGAAATAATTGCATATTTCCCTGCATTTTTCTGCGTAAAGTTAAAAAAATATCGCATTGCAACTTGACACGGGTAGTGATGTAATATGTGACGCACAACGTCATCGGCTCGCACATCCACAGAAGGTAAACTAACTGTGAACCTCAGAAAAAAGTCTGCAAGATGATGAAGAATATAGCTCATTTGCCGATAAAAATATCTGCAAAAGACCAAACCAGTACCTGATGTCCTACATGAAAGCAGGGGCATACTATTTTGCACCCCATATAAATGGAACACAAGAGAAAATTGACGCTGGAGAGACACTTTTCCAGCATGAAAGGTTTCTGCTGGAGCGATATTAATGTTATATGAACATAAAGGCCATAAGAGCCTTGAAACAGCTGGACTGTTCTACCTCACTTTTGTGAAGCAGGAAACAATTATTTTATTTTTGACACTTGTGAATCACTTGTGCCATGTTGGAGCTATGATTAGAAAATGAAGTACTAAAACATAACCAGCACTTCCTGTGATGTAGAGTATGCTTACTTCTTGTATGTAGGATATAATTACATTTTTCATTTAGTAGTAGCCTAGCTAGAACAGGATGTGCGAGAAGAATGCAGTTTTTACACTGAAACGCATGTTTTTCCAGTTCCCACATATTTTCGCAATTTTGTGCATTTTTTGCAAATTTTCCTGATTTTCACCGCAAAAATCACATAAAACCCTGCATAATCAAAAATTTTTGCCCACATGTTTCTGGAGGGACTGTTATGTATGTTTTTATACATACATATA
>JAPQRQ010000006.1:24184706-24195789 GCA_037367365.1 Apogon talboti | reverse complement strand
CATGCAGAGGTGGACCTTACAGACCCTGTAGACCACATTGGACCTGAGATTGTTGACTCACTGTCCTCACTGTAACCAATGCTGTCACTGTCTTGTAATGTATTCAGAAATTCCCAAAATAGTCACTTGCCCGATAAAGTGTTAAATTCAGCTTATAGTGTGACATATTGTGTGCATTATCACACATATTGTAAATGAATATCCACCATATCAATGTATGTATGGGTGACATCAACACAGGTCAGGCTAAACGTTTCAGATATTGAACCTGGCTGGGGTTTAAATAATGTGACACTGTGAAATGATATTGATTATTCCTGCTTTTAGCTAAGAGTCTTCTGTGATGCCTCTCTGCACAAGGGCAGGGTCTTGCTTCAGCACTGCACATTGAAATTGACTATATCAGCTAATTTGGCAATTGGGTTAAAATAGAAAGTTAATAATCCTTAGTTTAAGCAAAGTGTTTAAAGGGAAAGTCATTGTGGTCACTATTATTTTCAGCTACAATACATGAAAGAGGAGTGCACGCTTTTCTATTTTTGATTAAATGAGATGGAAAAATTGTCTGTGAATACTGGATGTGGGTGAATTTATGATTCTCTGTGATTGTCTGAAACACATTAATTCAAAGTATGTATTCTGAGGCAGTTATAGTTTTAGTGTTACATTTTAAATTAAATACAAAAGTTGATGAGTGGTCATGGCATTGTTAATTATCATCATTTGTCTTGAGAGGATTTCTTTGGTGGGGAATTGAGTGCAGGAAATGAGTTTGACACCTATGACATTATCCCGTTGACGATACTTTCATTAGTTTTCTTTCTCCTCGCTAATTTATATAGAGCAACACTTAATACGACGCAGAAGCGAGTGCAGAAATAATAGATTCATTATTTTACATGGATTGTGCATTTGTCATTATTTTCACATGGTCTTCGTAGTCAAATGTGTCAGCTAGAAGTCGTTATTTTTAATGAGAAAAAAAAATTGCTAACATAACAACGCCGCGCACCTCAAGTCTTTGAGCGTAGTACGTTAAAGAAAGAAATAATGCACAGTTCTCAGCCGGGGTGAAGAAAGAAGTCATCAAGCTTGCACCGTTGACAAGTATTTTTGATTAGATTTCATCCTGATCAGACTGCAAAGGTGTAAATCCGGCACATTCGGTATTTCTTTTTACAGTATACAGAATTATCTGTTCACTAGTCAAAACAGGTTCATCTGTGTGACCCTTAACTGTTGACACTGTCTGAAACAGATTCTGTCAGCAAGAATATGAAAGGGGGGGGTTAGAAAAGCATTCAGCTATACAAGGTTTGATGGAAAACTATGATTAGAGTGAAATACATGAACAAGTAAATAAATAAATATTGTGAAATTTAATTAGCACGCATTATTAAGAATGCAGTTAAAATGCTTATTTAACAGTTCTCTTTCCCTTAAGTTTGACAAAGGTTTTATAAGCATCTCCTCAGGTTATGAAACTACCCAGTGTTGTTCTATATAGAGTGAAATCATTACCGCACTACTTAATAATAATTAACCCGCCCTAAGCAAAGTTTTAAATAAATGATTGATTTTTTTACCTGCAGTGCTGCAGATAAATCGGTATACGTGTGAAAAAGACTAGCGATCTCTTTAATGTGTATCACCATTTGTTAAATCCTGTATGTTTTCAGCATGTGCAATCTTTTCCTGTCGACATGCAACGTATGATGTTCTGCTCATGTTATCATGCACCTGGCAAAAAGCAGAACCAATTAACATGTGCTCTAAATCTTATGAAATTGCAAAGCTCTTCGATTAACCATTTTTCCTCCATGAAAGCACATTTGGCGTGCCGAAATGTCAAGCACACGAAAATATAGATTTTTGAGTCATTTGGAAATTAGACTCTCTTCATGCAAATGGCTGTTTTGATGTCTTTTGTTGGCATCTGCTGCTTTTCTCAGGGCGCTATAATTAAACAGGAGGAGGCCGCAACCCTTCTTTATTCTGTGTCAGTTTGAGAAATGGCTGTTGCGAAACGCACTGTGTCAAAGTAATACTACAGTTGAACAACAGCTAGATTGCACATACAATGGGAGCTCTTTGTAGGACTGTGTTTGTGAGAGAATTTGCGATTTAATTTTAGCGTAGATTCCTGCAAAATTCTGCTAAATAGCCCTGAATCTCTTGTCTGTGTCATATACAAGTGACTATAAATCAAAATGTATGAAGCGACATTACTTTTGGCTCTCCACGAGAAAATTATCGAACTGCTTTGACGTCTCCTCGGAATAATAGCTGAAGTCATGACACCCGCAATTATAGAAAAACAAAAGAGGAAATGAGGGTTAATAGTTGATGCTGAGTTGAGTTTCACTGTTAAAGCACCTTGAAGTCCTTTGAGTTGTTTACTGGCATTTTGATAGCTACACTTCATCAGAAGATAAATAATCTTTTTGAATTACAGAAAAATGCCATATTTCTTATTTACTCTCCTCGTGTCACCACCCGGCTTTGCACCCACAGCAGCATCCCGTAATCCAACAACATCCTAGGGATAACTCTCATCTATCATCCTTAAAGAGCACAGGCTGAGGTGCTTTGTCAGAGTTTGCAGTCCAGCAGAAAAGGTACAAAGAGGGCAGAAAATAGATCTCTTTGATGAGCAATAGATTATCATAGAGAGGTGAGCAAACATTCCTCTGAGCCACTGCAGCCGTATGTGCGGTGCAGCAAGACTTATACCATCTCACACTCCGCCAAATTGCTGTCTGATCCCAAAGACAAGCTGCAAATGGGAGATAATCCTCTTGAGTCTTTGTTAGAAACTTAAGTGAAATGTGAAACTCTGAATCAAAAGAGACCTTTGTTTAGAGTCTCACATCAAACAAATCTAATAATTATGATAATTTTATTCACTTGTGTTTATTTTATCTTGCCTCCTATATTTCTAGGCTATATATAGTTTATGTTAATGCATTGTAAGGCTTTTGCTTACGTCTTGTGGGAAAACAGCGGAGACACTCCCAACCCTAAACCTGTTGTTGTAAAGTGACATTTGACATAAAAAAAAAAAAAAAAATCCCTCTGAGCTCTGTAACGTGAGACTGATTTATTGAGGAACGTCTGACAGCCGAGCAGCAACATCCACATTTTGGTTTCATAAACAGTTGAAAGGTTACGATTTGGGTTGTCTTTGAGGAACACTGCATACTGAGAGCACAGCTGTATGTGACAACTTCCTTTTAAAAATAGTCTGGATAGAAACAGCCCACTGCCAACAGGAAAAACTAGTGCATCTACCTGCTGAGCTAAGTGTTTCTGTACCACTGCTGCGTGTTTGTATGCGACTATTAATATGTTTGCTTATATTGTAAACATTAGCTAATTAGAAGGACAAGAGAAGGGACGTGTAGTGAGTTTTGCAAAAACATTTTTGTATATGCCACAGAGAAAATAAACATGTCTCCGTTCTCCCAACTACAGACTTCATCAAATAATTCTACTCATTATTGACGTCTCTAACAATTTTTTTTCAAGTAAACAGACAATTTGGTCAGTAAAATTAGAGTAGAGTAGATTAAATACAGTTAGATTAGAGTAGAGTAGATTAGAGTACATTAGATTAGATTAAATACAAAAAATTAAATTAGATTAAATAAATTAAGATTAGATTAGATTAATTTACATTAGATTAAATAAGAAAAGATTAGATTAAATAAAATAAGATTATATTAAATTAGATTAAATTACATTAGATTAAATTAGATTAGATTAGATTAGATTAAATAACATTAGATTAGAGTAGAGTAGATTAGATTAGACTTTACTGGTCCCACAGTGGGGAAATTCAATGGTCAAGGCAGCAACAGAATAAAGTGCAAGAAGGAAAATGTATATGCGTAAATATAGTGCAAAAAACCCCAATATAAAATTAAAAAAAATAGTAATGAAAACTACAGTATAGTCTATACTGTAGTATAGAAAATCTTTTATATTATTTCACTAACACAATCCAAATGCTTTCAGTTTTATCGCACAAATACCTTTAAAAAGCTTAAGCCAGTCAATATTGTCATTGTACTAATAACAGAAAAGAATTATTGATTGTACAATTTGTTTTATTTTCTTCCTATCGACATATCAATTGATCAGGTCCCCAAGCCACAGTTAGTGTGTTAGTGTTGAGGGGAAAACGTAGCATAACTGGGAAACATCCTGGTATCGACAGGTATCGGATGTCAGAAAACCTATTAAAGGAACTTAATTGCAAATGGAAAAATGTGTGTTGTGTTGTTAGCATTTAAAAAAAAAAATCCAGTCTTTTAAATGAAAGGAGGTTAAATGTTGTGTGTCTTGATTGCGTCTGTGCAAGTGATAGCTGCTCTGTCTTTGTCTATTTCTCTTAATTGTTCTAGAAATAGTCATTTGAGCTGCAACCATTGACCGTGGAATCTATGAAGCTCAAGACCGCAAAGAAATGGAATATGATGAGAGAGAGAGAGAGAGAGAGAGAGAGAGAGAGAGAGAGAGAGAGAGAGAGAGAGAGAGAGAGAGAGAGAGAGAGAGATGGCTGCAAACATACACAGTGTATCAAATGTTATGCTTCCTTTGCAGATGATGCTTAACTAGTGTGTTTTTTGAAAGGTAGCATGTTCTAACATCACAGAGTAGGCAACACATATTTTCCACTGACTTTTGGTATGAAAACAGCCTCTCAGTGTGTTGTCTTACAAAAGTGCCATGTTTAACGGTTCATGCTGTGAGTTTCTCTGGAGAATTGTGTCAGCGAGACCTGGCATCTCTGGAGATAGACGTAGCGGGACGTCCCAGGCTGCAAGAAGATGAGAGGTGCCAGATTAAGAGCATGCTGAAATGCATCTCTCCGGTCTCTCATCCAGACGCCCACAAACCGGGCGAACGCGTAAAAGAGGCGCGTCAATTACATTTGCATGTCAGCATTTGCGCAGATCAAATAAATGTAATCCAGATGAAAAATGCAGAGTTCAAACATGTCAGGGTGAGACAAAGCATCACAGAAATTCATATCAAACATCATGTTCCCTTTGTTTGAAATAAACCTCCCCTGATTGTGCAGCACAACAAGAAAAGCTATAAATTATTCAGGTTCTCCCCAATGGCCGCCCATTTACAGCTCGCTTACTTCTGGTTGGACGCATTCTTCTGCCATATTCCACGGTGATCTGCCTGTTTTAAAATGGCAGCAAAATACATGGTGACCTCTGAGTAGGACTCTAATGCTTAATTTATTCATTGCCTCTGTCTGTATTGGGTATGCGACACAAAGCCTGTAATTGTGAATATTGTTGAATATCAAAATGAATGTGAAGGGGAAGGAGCAAAGAGGATTATTACAGCAACATGTAAATAACAAGGTGAAATATGGCTCCTTTTTCATCACAGTGTAGGTGCAACAAGGTAGCGAGGAGTGAGGGAGGAAAAACAGAATGCAGTGGTCATAGATAATAACATCATTTGCTGTATTGTAACCCATGAAGGACATCTCTCTCTCCCGACAGTACAGCATGTCATTTTTCTTCACTGCTGTTCCTTCGTTCATGCTGATGCGAGGTTCGACATAGCGGCTGCAAGGAAAAGGAGAAGATGGCTGTATGCCCTTTCTGTGGAGCATTATAGTAGGGTTTAGCACCCATATCCTCTCAATACCCTGTCTGGAATGATACAGAATATAGTCAGTTCTTATTTATTTATTTTTTTATATACAGATGTGAATTTATGACACTGGAAAATGGCAGAATAAAATAGACTCTTGCAGGGTAGCATACTGTCTCTGCAGGGTTTGACACTGCCTGCAGATTTTCAGACATTAGGTCTTGGTTTTAGTCAGAGGTTGAGTAGATATAATTGAAGAAATGGAAAATGTATGAAAGTATAAATACCTGAAAATGAGAATCGTGTTTTCGCTCCTCTGTTTACAGATTGAGTCCGCAGTGTTTCCACAGCAGCTCTGAAGACTTTTTTATTTTATAGTGGCCGACATTTAACTGTATTGCTGTCACTTTCTGTATTTAAGCGTTATTATCTCCTAACCCAAAAACCCCATTATAGACCAACCAAACACTGGCTTTAACAAGGGTATTGAGTATTTTTACTTTCTACTGCAGTGGAAGGCTGCAACTTTCAACTTCATGAATGCTATACATGGTACTTAAAATATCATCAGGTGCTGAGAATAAAGAGCTCTGTTCTGCCAAAGATGCAAATATATTCAGTTGTAGAGATATGAGCTGGATGTATTCTTACTGATGGGGCAGGGGATTTAGTGACCACTAGAGGGAGTAGTGAGTCACTGGTGAGGAAAGCTAACATCACGGGTGTGATATGGGATGAGAACCGCAAAGAAGCAACTTTTAAAGTCAAAGAAAGTGACAAAGTGATAAAAGCTAGAAGCACTGTCAGTGTTTTCACCACTGGACACAACCTTAAATGACAAACATTCGCGTTTGATGCTGAAATGGCAGCATTTGTTCTACACAGGTGAGTCTGATTATGAGGCTTATGAAGGTATTATGGGATGTTATTATTTTTGCCAAGTTGGTTGTTTATTGATCTGTGGTTCAAACTAAACTGTGACAGCTCTGACCTTGTTTGGCCATGTCCAATTAGATTCCATTACTGCAGATATTGACAACGCAAACTGCAGAGAAAATGGAGCTAAGCTAACAGAGCTATAATGTAAACTATCAGCTGACACAGCACTTGAAGATAGTAAGACACTATGTTATTTTGACCGAGTGAGTTTTGGTTTGAAGAACAAAACTTGACGATACATAATTCAGATGTGTGTAAACAATAAACTTTATACTTTATTCAGTGAATGATAGTCTGTGGTAGTTTGTTAGTAGTTTTAGTCATTCTACATGTGTTCTGGTACACAACTTCCATCTGCCGTAGACAGTTTGGAATACCAGTACTACATAGAACCCCTATCGGCACTCTAATTTGACTGTATAGTGCATGGTGTAAGATGCAACACACCTTTATTCACTGTAGATTTCAACACAAACCTTTAATTGTCTGTGTTTATTTTTTTTGTGTATAATTTCCCTCCAAGTAAAATAAAATAAAAACAAACTGTCTCCTACATGTAACACTGTGGCACATGGTAAGTCAAAGTCTCAGTCTACAATATGTAGTGCTGTTTAAAGGCAGACTGCAGGCGAGTGAATAGTTTTTAAGCGGCTGTTGTTGATTTAATCACACTCTGGGAGCACGGCATCATCAGGGGACATACAAACACAAATTAACTTGGAGCCCCCCTCACTTTTAACAGACAAGCACACAGATCAATAATGCCTCTAATTTATCTCCCAGTTTGATTCCATCTAACTACCTAAACCAAATTGAGAAATGGTTGCCTTTTAATTTCAGAAATGCCCTTGTAAAGATTAGATTTAAAAAAAAAACTGTCATAACACTAACATGTTTTTGTATCCACCAGAATGTTAATTATAATAACAGCTGATACCGACAGACGTTTGTGCTTCTAAATGTTCGTCAGCAAAACACGTCTCTGTTTTGTGATTGGAATTTCTTTGTCATAGTCATTGATCATTAGTCACACATGGCTACCTGTACTCAGATGTGAATGTCGTCCTTAAAGTGAGCAGAACCAGGTTTCAACATCAGGGAGGCACTGATTAAATTCCCAGCCTGTGCTTGTTCCCCTGCGTCCTCTCCTTTTGGTAAATACTAAATTGGAGTGAGCTGACCTTTAATCAGATATGCACAGCAAACTTGAGCGTTTAAGCTTCAAGAACCAGACACGCAAACTTCAATTAATCAAGTGAATACCATTACAGCAGGTGACGTGGACGAGACGCTTCACTGCACCATCCACATATTTTACTCATCATCACTCCGAGGCATTACTTCCTGACTTTTCCCAGTAGACAGTGGTGATCTCACGTACTGCCCAGCAGAGCTTTAGTCTATGTGTGGATTTCTCTGCTCTGCCTTGTATTGCATAACAGCTTTAAAAAAATGAGATACTGTATTTTACCATTATAGACAAATAAAGACTGCAACCTGGTTTGTACCCAACTGCTGTGTCCTGTTATTACATCAGTGCACACAACTGATTAATGAATAGAGTGTTTGCAACCACATCATCCTGATGTTACACGAAATTCAGATGGAACAGAAGTAAGGTACAGGGAAGTGTGGACTGAGTTAGTGTAGATGATATTACACAGAAAAGCATTAATATAAAATCACTGCTTTGTTGGATGGGATTCTTATGACATGAGGAAGAGCTGTTTTTCCCACTAACAAGGTAATAGAAGCTACTATTTCTACTACTACTACTACTACTACTATTTCTACTACTACTACTACCACTACTACTACTACTACTATTATTACTACTACTACTGCTACTGTTACTGTTACTACTATTACCACTACTACTACTACTTCTACTACTACTATTGTTACTGTATTACTACTACTACTACTACCACTGTTACTGTTACACCTACAATTACTACGACTACTGCTACTATTACTACTACTGTTACTGTAACATCTACTACAGTTATTACTATGACTACTACTACTATTGCTACTGTTACTGCTGCTACTACTACTCCATCTACTACTGTTACTTCTACTACTATTACTATTGTTACTCCTCCTCCTCCTCCTACTACTGCTACTGTTACTACTACTACTTCTACTCCTCCTCCTCCTCCTCCTACTGCTACTGTTACTACTGGTACTACTACTACCACCACTACTACTAGTACTACTACTACAAGTAGTACTAGTACTACTACTACTATTATTATTACTACTACTCCTACTACTACTCCTTCTACTCCTTCTCCTCCTACTGCTACTGTTACTGCTGCTGCTGCTGCTGCTACTACTACTACTACTACTACTACAATCACTACTAATTATTAATTAACAACAATCATTCAACACTATGATGCCCTGATATTAATGTAATTGTTGTTAATGTAACCTTATGGGATCCAAAGACATGCACTGATAGGTTAATTGGTCTACCTAAAATTGCCCATAGGTGTGAATGTGAGAGTGATTGGTTATCCGTCTCTATATGTCAGCCCTTGCGGTGGACTGGCAACTCGTCCAGGGTCTACCCCACCTTTGCCCATAGGTATCTGGGATAGGCTCCAGCACCCCCCCCGCAACCCTAGTGAGGATGAAGCGGGTTCAGAAGATAAATGCATGAATAACCTTATGGGATTAATGAGTCTCAGAGGACTGGTGAAATGTCACTACAAAGGTGGACTAGTTACAGAACTGGTTATTGTTTATAGATCAGAAATACAGGGATTGAATCATTCATGATTCAATATTTTCCTATTTGTCTTCTATACTGTACTTTGCACCGCAAGAGAGTTGTCTTTTAATTTCATTGTACATGTGTATAATAACAATATAAGCATTCTATTCTATTCTATTCTGTTCTATTCTATTCTATGTGTCCTCTCATCAAGTAAATTGATGCTCTGATAAAATTATAGTTTTTCAGTTTCCAAAGAACACTGTGTATCATTGAGTCTTCTAAACTAGACAATCAGCCCGTAAATACGAGGAGGAAAAGACCGCCCCACTTTTGATTGGAAGTCGCAGATATAGTGAATTTCTTCTTTCTCAACAACGCTTGTAGCAACATAACAAGGTACTGCAATGGCTCAAAAAAACAATGCTACTACATTTCAGAATGAATGGAGCTGATTATCAACAGTAAACCTGAATCAGACTGATGTTGAATTCAATAGTTTGGTTGTAATAATCATATTTCCCGCTATATTTATGTCCTTTGTGTAATTATTAACCTGATTTAAGTGTTTGTGCTGTTGTTTGTAACAATTTTGATTTTTAAGTCTACAATTCTGCACAAAGAAATTGAAGTGTTCAAAATACAGATGAAACAAAGGTCCCCGAGCCATTTTCCCAGTGTTTTTCCCCTCATTAACAGCAGCTGTTACTTGCTAAAAGCTCCCTGTTGTTTGTTAAATTGATTGACTAGACCAAAGATAAATAACTCAAACTAGAAGCCTTTTCACAGTGTTTTTCTATGGGGAGAATCACCTGTTGACCTCCACCTGTAGTGGGCGCTGTGATGTGACGTCAAATGCAACAAACTATTGTTATAAATATTGTTGTAAAGTATCAAGAAATATAACATTCTCAAACAAGGAGTAGAAAATTTGACTAGATTTGATCAGAAATCACTTGTTGGCATAACTATCGATATACAGTATATATAGATATAGATATTCATGAGTGCAACAAAACTATATCACTGCAAGTATCATTGAAAGTTCAGATATTGTCCATGCTTGAATGGAAGAGGCGAGGCAAAACAGAGAGTTAACTTTTTCCTTTGTCGGTGAAATCAGGGTAATAGGGTGAGTGGGTGTAATTCTGCATTTATAGATTCATTATAATGGACTCAATTAAGGTTTGGAAATATCACTTTATATTTGTGAGCCCATCATTTTGAGGTGAAGCTACTGGTATAATTTGACAGAGGATTTAGTCTAAATAATTCCATTACAATTTAGATATGAAGATTTTTTTTTTATTGCAAACCTTCCTTATATATGCTCTCAGTGGAGTTTAAAGGATGAAAATGGCTGTATTGTTTTCCAGGCTGTAGAAATCAAGACTCAGGGCTAAACTTAATACATGGGAATCACCACACATGAAATACGGAGGATGATGCTGTACTGCCAGCAATGGGACATGAGCTAAGAGCAAACATGACACTGATGATGTGAAAGTTAGGCCTGCTCTAACACACGTTGATGTGGAACAGAACTTTATAGCTATTTTGGGGTATTTTTAGACTATATCACATGATTTTTAACTGCAGAAAGGCCTGTGCAAAAATTAGAAAATTTAGTTCATTATTTGGTTAAAATGTTTTATTTAAAGTAAAATTATCTGCCAGTGCAGTAAGAAAATTGTACTGATAAACTTTTCTTTAAATAAGAAAACCATAACTAAGAATTATGGAATGCTAACATACTTGTTTCACATCTTCATAGTAAGATTTTTCTGTTTTACACACACA
>JAPQRQ010000006.1:24159804-24180846 GCA_037367365.1 Apogon talboti | reverse complement strand
TATATATGTGTGTAACAGTTTCTGTGTCTGCAATACTCATCCCCCAACAATGTAGCTTGTTTTGTTATAAATATTGCTTAAAATTTGTTGTAATATCTAACTGGGGTAGCTCAAGGTGAAAATTCTTGGAACAAGTCCAATAATCTTAACAATATTAAGTCTCAATGAGTAAATAAATCTAAAAAAGTTACCCTTGAGAATAAATATTCCAAATTCAAGTCAGATAGGTCAGGTATTCCTCTTTTGTGGTGCAGGAGTTTTCTCAATTTTAACAGAAATATCTGAGGGACCAAGAGGATTGTGTTCCTTTTGAAAGTCTTGATCCACTCAATTAAGGTTTGGAAATATCACTTTGGATCCGCGAGATCATCATTTTGAGGTGATGCTACTGGTCTAATTTGACCGAAGATGTAGTTCTAATAATTCCATTACCACTTGGATTTTTTTTTTTATTGCAAACCTTTTTATATATGCTATCGGTGGAGTTGAAATTCCGAAACTGGCTATATTGATTTATGCGCTGTAGAAATCAAGAGTCTTTTCATCGGGGAAGAGGCTAAACTCAATACATGGGAAACACCACACATGAAATACAGGGGATGATGTTCTACCGCCAGCAATGAGAAATGATTTATCAGCAAGTTACGGTCTGAACCGTTTGAAGGGCAGTAACTGTGACATAAACACTTTTTCGAGGCTTTCAAGCAGGATGACCTGGTCCGCCGTGTCAACTGCCTCACTGAGATCAAAAAGGATTCAAACGGCGCAATCACAAGCACAAACAGCGACGAGGGGAGCTCACGGAAAATGCTCTGCGTACCATGGAGCATTTTAAAACCCAATTTAAACTGCTCAGCGTATTATTATTCAGAGAGGGCTTCAGTTTGAGCACACTGCTTATTCGGAAAACCTTGGAGAAATATACAGTCTGTAAAAAAAACATGCAAAAAACGATACATTGTAATCGCTGTATTCTGTATGTCCTGAAGATTTAGTCTTAGCGTATTAAATATTGTCTGGATTCCACATACCAAAGCACATGACATCTCCAAAGTGACGTACATTTAAGAGAAACCTATTTTCTCATTTGACAGAGCAATTGACATTTTCTTGCTCTAAACCTTGAATATTATTCATGGAAATGCTGAGCCTATTTGGAAAGGCCCATTTTAACATTTTACAGAGTCCCTGCATCTCACTAGAGGTGACTGGTTCCGCCCCACATGACTCCATATCCATTATAGATGCCTAGCTCAGCCATGCCAGCAGTATACATATGTTTACAACTGTCAAATGTACCACGAGGAGTCACTGAGAGGCTTGGAAAAACAGCTCTTCATCCAAGCTGGATAGATCCTGAAGACCTTGTTGTAACATTATCTCCCAAGTATATCAATAATACATATGGAGATAAATGTGCCCAAGCGCGTAGAATCAAAACCAAGGCAATTAGCTTGAGAAACGTACAGTACGTTAAAAGGGGGTTGATG
Source organism: Apogon talboti (assembly GCA_037367365.1). NCBI lineage: Eukaryota > Metazoa > Chordata > Actinopteri > Kurtiformes > Apogonidae > Apogon > Apogon talboti. Next base: position 24,179,356 of record JAPQRQ010000006.1, on the reverse strand, counting down.
GGCTTTTACCTGCCCACCAGTAGTGAACACTTAAACCAAGGGAGCCTTTTTTCTTCTAGTAATTATTTAAATGTAGGTTATTAAAAAAAAAAAAAAAAAAAACCTTGGATCTGAGTGTAATTTAAGCGAATAATATTTGTATGAAAATCCAATTTCTGGAGTTGACAAAGAATTATGAAATAAAAACAAAACACAAGAATCGCCCACTTCTTTTGTATTATTAAGAGTGTGACACATTTGCCTAAAATGCCGTTTTTTCCTGGAAAACGCTGCTAATGCTGAAGTACATGAAAGCTGTCCCGAGTTGAACTCAGACGGACGCCAAAGCTCCCTTTGATGGTGTAGTTCTAGACCATGCGGTGCACTGAGGTGTTATGGGTGTTTCACTTTTAAGTACATGGGTTCTGTTTGATTAATAGTTGATGTTCTGCAGCCAGTAGTTCAGAGGATTTGTTTTAAGGAGCTGGGGAGTTTTTATTTATTTATTTATTTTTAAGATGTTCAGTGAATTTTTGTAAATAATACAAGAAGTTTATTTTTCTTCTGTGGCAATGCGTACACTGTGTGTACATTTTTAGGGAACGTAATCAGCGGGGAATGAGGAACAGTGCAAATTGCTTAAATGTGTCGTATATCCAGCAGAAACAAGCTAGATAGATGAGCAAAATGATTCAGCAGCAGAGAAATAAGAGCCAGCTGCAGAAATCAGATAAGCTCCCTGTATTCCTCCTTTGACACATTGGACACAATCTTATCAAACCTCTTCTCTCTGTTTGGTCTCTTCATCGTGACTCTTGTCTCGACAGACAAATCCTGTTACAGTTGGCAATAAATTCAACAACGAAACACAAATTACAGAAACCGGAGTATTTACCAGCCTGGAGAGATTCGGGATGTTTTCATGAGGGGAAGGAAATGAAGAGCGCTTGTTTTTTAACCTGTTTTGTTGATGACTGCTGCACCACCACCTCCACAACCTGTCAGTGACAGCTCTGGCAGAGCACAGGCACAACTCTGACATTATTTGCAGATGGTAAATAAAAAAAATATCTGGCTAGCCAGTATGATTCATAGTTAGGCCCAGCTCTTGTTTATGGACAAGTTGTCACATTAATTTAGCAAATCATGCTCATGCTTGGGGCTCGGTAAAATGGTTTTGCCCCCTATACTTTATTGGGTGAAAGAGGATAGTAAAAATGAAATGGAAAAAACAAAAACAAAAACTGAAATATAAATAATCGAATAAAAACAGGTGTTTTTTTTTTTTTACTGCTTTTTTGTACAAATGAATGATCTTTGAGATGCCAAACATTTATTGCATTTTTTTCCCCCTTGTAATTAATTGGACAAATTTCAACCAGCTCAAAGCATCTCCATTACTTTTTTATAACCCTGCTTAAAGGCTTGTATGTAACAGGATATGCTAATACTTGACAGACTAAGCCCTTGTAATCTTCATGCATGAATTTATGAACAGAGGACCAGGTCTTTACCGCATACTATAAATGCTGACGATGTAATGTACAGTACCCTAAATTTTACATCATTTAAATAAGTGTAAAGTGCATTACTGTGACAGGTTAGTCACGAATTGAGGTAACTTGTTAAGGTAAGAGCCACATGTGTGCTCTCTCTTCTGTAATACACTTTCCTGCAGACCATATGCTTGTGTTGCAGTCAGTGAACCATGAAATCACTTGGTTTTCATAAAGCCGATTTGCATTCTCAGGTTAAAGCTCAATGGGCCAAGTGAGGTAGTTGTAAAACCCTCATTTAGTACATCAGACCTGTCTTTTCTTATTATGGCTGCAGAAAATGATCAAAGTGTCACTATTACTGAAATGGCTCTGAGTGGTAATGGCTTGAGAAGTGCAGACAGTAACGACACCTCACACTGTTTTAAACAATCACAAGGTGATCTAAATTTGTATCATCCTTCATCATGGCCTGTTTTTTATTTTTGCTCCTTGCTGTTAATATTCAGCCGAGCAACCCAGAACACAGCGCGGTTAAAATAACAGAAACGGCTTAAGATTGATGATTATTTTACGTCCTAATACGAACCTTTACATAGTATTCAAATTAATCTGGAGTTCATGTGGTTGATCACAGCTACAAACAGAACTCTTATACTGTAAGTCTTCATATTTTGTTTTTTCTAAGAATGCTTCGTATTGTGCAGTGATGAAGCCAAAAGGATGCACACAAAGGGCCAGATCCACAAAGGGCCACAGCCACAAAGGGATTGCGTGGCATTTGCAGCCCGTCCACCGGTGCAAATGAGATAAAAATATAGCATGTCATTCACAAAGGCTGGAATTCACTGCAAACTGCACTGCCAAGTAAATGTGGCCATGGTGAGTCTTGGCCACATGCATAAATGCAAATTAGGGAATATTTTGTATATCTGAAGCAAAATCTGTCCCTTTTTAATTTTAATGCACACAAGACACACAAAAATCAGCTACTTTACAAAAGACCAGTGTAAATTGCCATATGCTGTTAGTCTGGTGGAGTGTCTCTTTCTCCAAAATTTCAGTTTTTGAAGTTGGAAATGTTATTATGCTATGATGATGGAGATCAGGCTGCTTAATTACTGTAATACTTTCAACTTGTAAACTTGATATTTGCATGTAACTACTATAGAACACACAATATGAATGACTGTCCAGACCAGTGTGCTCTTAATGAAGTTATCAGCTGTTCCATATGTAAATGTACACAGCCTCTTTTGGAGTTCGGAGATGCCAACTGTGAAAACCTGATTCAACATCAGTACTAAAGGTTCTGCTCAACGTTGAGTACATTAACAGACACATAATGTTATGCTTGTTAGACATTACTATAACAGGTATGACTCAGCCTCAGTGCTGGAATGAGAAGTACTGGTTTGTACTCAGGTGTGTTCCGCGCTAAAATATCATAGCGCAAAATCGTGTTTGGGTAGGTCTTTAAAACGAAGCAGATGGCAGGCGCAATATGCCACAGTTAGCAGACGCAATCTATTTTTTTGTGGATTTGCCCCAGTGCATCCACAAGATTTATAGACCTGCCTGTAGGAGAATAATGAGGGAAATCAGCCGAACCATTATGGGAACGCAGAAATCTTATCCTCGTAAGTATTGTGTTGTTTCTGGATAGAGACAATGTTTTTGATTTTAAAGAGTGAAAACATTTATTAAGATGATAAAGATGATGATGGGAAGGTTAGACCTGTTCTAATATACTAAGGTGTGGAACAAGACTTTCTAGATATGTCTTGATGTTTTTAGACCATACCACATGATCTTTATCAGAAGGACTTATCTAAATTTTAATGGAAATATGAGCTCAACAGAATTTCAGATCAAAATATACTGTACTTCTTGATGATGAATAACAGAATAAAGTTTCCTGTAACGATGAACACGATGTGAAGTAGTTTTCAGCTCCAGTAAAAGATGCTAAGTAGACTAATTAACTTATGTATCTGAGGGGCCAAGGAGATTGTGTTACTCCTTATACTTTTTTTTCTTCATAAAATCTTACTCAAACACAAGTAATTTTATTATTTATACAGACTCTCTGCAACTTTGGATTAAATGATTTATCACTTGCCAGTTGCTTTGGATTAATACCATATTAGGATGTTTGATGTTTAGTAAGCTATGATCTACTATGAGGTTTTACAAGACTTTGGCTGATCATATCTCTAAAATATGTCCACTCTGTCCCCAAAGTATTCAAAAGTAGCTGGAGCCAAAATGATCTCAAAGACATTTCACAGTGCAGTGTTTGCAAAACGGCAAGTTTTTTGTTCTCAATAATGAGTCCTCATCGGTCTATGTGCACACGTGGCCTAAATATTCCTGTTTTATCTCTCCTGTGGCTGGTGTTTTGATGTCGGATGGCAGTGCTTGTTTATAACCTCCCTTTGCAGCTCAGCTCAGCTTCATTCAGGGTTAGAACAATTAATCAGTTATAGGTTCACAAACTTCCTAAGCAAAACTCTACCTACTATTTATAGCATTTAAAATACCACAATAAACTGCTAAACTGATACGAATCATAATGTATTCATAAACACACTGTTGGTACTAAACAGCATCCAAAACTTTTACATATATGATGGTTTATAGAGTTTAGCTGTATTCTTATAAAATGATATTAACCCATAAAGACCCAGTGCTAAATTTGTGGCAGTTCCTAAATGAATTTTTCTCTATATTTAACCTTTCTTCATTTATTTATCACCATTTACTATAATATTATCCTCTATATTTTTTTTTCCAGTGAAAATCAGGTATTTTCTGAAATGTAATTTACTGATTATGTAAGATGTTCTTAAAAGCTCAGATTAAAGTTGAGGGTTATTATATCAGAAACAGACAAAACTGAAGTAAAAGTGACTTTTCTCAATAAAATCTATCATTAACTGAACATAAACCAAGTGCCTCCGTCCACTGTCATTGATCTAACTCCATGGGTTTTACTGGTGAATCAATGTTGTAGAAGATGACGGTGTTTCCACGTCCACTACAGAGCCTCTGAATGTTTAAATGGGTCATATCTGATGAACATGAAAAGACGACAAACTGCATTTTACACCAATTATTTACATTTATTGATATGATTAGTAGTTCAGAACTTATTAAACATTTTAGACCAGTAGATGATGTTGTTTGCCAGTTGCTGTTTGGGTCTTTATGGGTTAATCTAAGGTCTTTATTCAGACTACATACAGTATTTACCTGCCCCCAACAAAAAAATTGCTGGGGGCATGTAAATGGACTTGTTTCCTCGATCAAGAATGAACTTTTAAGTGCACTGTTTTTTTTTTCCACTTTGGACACATTTTCCACTGGTGAATCATTATTTGTATACAGTACAACAATGACTTGTGACATATTGTTAGAATTGCTAAAGGTTGACTGTGTATTATGTAGTGAAGATGCAAATTGCCACTGACTGAATACCCTTTAGCTACTATAAATGTGAAATGCCCTCTTTAGAGCCAGTGTTTGGTCGATCTCTCCTGGGTTACTTAGTAAAGGTGATGTTCCTGGTGAAATATTTTGATGTTTAGGTCTTGTTAATTCTTTGTCTTATGCTATGTGTTATTAGGGCTGGATGAGATATCAGTATTGCCAGTAGAAGATGTAAGACATTAGCATATTCATTATATTGAGTGTGTGTAATATTTCCTGCTATAATTTAACAGTAGAGATCAGTGCAGCTGATCAGACTCCGTCAACAACCGAGGGAAATGAAACCATCAGCAACATTTTAATTCCTAAAAGAACGTGTATGGATCTCCGCACAACTCGTTTGTTTTCTGGAGGCAACATTCGCTCAGCCATGGTGTTGTGCATCATGTCAACTCATTTTCACCACCTCAAATATCACCTGGTGCACTTTGCAGCGTCAGTGAAAAGCATCTGAACAGAAACAGACCGGTACTGATATTTACTGTTGTAACCTGATTTCTTGGTTGGTTGCGTTATCCAGTCTCTGTGGGTTGTGTGTGATCAGCACTACAGTTTATCTTTATTAAACACCAACATGGCAGGAGGCTAACAGCAGATCTTTACCTCAGCAGGACATGTTATTCAGACAGTGTCACATGTTCCACCTTAAAGAATGATGCATAACACAAAGAGGCTGTAAATGAACCACTTAAAAATCACACTTAACCCTGTGATGTCGACTACACATAAATTAAAAATGTAATTAACCGATGATAACAGTAGAAAATATTTCAACACAATGCAGTTATGCAACATAAATTAATATGTTAAATTTAATCATTCTAAATCAAAATGTAAAGTGTACATTTCACACCGTTAGGATACACCGTATGTCATGTAGGCATTAGGTATTTACCATTAACACAAATAGTATCCTGTTTTGGTGTCACAAATACAATCTATTGCCATTTCTCATAAGGACACTGAGATATGGGGTTTTTAGCGCTATCACCCAGTCCTGTGTGTCACTGATACTATCTGCCCTATAACAAAAAAAAATCATTTTGTTAGTTAGTCATTGCTGGGCTTTGTGGATCATTACTCCAAAAAACACATAACAAATAGGAAATAGCACTCCATTTTCCATTTCTGTGTCATGGGAACTTAAACTCTGGTCCAGACTTAAACACAGCAGGTGACACTAATGCACCTTAATCCTGGATCAACTGCTATGAAACGGAAAAAAAAGAGGAAATCCTCTGCGAGATATTGCTGGAACATAGAAGCACAACGTGTTGGAGAAAAATGACCTGCTCCCTCTGTAGGTATGAACGCCCATTCTTAGGTAATGCAATGTATTCGAGCTGATTATATGCTCCAATGAAAATACGATGCTGAATTTTATTTCCCATTCTTTAATTAGATCATTCCAAAGCCTTCGAAAGCTTCTATTTTGGGCCTATAATATCTTTATCATATACCATTTAATTACAGGGATGTTGTTATACAGTATGTAAGATTGTTATAGTGTTATACAAGTTCATTAAGATTTAAAGTAGATTATAAATGTTATCAAATAAATATCAAACATCATGGAGAGCGAGTAGCTACATTTAGTAAAATAAGAAGCAGTACATAGTACATATTAAACCTTTCTTGAAGTCGTTACTTTTTATAAATGCTTGATTGTAGATAAGGAGTAAATGCAGTTTTATATCCTTGTCTAGTTCTGTTTGTGCTGTTGGAGAAAAAGAATTGAATGACTCAATGAATGTGTGCATTAACCTATTAACTCTAGGGTGAAAATATTACAGTATGATGGGAATCCTCCATCCTCATGCATTTTTTTGCTTCAGTTTTTACCCATTTTTTTTCCATCCTGACTCACTTGTTACTCATTCTGAAATCCATCCCTGTGTATCCATCCATTTCCTGCCTTGTCCTCTTCGCTCTGCCAGAACATCCCAGCCTTTTTTCTGTACTTACCCGATTTCCGAGTGTTTTTGACCCTTGCAAGTATGTCTCTGCTTTTTGATTCTCGGTTCGTTCCTTTGAATCCCGCAGCTTCTTTTACCTGAAGCTGCATCGTTTTGGTCATAATCCTCTACTGAATGCTTTTCTTGCCAGCTTTTACTACACTCCAACTATGTTTTTTTACTCCGTGTCCTCTGTTCACAAGTTATTTAACCTGTTACTTGATCTCTGTTCCTGTTTTTGGGTCCCGCTCTAAGCCTGTCTCATCTCCGAGTGAGTGTTTTCTTATTTCTCCACCTGGGTCAAGGTTTGTCACTTTGTTTTCTGCGCACTGTTTTTGCTTTGTGGTCAGTTTTTTTGCCCTGAGTGTTTTCCCTAGCACACTTTCCATTATTTCTCTTTGGCGTGTTTAGCAGAATGTCTCTTCAGTCTATGTATCTCTACTTACTTTTGCAAGCCTAAAGACTCCTCTGTGCCTTTACCTCACCTCAACCCACAGACCATTCTTCTTTGTCACTGGCTGGCAGCATGAATAGAATATGTGTGTAAATTTCTACACAAACGACACCCATTACACTGTCTGTCCTGGAAGAGTGAAACTTCCTCTGTGACTCTTCCATTTTGATCCTTGTAAAAAGGGTTTTTCGGGGTGGGTAGTCTTTATTTACTCAAACCAAGGGTCGAACCATAGATGATTTTGCACATTGTACAAAGTGTTTGAAAGTATTCAGGCACATTTTTGTGATATTGGGTCATATAAATAAATGTTTCTTGCCCTGATAAACCCTCCATGTCCTATTCACCTGCCTGATGATTCAACTCCATCACTTCCTCTTAAGTCTTTGTGTCCTCAGTATTTCACTACACACAACTTTGGCTCTAAACAAAGCCGGTACAGGCGTATCTTATGCCTCCCTAACACTAATGTGGATATTTTACAAAAGTTATACAATTTCCCTCTGGTCTATGTGTATATTAGCCTGGCCAGCCATCCGGTTTTCTCAGTCTATTCAAGACTGAGAAAACAGTCTGGAATTGGGCCAATCGCTGTCAAATATGCACAATCTATTCTATACCGACCAATCACAAGTCTGGGGGGGCGGGTGTTTCACAATGCTTCGTATGCATTCGACTTCTTTTTTATCGCAAGTCAAAGTTAGTTCCAAGTCCGCAAATGTCTTTACAACTGTTGTCGGTTGTTTACTTGATTCAGAAATAAGGATTGAATTACAGATTACACCCTGTATTCTCAAGTATAACAGACAAAAGCGACGGTAATCATTCACCGAAGTTTCTACTCGACCACCACCACCACCATACGCCATAATGGACACATGCTGAGGTTTGTTGACATTAGGGATCTGCTCGCCGCATAATTACGTCACATCCGTCTGATCTGTGATTGGTTTACTCGGCGCCTGTTAGTCCCGCCTTCATTTTTGGATTCAAGCCCCTCGATTCCAGATGGATTTCTCACTGAGAAAGACGGATGGCTGGCCAGGCTATGTGTAGAAGACATTTTAAGTTAGAGAAACTAAGATTTATAAAAACAGAAGTGAACATTTCTATAAACTCTGATTTGTTTGTATCTGTGTGGATGATGTTACACCCTATTTTGTGCTTGTCTATCATTGCCATGAACAGTGAAATATCTAAAACATCAAATCCAGGTGTGTAAATCAGTGTATGACCTGCAGTAGACTGAGTCCAATTGGATTGTGGAGATGGACCAGACAAGCATTATGGCCAAATTTACAACCCACTACTTAAGATAAGCCTCTTAAGCAGCCACAGCGTTGCCATGGTAATACTACATGAAGCTTGTAGCAATATACACGTTCTGTACACCCAAGTAACCAGACGAACACCACTTAACAGGTCTATAAACCCAAACAAGCACTTACATGGTTAAATATCAAAAATAATTTAACAGTCTAAGACCAATGAATAATTTCATAAAGCAGCAGACCAATGTGCCGAACTTTGCAACACTAAGCAGATCCAACAGTCAAAGTATTATTCCCCTACTGCTAAAACTCACTTAACAAGCCAAAAAAGTGCAAAAATAAAGGTTGTGCTGTGGCATGAATTTGGTCTTCCATTTGCTCTTTTCTGATCATAATGTGGTTTTCTATGAATGAAACTTCTGCTATCAGCTACTCCATTGTTTTGGGCTGTATTGAAATGATTCAGACTGAAAACAAATGGCCCAGGGAACTTAACTTGTCGTTCCTGCTCAACCTCATGACACGATAAAGCCTCTACATCTGTTACATCCAGTATTATCCACAGTGTCCACAGTTTTATGTATGCCAGAAACAATGGATAGTCTGAGCATTTGTATCAGTTGTAGGCGTTTTTGTGTTGCTGTGTGGTCAGAGATATATTGTAAAATGAAGGTTATGTGGACAAAGAAAAAATCTGTTTAGAAAAATATCTGCTCTGTGTGGACATGGCATTAAAGTTGTAATACTAACCATGCACTCCATTTTTTTTTCCCAGAGTCATTCTAGTTTCAGTCTTTTTTTGGACCATTCAATAAGTGAGCCGGTGGTCCAGCTTTAAATTTCCCCTCCGTTAATAAGATCTCAGGTTGAATAGAAGGCTTTGATTGACAGGTGCATATGACAGCTTGGTGGCCAGCCGAGTTCGACTTTGGGAGCTTCTGTTTATTTAATAAATCACATTTTTTCACCAGGGTACACCAGTTTTTCCCAAACTTTTCCAACTCAAGACCCAAATAATAAAATGTATGTCTCGTCACACACCCCACACAACCACACACACCACCTGAATGTACAAAATACATCATGAATTACTGTGATGTCTGCATTTTTATCGACTCTTCGACTGTTCCAACAGTATGTCTCAGTCTCTTTCTTACATCGTTTTTATCTTGATTAATTTTTTACAGTATTCTTATACATCATTTTTTTATTGTTAGATTTTCCAAGTACTTTCCTACTTCCTTTGTTTTTTTTGTTTTGCCATATCATAAAAGTAATTTTCACCTGGTTACATTTATACTTTTACATCTCGTTGTGTCTTTTACATCATTTTTGTCTTGTACATCTTTTACTTCCCCTCTTACTGCATCTCATTGTTCCACTGTTTGCTGAGGTGAACATTTCTGAACTTTTTTAACAAGTAAGATTAATTCACTATATAATCTATATTATAAAAACCAAGTGACCTCTGTGTGTGTGTGTGTGTGTGTGTTTGCGTGCGTGCGTGCGTGTGTGTGTGTCCGGGGATTCACACAAAATCCGGAAAGAGCTGACTGCTGCAGTTTGGCATACTTATGCATTTTTGGTCAAGGAACAGACCAGCGAAAACGGCAAGTTGATAGGACCAATATTTTGCAAGATATTAGTCATTTTGGAATACAGTAGCCTTACAATCATGTTGCTATGGCGTTTACACGTTTACATATATGTGAGGACCCATTTGTCAACCAGGGAAGACTTCTTGCCACCTCTGTGCCCCATGTAAAAATTATCTTGGGCAAATTTTACTGTTTTGCAAAGTCAGTCAGCTAGCAGTTATCATTAGCTCATTCGTGACCCTTCATTAATAGCTCTGTCATTCCCACAGCTTCACTCCTTTTTTCCAATTATGGTCACTTCTAGCTCCAGAAAGTCAACATAGCAATGACTGAACTGCAAACTACTAGCCACAAAAACTCAGCAATTCAAAATGAATGGGCGATGTCATAGTCCCTCCGTAATTAAATTCAGCCTGTGATCCAGTAGCACCATCCACAGTTGCCAACTAAAGCATTGTTGTGTGATTGGATGAAATCTCATTAGCTTGTGCAACTTATGTTATGGATCATAGAACATCATATTTCCACAAATAAAAACACATTGAAATACCGCTCCAAATACCTGCCAGTGAAAATAGAAGGGTCTGTTATCCACTGTGCATGCCGATTAATATTTTACACTTTAATAATTTTAATATAATTATATTTTTTCAACACTTTTTTTTTGGTTGTGCAGTTTAAGTCCCTGTAAGTTTATATCTATCTAATCCGCAGAGTAATTGGCCTGAAAATCTTGTACCGTAAAATCCTTGGTAAGAAATTAAAGGTTTTCTGTCCACTCAAAGACTATATGAGATACACACAGACACTTTCAAGGGGCAAACAGGATCACACAAGCCTCTGTACTGAAATCACTAATTACTTCAACTCCTTCTATCAAACGAGACAAACAGAAATAGTTTTAACTCTTATACAGATGGCGAGCCGCCTCCTGCAGTCGAGGTACATGAAGGTAATACAGGAATGCAACCAGCCTTAACTATCTCTGAGATAAGGTTTTTGCAATCCTAACCTGCTGCTTAAGTTTTGTTGGTGACCTTGCCCTCTAGCTCTGAATTCATGAGTATTGATTGGTTGGGAAACACTCAGACATTCATCTTTTCTTGACCTCTAATGCCAAAGGTTTGTAAAAGCTAATAAAAAGCTCATTATTTAATCAGGCTCCTACAAGCAATTTTCCTTAACTGTTTTGTCTCATTTCAGGTAAAGTCGGGCCGGGGGGATAGAAGTGTTCATTAGAGCCTGATGGTGTGTTAGATTAATGGGAATAGATCAGACAAAAAGCAGCTGTTTATTCTGAATAATCACCACTTTTCTGTTTTTATCCCCAGATGATGCTGGTAATATTGCACCTGGAGAATAAACAGGATATATCTGATGTATTTAAACACATTAGGTCTGCATTTAGTGACATATCGTCAATATGTTCATCGTTTCGGGGCATTGCTATTCATGCACCCCTATTAGTAAGATGTAATTGGGCTTTGACTAAGGGAACACAGCTGTTGAAAAGCCATGAATACATACAGTAATATGATTGATACTGTGTCATATAGTGTATATGATTCTGGGTATAAATCAAGTCATTAATCAAAGTCCTGAAATGTGGGAGTAAATTACAGGAAAGCCAGGGGAAAAGAGGAAGGCTCTGGCGGAATTCGGTTTCGTGGATATGCTGAGGATGAGATTGGTCTCACAGTTATGACAGCTATCAGGCTACTCTACACCTCCAAACAGCATCCCTGTTTCCTGAATGAGTGGCTGTGTCTGTCCACTGCTGAGTCATGATGACATTGAGAATGTCCTTTAATAAGCGTGTTACAGCCACAGCTGCTTTATTGCTTGTCTTCATCTCAGCCACTGTGATCGCTGCAGTTACTTAAAGGAGGCGCTTTCTGAAAAGACTAACCAAAAGCTTTTCTCCAATCAGGCAATTTAAAAATAATTTGTCAGTAATAAATATAAAATGACAACATCGCTACAGTGGAGTTAATTTCCTGTTCCGCTGCAGCCTGTTAAATGCAGTGAGTCCTAGGTTACCTGATTGTGCTCCCAGGGACTGCCATTACCTTCTTGATATCTGGGGAATAGAGCACAAAGAAAGGCAGCTATCTGCAATATGAATGCATTCATTCAAATCCATAATTGATTGAAGCTTCAAGGCCTGTTTTTGTCTCCCTCGACAAATGGTGGTCAGCAGGATCTGATGTAATAAGATACCTGAAGGTTTTTCCAACGGTTTCTTTTGCTCCTTTTGAAGAGCTGTTTTCTAGGAAGAAAAATAGGAGCTCCCATTAAGTCAGTAGACTAGTACTAACTGTGCCTTGTAAAACGTGTAGAAATGACAATTTTATTATATCACAGTTTTTAAATCTGTCATTTTTCTTTTCTTGATACATGCCATTCAAGTAAATTTCAATCCAGCCTTTGTATTCTGGAAAACTACATGTCACACTTTGACATTTTAGAACAAAATCCCCCACTGCCTTTTTTTTTTGTTTGTTTTTATTTTAATCAGATGCATAATAGTTCCATCTCAGTCACATCACTAACATTATAATCAGCCTGGAATTACGCATCATTTAAGTCATATGAAGTTGATTTTTAAGGCTGGTTTTAATACTGAGATGATAATGAGATATTTGTTTTTCATTCCTGTAACTGACATTTTTTATGCCATGCTCATCATGTTGTCTCTGTGGGATTGACAGTCAGAATATCACTGCATTGAGGTAAAAATGGAAGTCACAGGTGCCCCTGTTGTCATACCACGGGATTCTGGGCTGCAAAGCCGGCTGCACAGGAGGACAAGCGTCTCCCTAACAACTGTCTTTGTCTCGTTCAGATAGGAAGGAATCACAGTGATGGATAATGACTTGACGGAGTATGTCCTTTGGCCAAAGTAGCTTGGCACTGAGGATTTTTTTTCTTTTCACTATCCATTCACTTCATATAAGAGCCTGGAGAGAAGAAGAAAGAAAAAGTGTGAGAGGTAGAAATCTTATGGCTCCGAGGAAAATAGAGCGCAGAAGTGGAGTGTTTGATACGGTGAAGAGGAGCCATGTTGGAGATTAAATGAGACCGGTTTGTCCTGAGCTGACACCGGACTTATCAAGCTGGGCCAGGTAATGACTCGAACGTGGAAAACTGGAAAGTGGAAAATCAGTTGCTAGGCCATTGTGGACGCAGTGAAGGACTTCATATTAAACAAGTTTACATCATCATGTACCTCCCAGCGGTCGCTCAGTGTCACATTGCAGTCACACCACTCATTGTCACATTGGCTGTCAGAGTGGGCTGTAGCACCACCACACACAAGTAGAAGCTGTTAATATGCATGTCATGATAGACTGTGAAATGATAGACCGTGAAATCTGTGACACCTACACTCCTACTTTGTTTCTCTCCTTCATTCCTTAAACTCTGACATGACAGCTCTGAATCCAACCTGGATGAATTGGAAAGGAATGGAATGACGTATCAAAAAGCAAAAGCTTGCATCATAAATACTTAACTAGTCGGATGAATAGCCGAAGGTGACAGGTCTAAAGTCGCTGCTCGCATACAAATTCATGTACAGTAGAGCTCGAAAAAAAAACCTGAGTGGAGAATTCGGTTTTTTAATGCATGACGGCTCTCTACGCACAAATGCTCGTAATATGGTAATCTCTCTTGGGTTGCGTGCTGCTCTACTGCAGGCAGAGCTGTGACATGTCATGTAGCTTGTCTTGAATTTTAGGGACAAGTGAGAAACTGAAAGCTCATGACCTTGACATCCATTTCCCTCTGGTTAGAGGAGAAATAAAAAGAAAAGAAAAGCTGCAGTTAGAAGAGCCTTTTAAGTGAGTTACAAAACCTTGTCTGCATTCATCTTAACCCATAAAGACGCAGTGCTACTTTTGTGGTGGTTCCCACCAATTCATCTCTATATTTAACATTTCTTAAGTGATTTGTCACTGTTTATTATAAAATAATTGTCTGGATTTTGTATTTTCCCAGTAAAAATGAGGTATTTTCCAACATTTAATATACTTATCATATAGCTGTTTATAAAAGCTCAAATTAAAGTTAAGGGCTATTATTTCAAAGACCAGAGAAAACTGAAAAAAAACCCTGACATTTTCATCAAAATGTATGATTAAATAAACATAAAACTAGTGTCTCCATCTGCTGCTGTTTATCCAACTCCATGGGTTTTACTGGTGAATCAGTGTTGGAGTAGATGACGGTGTTTCTACAGTAACCACGCTGAATGTCCAAATGGGTCACATATGATGACCATGAGAAGACGACAAAATGAATTTTTCACCAGTTATTTACATGCATTGATAAGATTAGTGGATCAACAGCTATAATACGTTTCAGATCAGTAGATGGTTTTGGTTGCTGGTGGATGGTTGGGTCTTTTTGGGTTGATCAAGAACTACTTGCTTCATGTTAAAGCACGCTGTAATTATTTGACCGCTTTAATAATTAGTCATGAAATCTCATCACGAGCGAAAGACTCGCCACTTCTCAGTTTTTGCGCACTAACAATTCCTCGGCTTTGTTACAATATGATAAATTTTTCATTTCGCTCTCCTTTACACTTTGTTTTCCTTTAGCTACAATGATGCAGTGAAATATTAATGACGGGACACATATTCAGAGTTGTGGTATCTACAACTCTGTTTTTGTTGCCTCTCCTGCTGCTTATGCTTCTTTCCTGTTGTTTCATAATCAGATCAGCGTTCATATCGCACCCAAAGCTGCCAAGTGGAAAAAAGGAGCAAGCTCAGTCAATGAGATTATGAATGTATCACTGCTTCTCTTGCGTGTTGGGGAATGTTGTCCTGTTCACCACAATGCTGTCAAGGGCTACATGAGAGACATCCTCAAGAAACATGATTTGTGATGAATTTTGAGTGCACTCATCTGTATGGTATTCAGATTCTTATAGAATAACATGTTTGTTTTGCTCTAGGTGTTTTTTTTCCTGTAACGCCAGAGGGAGTCATCTTCCGGAGCTCTGACTCTCTGACTGCCAGCTGATCGGGATGCTGATGTGAAACCTGCGATGGACACCAGGGCTTGATATCTGGTGAGTTTGTCGTCCTTTCCAAGCCACTGGGTATTGATTCAGAGCGGTTTGCGGCTCTGCCCTACCTGGGGCAGCTCTAACTGCGCTGAAATCGTTGCGTTAGCAGTGGTGCATCAGCAGATTTAAAATGCAGTACTATGTAGAGCACCATTGGGAATTTGTTAGAGAGACGGCCGTGAAACTACAGGTGCAGAGCAGAACTGGGTCAAATTTGCAGTCGCTTTGCTCTTTGTCTTATTCTTTTATACTGTTAAAGAACCAGATGGGGGGAGATAATCAGTTTGAGTATGTTCAAGCTTATATATACATATATATATATATATATATATATATATACACACACAGTAATTTGACTCAAAAATAAGGCCGCGCTGTTGAAACGTATTCACAAAAACAAATGGACACTAACACATACAGTGATGCCAGCAAGGTTGCAAACGGTGCAAGAATGTGTGGGAGTGCAAAGACGGCTGAAATTAATTTTACATAGACAGTGTAATAGGCTGTTTCAGAGTGCACATATGTACATATTCATATCCAAATGCAAAGTGCTTTGATTTGACAGGTTGTATTATGCATGTTCTGTATATTAAACTGCAGAATAGATATATATGTGTGTGTGTGTGTGTGTGTGTGTGTGTGTGTGTGTGTGTGTGTGTGTGTGTGTGTAGGGCCTGGCCTGATTCACATACACAAGAAAATGCATGTGTCAAAATGAACAGTGTGTTCTTGCATCTGGTCGTTTTGCACAGAGCTCTAGTATCCACAGGGAGAATGGGAAGGTGTACAAACTGTACCGATAATTGACTTTCTAAAACTGACAATCAGACACGCAAACTACTATGACTGGCCAGATGTGTTAAACTCTCATTTCATTCCTTACATTACTACTGCTCTCATTTTTCATGTGTACTGCTCTGAATGCCTTTGAGGAAAGAGGATGACGCCAGCTCTCAAACTATTATAGCATCTGGCTACCCCGGTCTCTTCAATCAGGCCAAATTATCCACTAGGATACCGCTGACAGCAGGCTGCAAAAATACTTTTGTATGAATTATTTTTCTCCTAATGAACTGACTAAAATGCAAACTTAACGTGTCTATGTAGCAGTGCAAATATACTTGACTAATTTTGGCAAGTATTTCAAATTATGCCACCCTTGTGTGGTACAAAAAGTGTCTATCTAGGGTTGTAATATAATTGAGTGCATCTCTAACTAACCTGAAATGGGCCGTAAAACACTGCAGCAGTACATAAACGCTGTTTCATGTTTCAGTCGTACATTATATAGCATGAAACTATTAATTAAACTTGGTACACGGGAGGATAGAGTTAATGATCTGCGCTGCGTCTTCAGAGAGCAGTCAGCCGAGAATAATTGTGTGCATCTGAAGTGCAGTAGGTACCTGTATCCCCTTAACATCTGTCTGGTGTACTTGAGGAAGGTTTGCATCCTGAAAATGTCATTGCACTGCATCTAAGCACTATATCTGATACAGTGGGCTTTCAGTGACTGTGCTCTGCTGATGCCAGAGTTTAAGGGAAAGGTCTGGGTTTAAATCCCTGGGGTGAGTGGGTTCAGTGTAGAGGGAGGTGGGCAGTAGAGGTTTTATTTATTTATTTATTTTTTTGCTTACCTTTGACCCGTGTGGTCAGAACCCCTGTGGTTTCTGTGGTCAGGGGGATCACACTCTGCTGAGAACAAAGAAATATGATGGCTCCCACTTGTCCTCCCTCTGGTTCAAAGGGAACGGCAGGGCAATGCTAATTAGCCAGCTTGTGTTACTGAATTGAACATAACTGCTGTTCCCTTCTGTGTTCCCCCCTCCCTCTTGTCGTACGCCTAACAAGCAGCGTCTACAACAGTCATGCACCCTGCATAACTCTGCATATTTTTCCTACCCCGTCAGACGCTCCGCTCTTTTTTTTTCCCCCCACCCGCCTCTAAAAAAATATAATTCCTATAGTTAGATTAATCCTTTTTTAAGAGAATTAAATTCAGCCTTTCCTGTCGAATGAAAGCAATTTGTGTAGTGGAACTCCAGGAATATGTATTCTTTCCACATCTTCACTCAGCTGTTCTTTGAAGCATAGTTTAATCCTGGTTGTCAAGTTTGAAGGCGATAAGAGGCGTAACAACAGGATTCCCCACCAGTTCATCTCTCTCTGTACTTAAAATGATGGTAGTACATCTTATAAATGCTCTCTAAGTAGGAAGAGAATACATGTTTTAATCAGGGTTCGAGGGGAGAGTGAGGAGGAGGTCAAGTTATTACCCTCACATATTCAGAATTCCAGTGATGGCACAGTGCATATACGCTTCCCTCCCCTGTCTTGTGTTTTGTGGTCTGCTTCCCTTGTCAAAGTAATCTGAGTCTTGCAGTCAGTGTTTCCTGGAATACCAAGTATCGAAGGCAGTGACAGGCAGTGTCGAATGGCAGCTTATGGCTTCCGTGAGGTTCACTGAACATGTTGCCCTGTTAAGATTTCATCTCTACACCTGAATCTTGTTACTGCAGCTCTAATCATGCACCGATATTAAGCCATACACTCTCATGTCATCCGCATCCCAGAATAACATTAGGGGATTTGTGATTTTGAAGTGATGTAGCTGGAGCCATCTTGAATAATAGAGTAGGAAAATATGGTAAAATCAAACACACCTGCATGCGTGCAAGCACAAGTCAGATACAATAGATGCTTAGCTCCAGGGGAGTTGTGCTCAGCGTCTCGGTTTTTCGCTCACTCGCTCTCTCAGTCAAATATCTTTTTGTTAGTGCAGATGCACTCAGGGTTGGCAAGCACATTGAAGACTGAGTCACTTAAACAGCCTCATCTTGACACACAGCTGACTCACACTCTATTGATTTGTTCATACATCATATTCTTTTGTACGGTTTCCTGTTATGTATGTATACAGGAGGGCGTTGTTGTAGATTCTCTGCACAAACTGTGTTTTCTCTGAGCTTCCTGATATGCAGGATCACATGATTACAAAAAAATAATGATAATAAAGAAAAATTCAGAGGCGTGTTTAATGACAATACAGGAGGAAAGTTATTGCATAAGCATCCTCATTAGTAACAAGGGAAAAAGCAGAGTTTAAGAACCCATTCATATTAAGGGCCAAGAATAGCACAATCAGTGTTTGGGAGCATAAACAAGCCTCTTTCTCCCACAGCAACAAAACCAGAAAACCTCTGATCTGAGTTGTCATGCAAGTGTAAAGCCCGAAGCTCATTTATTCAAAAGGTACATTACATCTTGAGATTTGTGCAGCTTTTGAACTGCGCTGCTTGAATCCAAAAAGACTTGCAAGCTCTTAACCTAAAGAGGCATCTGTAACAAGGGAAAATTTCACTACTTCACTAATTCTAAATTAATTATTCCTTTTACTTAGAAGTCACACTATTCTGTCTGGGTCTTGGGAATAGGAGAGAAGTTGCTGAACTTGGAAATCAAGAATAAGAGTTAAGTTCTACCGACAGAACCATTCTCAGGCATTAGGAAAACCAATTCTAATATTGAAATGAAATTGTTCTCCCTGTGGCTACACAGATCCCCGCCATATCTAAACTAAGCTCAATTTAATCATGCTTTGTGGTGTATTATGTCTAAATATTGCATGTGTGATCTATATAAAGACATAAGTACAGTTTTGGAGCTGCTGTTGCATCCTGCCTTCATGAATATTTAGTGTAGGTTGACAATCAAAGTATTTGTTCACTGATTCATGCATGGTTTTGTATGCAATTAGAACAAGTTGTTTATTGAAAGTCCTATTTATAGTTGTCTAACTTAGCTCAGGGGGAACGTGCCTAACACCCGCTGTGCAGAGATACCTTAAGAAATGCATCTAGTCTTTTTCTTTCATCTCAAATGCAAGAGATGCTCCTCGTAGTCGTACCATTTATTCAGTCTGCAAGAGCTGAATGATACTACTACTAAATCGTATAAAACTGTTCTGTAGTTTCCTTTCTGAATCATTTGCCTGAACGTTTGACATTTGACATAAATGTTGAACACTTAAATTTTCTGACACGTTCCACACAGTCACTGTAAACAGACTTACAGTAAGCAACATTAAAGGTACAAATGCCCCATGAGCCAATGCTGTATTCACAATATTCACCCTGGCGTTCTACCCATTTAAAACGATTGTGCCTATGTAAGAGGGAGCACGCCATTGGAGAGAGTAAGAAAAGCGAGACAAACTGAATTTCCTGC
>JAPQRQ010000006.1:24145051-24159339 GCA_037367365.1 Apogon talboti | reverse complement strand
ACAATTTTTACTCAGCATTTCCAATCGTCACTTATTACATCCTACATAGAACAGTTTGCGATACTTTTGAGTATATTCATCGTATTTCTGAGTCCTTCCCTCTGCTGAGTAACTGGCTCATGGTGTAAGTTGGCCAGTATCAGTGTTCATCTGCGCTTTTGACTAAAAGACCATGGCAGGAACCCTTTGCGTAACCTTTTATATCACATACCAAATGCAGTGTATGGGTGTAGGCTCCATGATAGTGGCAGACGAGTAGCTGGTTATGAGCCACAGCTCCTCCATTGTCTAGCATGCCGGAGAAAGAGTGGGAGCCCCTAAAGAGGCCTGGCAAAGTCTCTGCTTCCATCTGCCTGCATGCCTCGCCATGGAGCCCAGCTCGCACCACTTGAGATTATACTCACGTCCAAGCTGTTACTGTAATTTGCATTGGCTCATAGGCAGAGGAGAGTGAGGAGGAGGAGGAGCTGCACATGAGGCAGGGATGTTATAAGTGGTCCTGGCAGCACAATGAGCTTGCCTGGATGTAGTATCATGGACAAGTGGCATGGGCAGAGCTATATTAAAGTGCAATAATGGCGTTGAGCAGGTTGCACTGCTGGCCAAGATTATGGCCGGTGTTAGTGAATGCAGTAAATTATAGAAATGTAGTGTTTGAAACGTAACTACCGCAGTCACACTCGGTAATGGTCCTGCACGCTTTACAGCTGCATTTTTCTCATTTTCCACGCTTGTCACCTGCAGCTCGTGAAAGTCAGGATGCATTGAACAAATAAAAGATCCATCATTCTGAAAGAGCATAAACTTAATATAATGCATTCCACTAATTAGTAAGAGATAGAACTGTTTCCTTATAATTTATTTAAATGGAAGATTGCATACCTGGCTGAACCCCACGCAACCAATGGCAGAATAGGAACGGTCCACATAGAGCCCAAGGCTGAGGATCCAAATGAAAGGCAAAATAAGATGATCAATTTTTCAGCCGTCTCCGTTTCAAACCAGACATCAAACCTGGGAAGTGATCATACAATCTTCTGGAGAATTCACTTGAAATCCAAAGTAGCAGATTTATTTACAAGGCATTTTTGTTTTCTGTATGGAGGGCTGCAAGCGCAACCATCTGGGAGGCGTTGCGTTGTGGAAAAACCGCTTGATGTGGGATTTTGAATTAAAATCACGTTTTCTCCAATAAAAGGAACAAAACCAAAAACACTTTCAGCTTAATCCTGCTGAATGTTCTCTGATGTCCTCATTTTTCAGGCTTAATTTGTTCCTAACTTGATAGCTTTTGGACTGCAATTTGGTTCAGCGGCTAATTTATCAAATTTACTAATTAACTAGAGGCACAAAATAAAGAGCAATTTCTGATAATGCCACCTCTATCAAATAGGTTGTGAACTAATTATTTATGGTACAGCCACAAGGACAACGACCCATAATGAACTTCCACTAGTTGGTCACTACACCTACAGTATTTAATGGTCTCTGTCCATTAACATAGTTCAAGTCCACTTATTTCACTCAATGGATCTTTACCGTTTTGTTAATTTAGTTCTGCTCCATGCTCTTCTCCAAAACCCAGGTACAAAGATGCAAATGTCAGGCACGTTTTAGTCTATTTTCATTCCCGTCTGTGATTGTACGCAGCCAAAAATCTGTTTTATGTCACAGATTTTTCATTAAAAAGAAAGTAATATGGACCGCAACATCTCCTGCTAATCCGTTTCCTATATTTTACAAGCATTTGGCTAAATTAACTTTGTGCGCTGCAATGGAAAAATATATAGATAAAAAATAATTATGTGACTGATGAAAGAGGAGCTAAATGTGCTTTTCAGTTTCAAATAACAGGCCTGACAGGTTTGTGATTAGAGGATCACAACGTGTGGCATGAGCTTGTCTGCAGTCATTCTAAACATTTCATTCACATAATTACTAATTATACCGATATGTCATGGATTAAATGCATTGACCTGATTTCCCTGAAAACCTGTAATAAGAGGCAGATGTGGCAAATAAGGATCTACAGTTATTCTCACACGGAGTCAAGCGTGTCAGACCTTTCAAACAAGATCCTCATTTGAACCCGATAGATAATATTAGCAGGATAAAAATGTAAGGTGTGTTCATTATTTAGTTTCTCCGGTTTAATGTGTATTCAGATTATGAAGAGTGTATTCTGTCATGCACATATAAACTTAGATCAGAAGAGACAATCAAGAACATGCTGTAGGATTTAACAAATACCCAGGATTGCCAAAAACTGTATAAATGATCCATGTAAACATTTTTAGTCTTTGGGAAAATAATAAGAGGAAAAAGTTCACACTGCAGATCATTAGAACGCTTCAATCAAGCGAAATCAACAGATGACAACGTAACAAATGAAGCAGTGTCAGGTGGCGCTATATGACCCGAAACAATCAGAAAACATGAATATAAGGTTACAGCTTATCACATCACATCAGTGTCATCGGAGCAGCTCTGTGACATGACAGAAATTAATAGAGAGCAAAGGACAATGTCTGTCTGAAACAAAATGTGTCGCGACCATGACAGGAAGTCAACTTTCTCAATCATATAGGCTGCTATTATCGAATAAACCAATAAAGATAAAAAAAAGTCTAGATTTGTACATTTCATTGTGATAATAAGCTGTTTTTTTCCGTAATAGATCTTTCTAATGTATTATTATTATTATTACATTCATTCAACCAGTGGTTTTGGCAAAACATCATGAATGTTAATGTGGTATTTGAGTATTTCACTAATGTGATAAACACTAAATTAATTCAGACTAGGATATTGTTAAGTGTGTCAATAGTGTTTTATTTTTGTGGATTAAATCAGACTATCAGTAAATTACTCATACAACAGGTCTAAACACTCACAAATTCATTCATTTATTCATTCGCACCCAAGAAAAACTGAAGAATGAAAAAATATTGAATGCTGCAAATTCTCTTAAATGGCTCATATGGGGCATTTAATACAGATCTGTTCATATGAGTGGTTCCCACATGAGGTCGACTGCTTATGCCTCAACCAACGGACGCTGTTGAGGCGCTAGTATCAATGTTTAATGGTCCTTGTTTTATTAATAATACCTCATGCACATGTATGGGGCTGAATTTTCACTGCGCTGATAAACAGTGGTGTTATTGTCTGAATGTGAACACTGCTGGCAGGCACACATACATGTGAGCCATTTTGTTATAAAGCATCTCAGTAGATCACACATTTAACTTCTGTATCTGGTCTTTAATTATGTATGGGATGCATTTATTTTATTTTTTTTACATTTTCTTCAAATACTGTTGTTATTAATGTGTGGGGTGAATTTGTGGAATGATTTGGAGAAGGAAAGAATAAAAGAATGTACAGTATAAGCATTAGCCGCTTTAAATAATGTACATGGAACATTTGCTGAAGCGGTTTAGGGAAGAGGGCAGATGTTAACTCTGACACATGTGATTAATGTGGCAGCACATTAAAGTGGGATGGACTGTAGTATAGATGGGATATGTAGAGGAATACATGTATATATAATACATTTTATATATTGTATTTATATAAACTAATATAGTTGTGGGTTATGTAAAGAAACACAATTGAGATAATCATATATAGTATAAATTATAAGGATATAGTTATACATTAATTGTATTTATATGGGTTTATGTTTAGCACATACATAGTGGATTATGATGTATAATTATATATATATGATAATTATTATATTGATTGATATAGATATATGCATATTGTATTAATGTAGATTGTTATAGTTTGTGTGTGGTGTTGTAATAAAAGAGTGGGATTAAATAAGTGTTTACTTCTTCCTACTCGTTTTTGGATGTGTAAATAACACTAAAATTGTATTAAGTATTTCTTTTGTGTAATAGTATAAATGTCTTTTTTGGTTGTTTTATGTCTTGTCAATTAGCTTTTTTTGGTGGTTGTATTGCGCTTTTTATACATCCGAAGTAAAACACTGATTCATTACATATTTTGTGGTAACCTACTAATTGAGGTTTTCTGTTTTGATCGGTATAATGTCTAGCTCAATATCAGATCTAAAGCAAAATACCGCAGGGCTTTCACTGTCATAATTTGTTTCATTCATCTCTGTTTTATATACGTCCAAGCCACCGCCTGCAGCTCTGGTCTCAGTTCCCGCTGCTCCACCTGTTCACTCACGTGCAGCTCATCTGGCGATGAAGCCGGCAGTGTAAAACGCAGCTCTTCCCCCGTTCACCTGCTTGTTTTGTACCAGTACATCAAACTCTTCAGCCTTGTCACTTCTCGAACTCGCGGCTGCCGATTCCTACCTGTTTCCAATGTTATTACATGCTTTGTTCCTCGACTGTCTCCTGCCTGAGCCTCGCCTCTATTGATGAGTTATTCTTCCAGGTCTATTTCTGTACTTTCAGTATTTTCCAGACAATGATAGTGATACAAAGCAAATACATTCACCTGAGGAAAGGAGTAATAAATGCCACAACCCATATCAGACACAAACATATGGTCTAAGGAACAAAAAGGCGAGCAATATCAGAAGTTAGAAATTACATTTTTAAACCTATACTTATACTCTTACCTGTTCTTTTGTCAGGTATATTTCTTACAAAACCCTTAAAAGACCCTTTAAAGGTTCAGAATGTGCAGTTTTTCTTCATGTCCTGTGCCTACATGAAATGTGCACTGGAGATTGTATTATATTGGGAGTGCGATGTCTTTGTATTTTAGCTCATGTGTTTGAAAGCTAACACTACAGCTGGACAGAAGAGGACAAGCATTGAAGAACTGAGAGCAAGTGTGAGCGTACAGTATACCTACATAGAAATACAATATGTATTTCATTGTTCCCTGTGCCAATAATAGGTACACACTAGGTGCACACTTTCACAGTTCTAAAAAAAAAAAAAAACTGAAGGTAACACATCACACACATCACATAAGAACACAAACTGCACACACCCCACAGGAAATACACAATAAAAGATTATTACATAAGCCTGAACACCTCAAGCAGCACTAGTGTAATTTCAGTAGAAATCAGTGTATTGTGGCATTTATCATAGATGCAGATGACAAAAACAGTTGTTAGTTTAGTAATGGGATTAGGGAATGTCAAACAACCACCCAAATCCAAAAACTTCACATAAACACATAAACAGGTATAAATGTTCCATAGTGCAACATTAGGTTTATCGGTTTAGTAAAGTTCTAATGACTACGCATATGCATTTCTGTATTAAGATCTGGATATATGTGAAGTATGTACAGCAGTAAAAACAACAGTGTCAGGGGAAAAAAGAGCGTCTATAAACCAAAGAGGTAGTATTTATTGTGACCTCAATTTCTACTTAAATGTCTGTAAATCTTTTGTTCAGACAATTTGAGATTTATTACATAAATTTTATCATGTTTTATACTAGCTTTCATTCAGCTCATGTCAAACTGTTTGTGCTGCTTCATGTCATGGGGTCAGAGGTCACACTAAATAGTGACTTTAACCTTTCAAACCCATTTAGTTCAGTATTTTGTGTCTTTTAAGGCTTATATTTCCTGTATTTTCTTGTTGCATCTGAAGAAAAGAGAATGAGAAATAAATGTGTACACTCATTTCAACCCTGTGAAAAACAACACTAAAGGTGACCTAAGATTTGCACCCAGTACTTTATAAGATGTGCAAAATGGACATAAGTTTTCCATACCATGCTGAAATATCAGGGGCACTTCATCAGAACCGCCTTTGTTGTATTGCAAGGTGTGCAGCACACAAGCTTTATTTATACAGCGCCTTTTTAAAAATTAATGTTTACGAAGTGCTGTGACAGACAAAGCAAGGACGGGAAAGTCACAACGCAGCGCAACAACAGAAAGCACACAGTCAGGCCAAACAAATGCAAGAGACGTAAAAACCCATGAATAATGTTAGATGTGAGAGTTAAAATAGCCTTTCACATAATACAAAAGAGAAGGAAGACACAGTGTGATAAAAAGACGTCGCATCACAGAGTCAAAGCAATAAAACCAAGATGAATGAAAACACAAATGGAGAAATAAGATATAGTAAAGATGATAAAAGATCATCACATCACAATGAAACTAAGGGATAAGCATCGCTAAGAATGACTGTAAAAATTTACTTTTACAACAGGAAATGAAATAAATTGCATCAGGTATAATCCAGAAAACTATTTGTAGCACAGCTGTTAACGTTTCATATAAAATGGAGAGCAGATTGTGATATATTTGCATTGAGCGGCTGCACATTAATCACAGTCCCCTGCTTGCCACTGACTGTGTTTTTGCTCCACTGACCTTCTAACCTCTGAACCGACTCTGTAATCCGGCTCAACTAGGCTCCGGTGTGCTCTTTACCCGCCGTCTCTGCTCCAGTGACCCGCTCACCTCCAGACCGACACGTCTTCAACCTGCTTCTTCTTATGTGTCGACTCCTCCTCATCACTCACCTGTTAACTGACGCCTGCCAGTTTGACCTGTCACCTGTCTGCTCCCAGTTCTCTGAGCTGTTTATACTTCACTACTTACCTGTCCTGACTGCCCATCCAGGCTCCTGTCTTCTGTCTACACGGTGGATGCGCCTTCAGTCCATCACACCCCCCTCTGCTCTGTCTGATCTGTGCTGAAGATTCCTGCCTATGAATCATGCATTTCTGTCTGTGTTCAATGAAGATCTCTCTCCATACTCCATACCACACCAAACACAAATATCAACCCATAAAGACCCAGCGCTACTTTGGTGGCAGTTACCAAATGAATTTTTCTCTCTATTTAACCTTTCTTAAGCGATTTTAACACAGATTATTGTAATATTATCCTCTATATTTTGCATTTTTTCAGTGGAAATAAGGTATTTTCCCATATATTATTTTATTGATCATGTAGATTTTCATAAAAGCTCAGATTAAAGTTGAGGCTTATTATATCAGAAACGGAGAAAACTGAAGAAAAGGTGACTTTTTTAGCAGAGATATCAAGAAGTGAACATTAAACCCAGTGTGTCCATCCACTGTCATTGATCCAACTCAATGGGTTTTACTGGTGAATCGATGTTGTAGAAGATGACGGTGTTTCCATGGTAACTACAGAGCCTCTGAATGTCCAAATGGGTCATATCTGATGACTGTGAAAAGATGACAAACTACATTTTACACCAATTATTTACGTGTATTAATAGGATTAGTGGTTCAGAAGTTATTAAACATTTTAGACCAGTAGATGGTTTTGATTGCCAGTGGTTGTTTGGGTCTATATGACTTAATATATGTATGATTTAATATAATATTCTCTGTATTTTGCATTTTTTTTCAGTGAAAATCAAGTATTTTCCTATATTTAATTCACTCATCATGTAGCTTTTCATAAAAGAGGGTTATTATATCAAAAATACAGAAAACTCAAGAAAAAGTGATTTTTTTCAGCGAAGATATAAATAACTGAACACAAAACAAGTGTCTCCATCCACTGTCATGTGTCAAACTGTGTGTTTTACTGGCTCAACATTGTAGAAGATGGTGGTGTTTCCACGTTCACTATGAGCTTCTGAACGTCCAAATGGGTCATATATGATGACCATGAAAAGATGATAAACCGCATTTTACATCCATTATTTACATGTGTTGATAGGATTAGTGGATCAACAGGTATTAAACAGTTTAGATCAGGAGATATTTTTGGTTGCCAATGGCTGTTAGGGTCTTTATGGGTTAAATTATTCTTGAATGCACATTGACGCCAGATGAGTTCACCTGACGCTCTGAATGGGGAATAAAGATGTGTGTGAATATTGATTGAAGGGTCCTATCATACACCAGAAGATTCCTCTCACATTTATACATAATAGGGACATTCCCATAAATGTATTTAAAGGCCATTTTGATTTTTATTACGTGGAAAACTAATTTGCTAAGAAAAAAAACCCTCAGTGAATTCAACAATAATGTTTTTTGTTTGAAGTGGTTTATACTTTTTTTTTTTTTTACAGAAGAACTTAGAGGAAATAGAAACACGTTTCAGACTCATTCCCATTCAGACTCACAGGACTGATCAGCTGTTTACTGCAACTTCCCAGACGATAGATGAAGATATGTGAAAACATACCTAGTCGTAGTGTGGACTCATGAGAACACCAGATTATTCCTGTCTCTCATCCATGAATAAACACATCACAGCCATTTTAGATGGAAAACCACAACAAAATGTTCGGTTTCTTCTACTCTGTTCATTAGAGGCAAAGCCTGAATTATATGCTCTAAACCAGTGCGTGGAAATGCACATAATTAGCATATTTATTTAAACACTTTTTGGAGTTTTTTAGCCACAGACTGGGAATTTTACCGGGTCATTCATTACAACACTGCAGCTAAATTCTACATGGGTTTTGTTTTTTGAGTCTTTGCATTTTTTGAATGAGTTAAAGCTTCATTTACACAGGATTTACTGAATAAAATTTCTGTTTGCACCATAATAAGTTGAGTTTTAGGTCCTAAAAAGATGAGTAAAAACGGTTAATGATGTAACAAGGTATTGAAATGGCCACCAATCCTGCCTGTAGGGGGCGTTGCTCATCATCATCTTGACCAATAAGATCTCTCCACTACCATTTCAATTCTGTTGCTATTTTGCTGCTTAAATCAAACACTTGTCAAATTTCCTGCTGGAGAGAGCATATCTATCAGTTGTTTTTTGCCTGAAACTAACAGTTATTTTTAGTGTTGAATAATACATCAGTTATTTTTTTTAAATCGATCAAGTAATTGTTTGGTTTATGTAATATTAGAAAATGGTGAAAAAGTATTTGATTACAACCCAGGAATACTGATGACGGTGGGGTTAATCTTTTTTTTTATTATTAAAGTAGTCAAACCAAATAATAATGATCAAAATAGCTGTTGACTAATTTAGTAATTGACAAGAAATTGAGGGAAATTGGTTCAGACTTAAGCATTATAATCAACAAGAATTTTGATATTCTCTGAATGTCAAGACGGAAAAAAGACAATAGACGGCTCATACCCAGTTTTATGACCACGTTACATACGTATAATGATTCAGATTACATGCGCTTGCCTCAAGTCTGTCAACACTCCCATGATTTCATTTCATTGCAACATTGAAATCCCATCATTGAAAGCTGGTCTGTGTTTGTCTGGCCACAGGCAAACACAGACCAAATACTTTCACCTCAGCCAAAACCCTGAAGATGCACCTTTTTCTCTAAAGCTCTGTTTCTCGCATAAAATATAGACTGTTTCAGTATTTACTCTTGCTGGTAACGTGACTGTTAGTCTCCATGTGAGACAGACGGGATTATTAACACAAACTAATATGGTAAACTAACACTGCTTAACCTTAGGGCTGCTGATGATAGCTTTAATGGTTTATTTTTTCTTTTGGTGGTAATATGACAAAGTACAAATATAGTACATGCATTATGGTCTAACAGACTTCACCAAGACGTGCCCTTTCTGTTCATATGCAAGCCAACACCCTAGTACAAATATCATCCTCATTACAGCCACTGATCTTAATGTCCTGTGTCAAATTCAGGATAGATCTTAATTAGTTCAGGTGATTTCATTCCGGCAGTGAGCATGCCTTAATATTTATTTTAACACTAAAACCCCGGTATGGCAGACCGATTCTGCTGCTTCCTGTTTAGCCTCAGGCTGGTTCAAGAGGGACACCGCTTGTTTTTGCCCCTTTAAATATTACATTGACTCGGCACAAGAGCA
Organism: Apogon talboti; assembly: GCA_037367365.1. Taxonomy (NCBI): domain Eukaryota; kingdom Metazoa; phylum Chordata; class Actinopteri; order Kurtiformes; family Apogonidae; genus Apogon; species Apogon talboti. Next base: position 24,149,569 of record JAPQRQ010000006.1, on the reverse strand, counting down.
AACACACAGTGCCATTTCTTCAACGTGCACCAATAGCCATCAATTAAACCAAAATAGTAAGGACGACACAAAGGAAGCCTTGCATAAAAACACAATTCAGGTGTTGTAGGAGAATCAGAGTGAACAAATATAAGCTTTGGTGCATAATGACTGGTTCTTGGTGATACAATTGTATCATTGGAAGCAGCTTGTGTTCACTTTAATTTGCTCCTGTCTTTTGGTGCAAAGCCAACTGTAGATTAGTTCACACCTTATGCGTACTGTATTTACCGCCCCACAATTATTGACATTACTTTATTTGATACAGAGACGGGATTAGTGAATATTACACACCTTGTACTGTGTATATTCTTCTAATACCCACTGTATAGGTTTGACAGAAGTTCTGCCTAAACCTGCTTTGTACGGGTTTTCCTATGAAGTGTGTCAAATTGAAGCTGTGGGGTCCATTATTTGTGTGCACTGAGTGAATCACATTGAGCCTGGTGCTGTTGTAACACATAGTCATAGGCATTACAGCCATGACTGAATTTCAGTCTCCGTCTTCTATATCAATTAGAGCAGTGTGAGAAAATGTTTCTTTTTTTTTTCTTTTTTTTTGCATTCAGTAGATTTATTCATGGGGATCGCTTTGGTAATAAATCTCAATAGTTTTCTTTAATTAGATGATACTGAGGTCACGAACAAAAAAGTACATATTGAAAATGTACTTTGTGTGTGTGATTAAAAAGCAAAATGATGAATGAGGCATTCAACATGCAACATGGAGGGAACAACTTGAGGTAACAGTATAAAAGCCAGAGGTAAATGTAAAACTTGGTAGCCATATGTGTAATGGAAAAAAAACAAACAAAAAAAAAACAAAAACAAAACACCCCTGCTTTATGATGTTGTGTATGCGTTCATGTTTTGGAAGAAGGAACAAATATGGTGTTTTCGTACCAGCTTTAGTTGATTTAAGATATTTGAATGTGCAAACAGATGGTCCGTGTTATTTGTTTCAGACATAGTTTCTTTAATATGGAACAAATTGGTCATGAATATAACATCATTACTTGAAAATAATGATTATGATCAATGAGAGGCGGTCTGGTTGAAAAGCAAATAGTGTTTTTCAGCCAGGAAATGTTTTAAGTTCTGCCATTTGATATATTTTCACTGCGGAGTGTAAATCGCCTCTTTGCTGGAGTCTGCTGTGGCGGCGAGGCACATAACAGGCATACATAATACCTTGCAAGGGCACATACAGAGCAGGATCAATGCAGTATAGGAGCCTTGGGAGGAGGATTTGAAACCAAGTGTGGATTCAACAGCATCACTGTAGCACAAAGTGGCACCATAAGACATCAGTTCAGAGGGGCTGTACAGCTCCCCTGCACCGGAGAAGGGCATGAAGTATCTATGCCCAAGAAAGAAAAAAAAAAAACACATCCTCCAAGACCAGTATGAAATAAAACACCAAGGCGGTAGACAAAATGATGTGAGTGGAGGACAAACTGGCATGCATCTGTGAGAAAACAGAACTCACCACATGGGAACACATGCAGCAACAGATAATCATGCAGCTACATTGTTTGTAAATTTCCCGTTGCTGTCACTGACCGTTGCAGAATTTCAACATAACTATGTCTGGAAATAGAAATCCCATAAGCTGGTTGTCACTCTCTGAGTATCATTCCCTAGCAGCTGCTTCTTTTATCATGGTTTGTTTGCTCTGTGCTTTCTTTCTTTTTTTTTTTTTTTTACTTTTGGCAAATATTTCAGCTGTTCTTCTACAATCATGTGAAACGTGTCAGTAAACCTGCAACAAAAAAAAAAAAGGATAACAGCCATAAAGCACGTTGTTCTTTGTTACTCAAGCATGTCGCCTCATAAAATATGCATACTGAGCGCTTTAATAGTACAAAAATACATATATCGGTGACTTTACACAGGTAGCATCCTCATTGTTATGCACATCATTTGAAAGAGATAAAGTAATATTTCCTGTATTGATCAGTATCGCTGCAGTGCAAAATGTGGCCTTGGACTGGTCTTCTGTGACTGCAGAGCCCTGCAAATCCACTCACAGCAAACTGAAAATCGGCATGTGGCCATTGTAAATCTGAGGGCAGTGCACTGTCTTGTTTATTCTATTAATTATGACAGCTAACCGATGGAAAACAGTCCAGATCTTTTCTTTTTTTGTCTTCTTTTTGGCTCACGTATTTAGGCAATTTGTGCACATGTGGATCGACTCTTAACAGCAACAGCATATCTAATATTTCCATTATAATGATTTAATATAACGATGAAAAATGTGGTTGTTAATCTGGAATATATAGAAGTAAAAAGCAGTTATCAGAATAGTAAAACTGTCATTAATTACAGACATGTCCTCTAAAACCCTCCTGTGTAATTCCCCTTTTTTATGTCAGTCACGATTGGACATTTATCACTTGTCATTAATAATCCTCAAGGATACTGCAAAAATATTTAACCAAACCTTGTATTAATTTGCAGGGTTTTCACTTTTCCTTCTTTTTACTTTTTTTTTTTTTTTCCCCTTTAGCCCACCAGCTTTACTTATACTGAACAGAACTGCAGCAGCCAGCATTGAGGATTAATTATATCTGTAGGGGAAGATACCGAAATGGAAAGGAACTGGTAGCAGGTAAGGGTAATCAGTTGCTGAAATGTTCAATCAGCAGTTGACGTGGATGACTGTGCCAAAGCATTGTAATCCTAATGCTGTGTCTTGTTTAGGGAAGCCGCGACAATTAAAGTTTATGGAGCTTCAATAGTTTGTGCTTCTCAATTCTTCTTCATTGGAAGTTTTAAATGGGATGTAATTGAGAGGACCATCTTTGCATGCAGGCATAATTATAATATGCAAATGCCCGTCCTGTTTATGACGATACCCTCCACCCCCTTGATAAGATGTGACCAGAAATCCCTTGGGCTACGCTGCCTGGGTATAAGCCTCTGCCGGTGGAGACGGAGTTGACTCAGATGAACTCCGCCTGTCAATAATTATGCCAGCATCCTGACAAGAGTCACACAAGGGCAGCTAGTAGTTCACTGCCACCGCCGTCTAATTGGTGTTTACGGTTTACTGACAAAGTCATGTCCAGAAAATATCCTTACTCTGCACCGGCTATAGGCAGATGCTTTTCTGAGGTAAGGACGCGCTCTGCCATTGTTTGCATATATTCACCTTCTATTTTCAATGTGACATTCAAACAGTCGGTGGAAAACCTTCTGCAAATTAAAGTTTAGCTTCACAATATAGAGCTACTGCTAGGTCCACAAGTGTTTTGACAGGGACACAAGTGATCATTTTATTTACCAAACTGGATCTGAAATGAATGATGTAATGGTAATGTGGGCCTTCAGTTTTAATTCAAGGGTTTTAACATAAAATTCTGCATCAACCATTTAGGAATTACAACCATTTTAAAGCCTCAAAACTAATTGGACAACTGACTGACAAGCAGTTTTATTTATTGTATGACAAACGAAGCGGATAAAAGGTGCGGAGTTGAACCCAGATGTTGAATTTACATTTCGTAGCCGTTCACTGGAATTGACAGTATGTGGTCCCAGGAGGTAGCAATGCAAGTGAAGGAAGCCGTCATTCAGCTGAAAAAATATAATTAATCTCACAGAAAGATAGCGAAAACGTACCAAATTTGTATCGTTGTCCATTTACTGTATGTGACTGTGCATCTTGTAATTACTTCCATTTTTAATCAAAATGGATGAAATTCAACCCGATTATCACTAGACTTCTTCTCAGCTCTGTACCCCATCTCCCATCACTAAACACGCTGGTGCCTTTATTTGATAGGGATGGAGTTGAAGACAAGAGCAAAGAGCAATAAAATAAAGTAAATATTGGATGAGCATCCTCCAGGGGACAGAATACAGTACATACACTAAATGTTTATATTGCTTAATATCTTTTTGCCACATTACCCTAAACAACAAATTCAAGCTTTATTAAAAATACATAAAGATTAGTGCATGAATTTTCAATCACAAATATATCATAGTTGTGTTGATGCATATTATTGCATGAAATAACACAAAGAGGCATTATTCATGGCTCATCGTGCCAGAACATGTGAACCAAATGCAGTACTCAGATTTAAGTGGTGAATAATCTCAAGTTTAACCCTTTATTGGGCACTCATAGAAATACTCTGAAATTCAAAATTTCATCCTTAGTGTGGTATTGGAGGACATAACAAGACTTTATTACTTTTGTGAAAATTTACACATTTTTTTATTGTCATGTCGAAAATCATGATCAATGAAGTTACCGTATTTGGTTCCTTGCCCGTTTGTGGCAAAAAAAGAAAAAAATCCAAGAGGTACGTATATATAAAAAGACATAAAAAAACACATGTAATGTGAAAGGAACATGCACATTTAGAACATTAGACCAACATACGTGCTAATCCAGACACCTGTCAACATACACATTATCCCTTTGAACATCATTACTTACATTAGTACCATTACTTCATGGTACCT
>JAPQRQ010000006.1:24106338-24144534 GCA_037367365.1 Apogon talboti | reverse complement strand
ACTCACTGTTCATGCAGAGGTGGACCTTACAGACCCTGTAGACCACATTGGACCTGAGATTGTTGCCTCACTGTCCTTACTGTAACCAGTGCTGTCACTGTCTTGCAATGTGAATGTTTTGCGAAAATGACCAAAAATAGTCACTTGCCCGATAAAGGATTAAAGTTAAAATCAAGTGGAACTGTTAACAATTAAGAATAAATAACTAGAAAGCACTAAGCTATATTAGGTTAAAACTGATTAAAACCAATAACTATAGTATTAAAACACTGATGAGTCATGATGAGTCTCTTTGCATTGTGCATTGTGTTATTACAGTTATTGCACATTTTAATTCAAATTGTTAATATTCAACAAAATTTGTGTAATGAACCAAAGTATTAAGCAATACCAAACTCTACTAATGGCTTCAAGTTGCTTTACAGGGTAAGATGCTTTGCTTGATTTAGTTAATGTTAGATACTTTGCCTCAACAATGACAACAAAAGGTCATGGATTAACCTTAACCCTCTAATTTATCAATCAGTGCTCTCTTTCTTTGTTTAATTAATTGACTGATTATTAATCAATGGCTAAATCGGCTGTGAATAGAACTAGTTTTTCTTTAATACCTGAATATGGTGTGCAGAATGACACAAAAACTGCTTCACTGATTTTCATGGTAATTTGTTGGAGGGATGGAACATGGGCCAAGGACGAACCACCCAAATGTTGTAAAAAGGAAAAAAAATAAATAAATAATGGGTGGATCCTGGTTTTTTTATTTTTTTTTATCCTGTTTTGAAATTGCAACCTTTGGGCCTTGGCGGAGGAATGCACTCCATCAACTGTCCTTCTAGTTAACCAAGCAATTAATCATCCCATAGTTTGAGTTTAATTTATGCTGAACTCCAAAACAAATTAAGGCTGGTACTGGTTCTCATGGCAGCAAACCACACTAATCATGTGAGGAAAGCCGCACACTGAAAGGAAGCTTTTGTCACGGTGTTATGATCTCAGAATTGCATTAGGTCGACCACATTTCATTGTGACTGAACATGTGGTGGCAGGTAATAGCACATCTCTGTAAGTTGTAATGATGGTAGTTAACACTAATTCTCACCGAGAACAATTATCTAAGACAGACTTTGCATAGTTTATTCAGATTTAGTGTAACTGGAGGTATTTGTCTCAGGTGACATTCTTCTCATTTATTGGGTATTCAGATTTGTCTTCAATTGTTAAATTTTTTAGCCTTTGCTTTTGTGGTTACTTAATATCCTAGAGAATTCATAGATACCCTAATTAAAATTTCCAGCAGGCTAACTATGTGGGTGTAACCAAGTCAGTGAAAAAGCAAACAGTTTTTTTTTTTTTGTTTTTTTTGGCTGTCTTTATATTCATAAAAGGCTGGTTTTGGCTGGAGTTGCAAAGATGCACGATCATCATCACATCTGCTTTTTTTCTCTGTAGAATGTGTGAAGAATGCAGCAGCAGTGAGCTGGCACATTGTCAGAAATAGAATGAATTGTTAAAAACGACATTTTTCAGCTTTCATTTGATTCCTACTGTGCTGGTTCTGATGCTCTCTAAGCTGCGGTTTTTCATTATTTTTAAATGAGATGCTGATTGTTTATGTGCCACTACCTGCTCTGGGGTCCTCTTCAAACAGGCCTCTATTGTGTGTGCAGTATTTTAAATATGTATTTATGAACCATAGGAAAATCTATAAAAAGCCGCTGACTTTCTCTTTTAATGCCAAATCCATTTTTTTTTCCAGAATGTCTCCGAACACAGCCTTTTTTGGTTTAGCTGTTAGTGCTTTCTTTCTTTGTTCAGCTTGTTTGAGTATGTTAATGAGTTTATACATGGGTGTGTAGATGTGTAGATGTGTCCCTTTATGTATTCTCCAGTGTTTATGTGTGGGCGGTTGTGCTATAATGTACTCACATGTATATACCATGTGTAGAATTATGGGTAAATGTTTTTTTTTTTTACTTTTGTGTACCCCTGTCATCAATCATAGGTTAGTTCAGGGGCCCATGTCAGAAGGATCAGTGTTAAATACATATCGTCACCTACGTCAAATAATTGAGTAAGTCAGTTTTCCAGATTTTTCAGTATATGATGATTTAGGCAAAAAAGTCACTTTTGTCAAAAAATGATAAGGTGATTACACTGGTGTACGAGTAAAATGCTTACGGAATAAAAGTAGTGAAATTTTCCCACATGTGAATCACTGACAAAGAAAAATCAAGTCAAAAATTCAGGTTGGCTGAAGTTTCCAAGATACAGTCTTAGGTCAAAATGTGAAAATGGAGAAGTAACGAGAGAATGGGTTTTACTCCAAAGGGATGTTTGTCTCAGAGCTACCAGATCTACTTCAAAACACTGTCTGCACATTACAGTACATTCACTTTACAGGTTCTAGTGAAAGACTTATAAATCTATTGTATAAATGAACATAAACCAATATATATGTGTAATAACACTTTATCATGTACCTTGAAAACATCAGCAAACCAGCACTTTTGTCATTTGTTTTCCAATTAATCTTATTAAAATACGTAACAGTAAACACATTTAATCTCTGAACCAGATCATTTCTAATGTTATTTTAGGAAGGTGACAATATCTGCACATCTGCATGTTCTTTATTGTTGTAGAAGTTGGCTGGTGTGCCTTTGAGCAAGGCACTTAATAACCCATTTGTCTCCATCTGTTGTGCTAGTGACGGGTTAGACGCAGAGGGTTAATATTGTTGTGTGTTTCATATCCGCATGTAAAATATATACTGACAAATAAAGATTCTTCGTTCATTTAAGTACAGATACTCAGCAAAAATGACTCATATAAGAAAATACAAATATTAGAAATACTGATTGAGCTATTTCTCTCAAGTAAAAGGTTAAGTACAGGCTCTCAAATGTATTCCAGGAATACAAGTATAAAGTATTTCCACATTCCTAGCAGTTTTTTCTGTACTGAGTCTCACATCATCCATGTCGGTATTAGTTCCCCCGCTCTCTGACATCTCATTAAATAGTTGACACCTTTTCTTCATGGTCAGGTCTCCCTCTCGTGTCTGTTTTGTCTTGTTATGTCTTTTATGTTGGTGCATCTGTCATGCGTGATGTGCACTGCTCCATACACCAAGGGCTTGTCTTTTCTATGTGTTATTCTCCAATCCACGCAGGCTGAAATTGGTCTTGATGTGGGGAAGGTGTGCAACGATGCAAAAAAAAGTGATTGAAAAAGAAAGTAACAAGCCTGTTTTATAAATGTAAGGAGTGTAAAGTATAAGTATATAAAATATAGGAAATAAAAGTACAAGTCATCAGAAAAATAGATACTCATGGAAGCAGAGTAATAAAGTCTTTGTGTTTCTTTCCATCTCTGATATTCAGTCAGTTTTGTCGCTTTGTTTAAAAAAAATGTATAGGGTTTAGTTTATTCTTGAGTTAGAAGATCCACAGAAGTAGATGTAAAAAAAACAACAACAAAAAAAAGCTGTCTTCAAGTTTATGTCTGAACGGGGTGACACTTTGCATAGACATCCATCCTTTACGGCTGGATGAAAAGAGACACATAGGTTAAGCAGAACCTCCCAAAAATACTCTTAAACCATGCAAGCAGATAAAACAAACCTCACCACACCTGACAAGAGCAGCATTAGCCACGCTATGTCTTACAGTGACAATACACAAATAAAAAAAGACCACTTTATACCTATAAATAGGCCGTAAACACTCCCACCAGTAGAAAGGCAGACAACGCAAATGCACTGTCAAAAAAAATCCCCTCACATTAAAATCTAAACTTAAGAAAAGAGCATGAACACCGCGAAACGTCAAAAACCTTCCAAGACCATTTCATGATATTAAAACTTTTCTTCCTTCTATACCTCAAGGAAATCTAATCTCCTGGCGCACAAACGGCTCCCCTGTGTATTATTTATCATCACTGTCTGAAACCAAAAGTTGCAAACAGCACCTTCCCTCCCGAGTCCCAACCTCCATCAAAAAAGCAGCTTGTCATTACAAACACGTTCCAAGGGTTGCTCTTTATTATATTTTTTTTGTCTTCCGACCCAATGAAATGACAGTAACCCATTACCTGTTTCAGAAGTGAGTACTACTGTGCATTAAAATACATGAAAATTACCATCACATACTTTTTCAGTTTCAAGGCCTAAGAAAGGCCAAACTCATACAAAGTTATGAAATAGTTTGACTGGATTGGTAGACTGGTTTACATTAGTCAGTCAGTCTGCCGTATGTACGTCTGATCTCATATTCAGAATGTTTTCTGTAGGTGAAAAAGGATTTTTACCTCTCAAATGCAATGTACTTAGGCTTTTTGTAGCCAAAAGCAATAGATGTCAGAGGGAAGTCAATGAATATCATGATGGAGATTTAGAAAATTTAAGAATAGTGTGTTAAATGTCAGCAGAGTGAACAAACTGAATGAATATGCAAAGGTTTATACATCAGTGTGTATAAGGAAATGCATATGTTATATCTGCAAGTGTTATATTAGTGTGTGATTATGTGACATTTAGTTTATTAAGACATTCAGAATGGCTGCTTATTAATTCAGTAAATAATTCGCAGTGAAAGGTTGTGCTCCTGCATGACTAGACTCAAAAATAAACCTCAACTCGGGTTCACCTTGTGCACTTTGCTGTTGTCGACATATCGATTTAGCAGCCACGGCTAATATTAAGCAATAACAGAGAAACAGACATTCGAGGCAGGGCTGCCCTTTTCTTTTAATTTCCTCGGCCATTCATACATCTGTTCACGTCGCGTCTTACCTTCTCAACACCCATTAAGATTGAGGCCCTGCTTTTCGGGCATCTTCTTAATGCAATTCAAAGACCTACATTCTACACCAGAGTTGCCTTGGCAACAAAGTTTTCCCCCTCCCTGATATGCTGAAAGATCAATAGAGTATCCTCGACGGTGTGGCAGGAAATGCTCTTGCACAGATGGTCCTCTGAGAAACCATGAGCTTTGTGGCCTAGTTACAATCTGAATACTAACATAATCAGGCAAGGTCATTATTATATTAAAATTTAGCAAACTTGGTAAACAATATTCTATTATTCTGAACCAAAAGGTTATGTCGGTAATTGCATATGTCTAACACTATCTAGTTATAAGGGGTTACATTTAACACAAGAAAGTATTGTACTGTTTGTGCTTTTATTGCTTCATTGTTTTAGCGTCCTCAGCATCTTACAAAAGCAAATTTAGAGAATTAATTTAGACAAGGCAGGCGCACTGAGTTGGCAACAACAATAAAGGAGCCTTACTAAATAAATAAATCCTCTCTAGGGGTCTGGAAATTTTCTCACACAGTCTACCACCCAGTGTGCATTTCTACACAAGGAAATGGTTTAACCTTGCTATATATGCAAGCCAACAAAGGAAATAACTGAGAACAATTTGCGCAGGTATTTCATCTCACTTGTGTATTCTTTGTTGGTTGTATTGCACAGTATAAATGTCTCAATTTCAGACTGCTGTGGTGGTTCATTTTCAGAATTGGAGTTCACCGTACATACCAAACATAAACTAAGTCAGGGTCCGTTTGATGTAAAATCTGTCATACAACTATCTGCGTTGAGTGTTTTTAATTAACAGCCGCTGAAAAGCGTCCCACTGATGTTGGTTTGTACTTCAAGCTGTTTTACCTCCCTGAGAATATGACATCACACAAGCCCAGATTTTAATGAGAGCTCTGATTGGACAGCAGTGTTTCATAGATAACGAGGCGCCCTGTTGTCTGTCAGACAGTAGCCAGCGAGCCGCGTAAAGCGTGTATGTGTGTGAGGCTAGGATAATGCAACAGACCGAGAAAAGAAAAAGGCAACTGAGAGTTTCCACTGCCGACTGGAGAATGCACAGGTTGATGAAAAATGACACCGATGCACTTGCACTGTCTTGAACACGCACAAGAATTCTCAGACGACAAGTTAAGAATGAATAAAGTAATGCAAAGCGTGACGGATAAAGTTTGCTTGTAGTTTATTTTTAGCATGAAAATATAGCTTGTATTTCACTGCTTTTTTTTTTTTTTTTTGTAGTTCGGGGCTGTTGGTGCTGTGAGATGCGTGTGCTTTTGCTATGGGCAAAATAGGGGCAAAATCGGTGGTGTTGAAGATGTCAGCACCACCTCAACATGGTGGAACGGTGATAGAAGCTCTAAAATTAGTCGTGACAAATTGGATGAACCATCAAACATGGTTAAACAAACACAGCGTTTGGGTTTAAATCCACTTCAAGCATCTACTGAGCCAATTAAAATAATTGTTCCTGTACCTTAAAAAGACACACACAAGCACATATTGCTGTTGACTGACACATTGGATGTGGCAGGGATCAAACGTATTACCCTGTGGAGTTGGATAAAGTGGTGGGATGAAGCAAGTAGAAAGAGTAGACGCTCGCACAAAGTCACTTGTCATCTCTTCACTTTATCTGCGTTAACAGGCCCGCTCATCAACAGTGACGCTTAAGGCATTAGCAGGCAAGATGGATGCCAAAGAGGGTAGAACCACTGGCAGTACGGCATCTGCACATCAGCGTTTGTGTTCCACTGGGGTCCTTTATGGTTATTACAGCCAAGGATCACTTTTTACTCCTGTCACCACAGGCGTGTTCTCTCCAAGAGTGAAATCAATACCTCTAAATGGGAATCAGGGAATCAGAACCTCCTCAAAAACCTGTGTATCATCCCATAATATCTCTATCAGATGGACTTAAAAACAAGCAGCGTTTCCGCTATTTTCACCTTTACTTTTTGTTGCGGTGATTTACATGACGGGTTTCTGTCTAATTCTGCTCTACATCTCAGAAGTCTCGGAAAAGCAGAGAGCATGAAAAGGTCATAAAAATCCTCGCAGCCTGCTGACAAGCGCCCTTTTCTGCCTGTAATTCTCCACCCTGGTGGGAATTCAGAGCAAGAAAAACACACAAAGCTTATTATGTGATGGAAATACATATAGCTTGGTTTCCATATACACAAGTATCCATCTGCAATCATTCAAACAAGTATACAGTTCATTTGTGATGTAGGCTGATGACACATTGGCCATGATAAAAAAACAAAAACAAAAAAAGAAACACACACACAGTTATTCCAAATCCTTCTGCAATCATTCAAATAATTATATAGTTCAGTTGTGATGTAGGCTAATGGCACATTGGCTATGATAAAAAAAAAAATAAAAAAAAAACCACACTGTTATTTCCATTAAAAGGATACAGAGACATGGGCCTCTGACAGTGTTGGCGCTGCCTTTCATCATCGCAGGTGCCATTATTTCAGAAAAGCTCCATTTCATTTTGTGATTGATGCCTTGCTGGCAGTCTCAGCAATCTTGGTCAGAGTCGGGATTTTTGCAGCAGGCTCTTATAAAGGCTATGATGCTCTTTATTAATTCAGAGATCTCTATTTTTTACCTGTGTCTCTTCTGTTTGGCTTTGTCTGTCTCATACACAGGACCTGGAATCGGATCGACAATGGACCGGCTGGTTCTGTGCGTGCTGCTGTGTGCAGCCCTGGTGAAGGGAAACAGCTGCCCTGGCCGCTGCATCTGCCAACACCTCTCCCCCACCCTGACTCTGCTCTGTGCTAAGACTGGTCTGCTGTTTGTACCCCCCACCATCGACCGCAAGACCGTCGAGCTCCGACTCACCGACAACTTCATAACTATCATTCGTAGGAAAGACTTTTTCAACATGACTAGTTTGGTCCACCTCACCTTGTCCCGTAACACCATCAGCCAGATCACGCCCCACGCCTTTGTCGGCCTGCGGTCCCTGCGGGCGCTGCACATGGACGGGAACCGCCTCAGTGTTATTAAAAGTGACCACTTTAAGGGTCTAATCAACCTGCGGCATCTAATCCTCGGAAACAATCAGATCCACCAAGTGGCTCCCAACTCTTTTGATGAATTTGTTTCCACCATAGAGGATTTAGATCTTTCCAACAACAACTTGCGCAGCCTGCCCTGGGAAGCCATAGCCAGAATGACCAACATTAACACCCTCACACTGGACCACAACCTGATTGACCACATTGGAGCAGGGACTTTTACACTGCTCACCAAGCTGGTCCGTCTGGATATGACCTCTAACAGGCTGCAGAAACTGCCGCCAGACAGCCTGTTCCAGCACGCGCAGGTACTGTCCGATGCCAAGGGTTCCAGCTCGTCCACTCTGGCAGTCAGCTTTGGCGGAAACCCACTCCATTGTAACTGTGAGTTGCTGTGGCTGCGTAGGCTGACAAGAGAGGACGATCTGGAGACTTGTGCCTCACCAGAACATCTCATGGACAAGTACTTCTGGTCCATTCAAGAGGAGGAGTTCATCTGCGAGCCTCCACTGATCACCAAACACGTTGCCACGAAGCCCTACGTGATGGAAGGCCAGGGAGTGACTCTTAAATGCAAAGCCGTGGGTGATCCAGACCCAGACATCCACTGGCGGTCTCCAGATGGGAAGCTGGTGCATAATAATTCCCGTACCATCCTGTATGATAATGGCACCCTTGATATTCTCATCACCACTCTGAAGGACAGTGGGGCATTTAATTGTGTTGCGTCCAATGCCGCGGGCATCGCCACAGCTGCTGTTGAGATCAACATGATCCCCTTGCCCCTGTTTGTTAACAACACGGGCCACATGCGAGAGGACCCGGGCCTCTCAGACATCACCACCTCCTCCAAATCTGGCAATGACACCAAGGGCTACGACAAGCAAGACAGGAGAGTTATGGTCAATGAGCTGACCTCCTCCTCTGCTGTGATCCGCTGGCCATCTGAACGCCATATCCCCGGCATCAGGATGTACCAGATTCAGTACAACAGCACAGCAGATGATACTTTGGTGTACAGGTAAGACTTAGTAGAAGGCGCTGGGTGAACAGTGGGTGGGGGAGCTTAGGAGAGGGACGTGAGAGAAGGTGAAACATCTGGACTCGCCATCTGTTCAATGCCACTAAGGTCCATTATGGCGGACTGACAGATCCCAAAGATGAAGAATGATTGAGTATGGTACATATATGTATGTGTGCCCTGGGCTTTCAATTGCTGACGTTTTCAAATGCTGCTTTTTTTTTTTTGCAGAGTAATTCGCCCTGAATACACAACAGCTACATCCAAGATAAAACTATTTTCAGTCCTTTAAGATTTAAATGGATTGTTGGCATTCTGCTAAATAGATGTTGCAGTACACCCCTTAAGGACTAGAGAATCTTTTAAGCATCATTAAAACATTAATTGACAATAAACAATAACATGGGAGGCAGTTACTCCGCTCCGGTACATGTAAAAGACTTACTCTTGTTTGTATCATTAGCAAGTGTCTGCATTAATTGGTTAAACACAGTGTGATTAGTTGCAAACTACTTGCCTGATAAATGGTGTGTTTGTAACAAATGCAAGCTCAGTTTGCCTTACAAGTTCCCTATATGTATTTTTGTGATATACATGAAAATGCAAATATCGTCCAAAAAAATACAACAACAAAAAAAATCGAGAACAACAGTTGCAAAGTGCATAGTGAGCTGAAAAACTTAGAATAGTTGGTTAAATCTACCTTTTGCAAAGCTTATTAAAATACTCCTTTACATATGAGAATAAATTTAAGGTGCTTCTTATTCAATAGGTGACGCACATAAACTGAATTTAATATCCCTAGAAGTATTTGAGGATTTATGTATTCATGGAGCGAGTTAATAATAGTGGTCGACTTTTTTCTGGTTTTTATCAGATATAATGAGTTGCTCTCCTGTATAATTTTCTCATCCAGTTTAGGCATGGAGCTGAGTGTTGTTTTGTCTTTAGGTGGTACATTATTACCTACAAATGATAACCATCAAAGTCCCCCTTTAGGGAAAAGGAACAAGCTCCTAATTATATTAACGCCATTGTTGACCCGAAGACAATGCCTTTCTCCTTCATATTTAGAGTCGTGTAATCTTGTGGTGCAGACAAAATGTGACCTTAGGTATTCACACATCAAAACTGTCGCCACATCATGCGTCAGTTGTCCAAGGGCCTAAAGCTGTTGTGGAATATTCTTTAGATAGCGGGCCTCCTCTGCATTGTTTATCACCTTGCAGTTTACCTTTGTTTCCATTGTATACACAAACCCAATGCAGCCGTTTTTACAGACTGAATGTGATAGAACTATTCTCGCATAAGTCAGGTTTAATGAAGTGTTATGCTTTTTATATTTGTCAGGCAGCGCAAGTGATACTTAATGCTACAGTGGAGGAGAGAGACGGCCCTGTTGTGTTTTGGTTCTGTTAAATTGACACCTTCATGTGATTTAATACATCTCATGCAAATGGGTAAATGGGGGCGTAGTAATTCAGGTGATTAATCTTCTGCATCTTTACCGCTGCTCTATGTCTCTTTTCCTTGCAGAATGATCCCATCTACCAGCAAGAACTTCTTAATCAATGATCTGGCTGCAGGGCGGGAGTATGACCTTTGTGTGCTGGCGGTTTACGACGACGGCATCACATCATTAACAGCCACACGTGTGGTTGGCTGTGTGCAGTTCCACACAGCAAGCGAGGTCAGCCAGTGCCGCTTCATGCACAGTCAGTTTCTGGGAGGCACTATGATCATCATTATTGGTGGGATAATCGTTGCCTCGGTGCTGGTGTTCATCATCATCCTGATGATACGTTACAAAGCCTACAGCAGCCCAGAGGACGGGAAAGCCAAGGTCAGCTCCAGCATGCACTCCCAGACCAATGGCAGCCAACAGAGGCTCCAGCGCTCGGTGTCCAAGCAGCCGTCTGACGAGGGCCAGTCCACGGCGCCCAAAGAGTGCATGGCGCTGGTGCTGCGGGTGGACAATGAGAAGAGGGAGAATGTGGCGGCCACCACGGCCATACTGGAGGTGGAGCTGCCTCCCATGTCTCTAGATAAGCTGAAGAGAAGAACCAGCCTGGATGCCCAGCGCTCTGGCCCCCCATCCGAGGACACACAGACGGACAGTAGCCTGACGGGCTCCACCATGTCCTTGTGTCTCATAGGTCCTAATGCTGGCACCAAAGAGGCTCCCAGGCTTAAAGACAAGAAAAGCGCCCTGGCCAACATGGGATTGCTCCCTAATGAGCTGGCACGAACTAGGCACAGATTCTCCTTTGATGGCGGGGATTACTCCATATTTCAGAGTCATAGTTACCCACGCAGAGCGAGGACGAGGTGGCACAAGTCCACCAACCAGCTCAACATGGAGTCCTCCCCTCTCGCCAACAGGAGAGTTACATTCAGCAGCACTGAGTGGATGCTTGAGAGCACAGTCTGAGGAAAGCCGTGAAGCCCTCCGGGGCTCAGTCGCACACAAACATACAGTATGCACATGTAAAAACACAAGATCTCACATACTGTATGTCTACATGCCATAAACACAAGCACACACTTTTACTGTAAACAGCAGATGAAAAAATACAAGCACACTGACACATGCAAACTTTCTCTGAGTTGCTGAACAGTCTCCCTTCATCCTGCCTCCCCATCATACTCCCAGAGAGGTTTGTTGGCCATGTCCTTTCTTTATGCAGCAGTGCCTTATTCTAAAAAAAATGTACGAATGGAGGATGCTGCTCACTGTAGTCATAAACCTTCCTCTCTTTCATTGCCTCCTGCGCTGACACAGGGAGCATTTCTTTGGATTTTTAATTTTTTCCTTTTCTGTGACTGTTTATCTTTAATGTGTTTAAAAAAGGAAAAAAAAACTTCATCATAACTGTAAAGTGAACAGCCAGGTATCCTGTTATGTCAATCATGTTTTGGGTTCTTTCAAAAAAAAAAAAAAACTTTTGCACAGAAGACACGAGATACAAGGACATGTATCACCACCAGTCTATACAATAATAATAATTAAAAAAGAACAGAATTTTACACATGCCGATTTCTAATGTTAGCATAGAGAGGATGGACCTGGAAGCCGTGGATTCCTCTTTGACGGTCGGACTGTATGATGTTTAATAGGTATTGTTCCAGATGTGACTGTATATTAATCGGTACTGTATCTGGCTGGTCTAGATAAAAAGACAACAACAAAAAAAGACATATATAAGTATATTAAAACATTGGTGTATGTGTACTAACTATGTAAGTAAGTAAGTCATATGTCACATGACTTTTTACAAAGCATTTGGGTGTTGACTGCAAGTTTTTACATTAAAAACCTGTGTCATCACACCTCTCCCTATTTAGTATGTCAAAGTTTGAACCATTTATCCCTCACGAAGGGAATTAAATTTTTTGTGTGGGTATCACATGTGTGCTCCTAGTGGCGTTTTCTTCTTGTGATTCAGGAGCAGAGTGTCCACCGCAGGGACACATGAATTGACATAATGAATATTTTATTCCTGAGTACTATTTATAAGGTTTGCACTTCTTTGAAAGCTGCACAGCAGCCATGGAGTAGAGCGGCCACAGGACTCCCAGGGACATGTCAGCTGGATGTGATGCTGAATTCAAATGCACCAAACTGTTATTGACAAACACTAATGCAAGATATGTTGCACTCCACTGGGGGGAGACAAAACTCTGTAAGCTTTATAATTACCTGCAGTGAACATGTATTTTAACGTTAATAGTAGAACATCTGTGGTAATAACCTGTATTTAAGGTCATGATAAGCCCCAGTTTCGAACAGTTTAAAAGCTTGAATCTTAGAGAAACAATATCAATGTGTATCAGAAATGTTCGCTGATACACAAACCCACACCTTCCTCTGATTATGGATACTGAAGAAACTGAGCTGCAGACAACAAAGAGAAAAACAGAGATCTGAAAGATCACACTGGCCGCTTTAAGTCCTGCCAAATCCCTTAATGGTATCCTCAGTTATTGAAATGCTTATTTTCTTTTAAACTTAAGAAGACTATATATTTAATTAATAAAGATGTTAACTCATACACACCTACCTGTTTAACTAGTAATAGGTTTCCTGTCCTGAAATGTGTTGTAGACTTAATCCTCACAGCAGCTGAAATATTTCTGTCTGCTCATATCTGTAACCATTATTCAGTCAAACTAACATAAAATCTGCTTAGGTGGGAGTCTGAGACTTCACCCAGTCTTAAAAATTGGCCTGGACAGCCAAACTAGCTTACACTGAGGGTAAAGCAAAGTGTGTTGTGTCTCATCAGCAGTTCTGAGTGACTGTGAAAAATGTGCCTTGACATGGTGTGGGTGAAATTTCCCACTGAAGATCCCATTTTATGTTAAATGCATAGTAATGCGTTTGGAAAAACCCGGTCGGAAAATGCTTTTTTTATCCGTGCTAACCACTTTGTTTAGAATATAATTACAATTTTGAACTACATTTCAGCTCAAAGCCTGCAATTTTGCTCACCTTTTTTCTCTGGCTGCTTGACTTGATCCTACCTCAGTGAGAAAATAACACCTGCATAACGTCTCCAAAACTCTCATTTATTTAAATAGACAGTGTTTAGTCCCAGTTGTGTTCTTTGTGATGCTATTTTCCAACAGCCTTGAACCTTCATGTGATGTCTGTATACCCTAGTCTCATTTTTCTAATTTTATCATGCTTGCTATTTACCTACTATTGTTGGTTTCTGGGCTGAAGCCAACATTGTGTGTCATCGGAAAATATAGAAAACGAAAACACAGCTTTCTTGCAGAGAGAGAGAGACATTCTGCAGAAGATACTGTACCACTGGCAAAACCTTATGAACCTCTTTACGGTACGGATTTCATTATTTATTATGTGAGACACAAACTGAACACTTGCTCTTAGAAACTGGGTATACGGTCGGAAACATAAAAGCTAAATTTAGATGTTGTCCTCTCGCTAAATACTTATTAACCTCAAGAGTACATTTTGAAAGCTCTGTCAACAATGATTTGACCACCCGGATTTAGTTTCTTTTTTTCTTTTTCCAACAAACGGGCAGTTGCAGCCAAGCTTAACACAGCCCACTCTCTTCTGCTTGGAGAAAACACTTAGCCTATTGACACAGACTGAGCGTGGTGCTTCAGGCTTTTCCAGTACACAAATGGTTTACCAATGCTTCCTTCAGTATCAGATTATCTAAAAATACAGTTCGTGCAAGCGTACTTGATGCCAAGTTTGTGTTGTCATCATCTGTGTAAAAAGTGTTAAATACAAATCCAGTGTGACAGGTATAATTGAATAAAAACTGACCGGTGGCACCGATCATGATAGTAAAGCAGGCTTTTACTGCAAAATATTTGTATCAGGGCTGTTTTTGTTATGTAAGCCTCTCTCATCCTCTTTTTTTATCACCTGAAGCACTATTATGTGAGGGATGGTATACATGCTGCTCTTCTATATAGTGCTTAGTGCTCTTTAAGCAGTGTAGTAGTCAAGAAGCAATTCCAAATCACTACTTTTATTCACTTTGATCATTGAGTAGCTGCTTCTTAAGGTATATCTTCTGCATCATAATAGGAACGCTTCTTCAAACTGGGGCAAGACTGCAGTGAGGTGATTCAGAATGCCACCATCTGTTTATCTCTTTACAGCCTGATGAATAAAATCGCAAATCGGGAATGCTGCTTTCCTAATCCCGGAAGTATGAATTATTAACTCTGTTATCTAGGTTTACACCGACACCCGGGATGGCTTCCTCATACATGATTTCATTCATAATTCAATATGTTTGGAAATCAAATGAAAAAGATCGGATCTGTGTCACATGGATGAACAAACATAATCACCTCTGTTTAAGGACAAAGCTGGAAGTAGACTGCTGTTACCATCAACACACAGCCAACAGTAGCTGTGAGAGCATTAGTTCCTGTGAAAAATTTACATCTAAAGACACCTCTAGTAACACTTGATCCTAAGGCATTTGCTTGCATGTTAGTAGCACTTTGGCTGTTTGTCATGAAGAAATTACTAATGCCTTATTTGACCTTTAGTTTACCTACAATAACCTGCACATGGGTTTGTCTCCTTTCTGTGCCTATGTGGCCCACTTTCATAGGCTTATTCAGAAATAGTTGAATTTTTAAAATTCAACTATTTCTGAGTTTCATTATTATTGCCTTTTTTTTTCTTTTCTCCCTTCTCCTTCTTGAGCATTTAGTATTTATTTTATTTACCTTCTTCATTTATTTAATTTTATTTATCTATATATTCTTCCGCCTAAATTATTATTTTCCATACTTAATCTAAATTAATCTTACGAACCAATTTTTTTTAACGTATATATGCACACGCACTTCCACAAACCCCTCTACAAAAACCCTCAACACCTTCAAATTTAAAATTGTTAAAATGATACGAGTCCCTGCTTGTTGTTTGTCTCTGCCTCGTCTTGCTCATTGTCTGTAATGCTAGTTTAGTTTGTTGTCCTTCACTTGTCTGTTGTCCTGCATCACCCAATAAAATAAGAAAAAAAAATAAATGGGGTTTACCAATGACCACCTCCCAGAAAAAAAACCCCAAAAAAACCCCAACAAAATAGTTGAATTTTTGATTTCCAGAAGGGTCCATCTTATGATGCCTGAAGTCATTTCAATGTCATGTTGGAAAATACAGCAAAATCATTAGATTTGACTGTTAAAATCTAAAATAACATTCTTGCCCACCTTGTAGATTCTGTTGCTTGAAATATGTTAAACACGCTATAATTATACAGAAAATGTATCAAGCTTTAGAATCTATGAGGGAGAGATGTTCAATTTTAAGGTAAACTAAGGTTTATAAATTACACATTACATGCAGAAGTGAATGGAACATCCCAACTGATCACCTAAACATGTCTTATTTACAAATATTTGCTATTATTATGATCATAAGTATTTGTTGCTTTACTGGAACGCCTTTCCAGTTGAGTAAATCATGTTGCTACTAATACAAAAGAGTTATATACTAGTATTACAGACATTATCGGTGTAACAGGGATCAATTTTGGAGATGTTTGATATAGCTGTTTTGTTTCAGCAACTGAATCATGCATCACTGAACATGGTCCAAAATGATTTTTGAGACATAATTATGCGTTATTACTGTGCCAGACACACCTATTTTTAAAATAAATCCAAAGTGGGCAAAGCAGATAGGACACCAGAACATGTCCTTACTGCTCATTAATAATATGTGTGGAAATTCTTGTACATGAATTATGCTCATTATGAGTCCTGTTAGGTGTTATGAGGCCTTATTAAATATGGAAGATTCATATGTAACTAAACGCAATACTGCAAGTGCTCCTGGTCTGCAAATGTATGCGTATGAGCTGAACAAATGAATAAAAAGTCAAACTGAAAACTAAAGGTCATTCACTCAAGAGAAAAAAGATGGTCACAATTAAATTTATGAGCAACACCTCCCTTTCGAATGGGAACATATTCTGAGAAAGACTTCATTTAGTTATTTAACACTATTAACACTTGCAAAGTTTTGCAACAGAAGAATAGACCATATTTGTAAGTGTTGTAAAGGGAAATTAATATTCTTGCATTACTACCACTTCATAAGGCTTATACACAGCCAAGTACTGTATATTAGGTTGATTATTCATGTATGTTCTCACTTTGAATAGTCAGTATGTAGGAGGAAACTGTAGACTATTGACGTACAGAATAAGGCATTAATATGTGTTTTATAATGACTATTTAAGCACCACTATGGTACTAATACAGCATGTGTATCTGATGAGCAAATACTCATGAATCTGTGTACCCTATATTTATGTAATATGTGTTACCATAGTTTAATTTTAACAAAAGGCAGTAGGATTGATTTTTTTCAAGTGGGCACTAATTTTTAGCAAATGTAGGAGTAAATAATGCACCTGTTAAAGGCTACTTTCAGCCAAGGATTTGTTGTTGTAGAGAACCAGCGGGTGTTTGTAGGATCTCTGTAAAATTACCTACAGTGCCAGTGCAGGGCTTGTGTCAACACAGACTTTGTTTGATTGCTGAATGAATTTACTGTTGTTTTTTTAGGTCATTTCAAGGGATTTGTCTTCAATAAGATATATAAAGAATGCCCTCTAAAACTAAAAAAAACAAACAAAGCAAAAAAAAAATAAAAATTCAACATTATTGAATGAAATAAATAACAATGTGATGTTTATTTAGCACCTATCATGATGTGGTCCACTCAAATATTAAAAAATTCCAAGCTAAAACAGAATAAAATCAAAATGCATTACAATTGTCAGGCCAAGTTCTCACAGTGGTCAGTTCAGTAGGGAGGGTCTCGATGTGAGGCAGGCTGTCCGACGTGAGAGTGACGGATCAAACAGCCAGCCTGCAGCCAACTGAATTCTTCATGAAGCAGGTGGTGGATGCCTCGCTCCCCCCCGGTACTACCTGCTGACTCCACTGCTGTACAGTGGGCTCCAAGCCACTGCAGAGGTGATGAGATGTTGCTACAGAGGTTGCCCATGGAGAGGACAGACTGCACAGGTTTGTTGATATCTAACAAAGAACATTACAAAACAGGCTTGGAGAAAAGCCCCCCTGTGCTGTTAAGGCAAACAAAGCAAACGTGGGTAGTTCTCCTGGTTGTTACATGAGCTGCATCTCAGTCTCCAGAACTACCATCTGAGCTCTCCTCACCTGCTACTTTCCAGTTTTTCCTCCTCTTTTTTTTCGAGTCCAACCCTGACTCTGAGTCTGGGTGGGAGCCCTGTTTTCGTTTTTTGCGCCTGTGAGTCTGTCTCTCCTTGTCCCCTTCGTTATCACTGTCCTCTGAGCTGCTGTCAGTGTCCCTCCCTCGGTTTTTCACAGGTTTCTTGTTTTTATGGCGTCTTTTAGTCCTTTTCCTTCGCTCCTTGTCTTTAGCGGCGCTGCTGTCGTCACTACTGCGCTGGCTGCTGGAGCATTCTGCTTTCTTCCGCTTCCCTTCCTCATTTTTCCTGTTCTTTTTCTTCTTCTTCTTTCGAGAGGATTTTTTGGAGCGTTTTGATATACTTGTTTCTTTGCCAGCTTTGGATGTTTTTTTTCTGCGCCGCCCAATCTTCTTTGTGTCACTGGCTTCACTGGGAAAAAAAATTCTAAATCACTATGCAGCACTAACACAATTTTATGTATAAATCAATTTCCTTAAAATCTAAACAGCATTTGCGGCTTAATCCTAATCTCTCAATAATGCAGTATAGTGCTGCATATTCATTTACCTGTCACTGTCAAACTCCTCAGGATAAAGCTCCTTGAAGCCACTATGCCCCCATCTGTGAAATGAAAACATAAAAATAAGATGCAAATTAGGAAGTCTTGTGTATATTTGTAGAGCATATGAAGCACAAATCATTTAAATGCATTCTGATGCGAATTAGGCTGTGTATACTCTGTACCTGTCAGGATCGTTCGCCTCAAACTCATAGAGTTTGCGAGTCCAGTATCGAGCCTCTCTGTCATCGTGGTCTGAGATGCGCTCTCTGTTTTGATTCAGGTCTCTAGATTGATCTGACACTCTATCACAGTGCATACTGCCCCTGGATAACAATCAACCTCGATAAATCATCAAGACAACACACAGTAATTGCTCTCTTAACTTGTGTAACATTAAAAAACTTAATCCCAAATGAGCTTTGCTGTCACTTGTATTCATCTGGTCCAAATTAAACTGGGACACTGAGTGCTCCTACCTCATACAGTCTGTAGCTGGCAAATGTTTGTGGTGGGACATTTGAACCTCCCAGTCTCGCATTTTCCACATCTCCGACTCCTCCTGGATCTGCAGACCATCAACAACAGTAAGTCTATTAAAGAATGCCTAAACACACACAACTAGGAATTTTCTGCTATTTTATTTGACTCCTTGTATGGTAACTACACAGATTTCACATATTTGTAACAAGTTATATGAATTTTCAACACTTGGTAACACTAGACAAAGAACCAGTTGCCAATATCAGTCAGTCTGTGAATGCGCCAAAAGCTAAAATAATAGTACTGTCAACCTGTGAAATTATATAATCACAAAAATCTCATATTTAAAAGGTACAGTGTGATACTCGTGATGTTTTGGATTTAATGACACTTAACAGAGATGAAAGTCATTCCTTTTTAATTTATTTAATTTCAATTTATTTAAGTTTTTGTCTTCTTTTTTTTTTGCATTTTGAAGGTTTGAGTTGGGAAAAATGCATAATTCAAAATGACCAGTAATCTGTACATTTTCATTGATTACCAAGTAAATAGACCCAACTCACAACTGCTGTATTGTCCACAATAATGGTGGGACATTTGGACAGAATACTTTTTCATCACATCATGCAGCCCTACTTCAGTACATGTACAGTTCAAATCAAACCCCTTTCCAAAAGGGTTTTAAACTGTCACCTTGAGCTCTTTACAAAATCCTCACTGGTAAACTTAATTTAAAAAGTGGTAATGGATGAATTTCTGTCATTTAGTTGCAACAGTTTGCTGATGTCGCAGCCCTTTATGCATTTTTCCAAAGACTTCTAAAAAAATTATGCCATCTGACTACCATCATCAGGAGGGAAAAAAATGTCATGTGTGAATCTCACATTTTACTTGAATGTGCTGATTTAATAAGGTATAAGTGCTTCATATTGTAATAACCATCATTTTCACTAATCATATAATTATCATTACCCTTAAAATATATTCATTGTATTAAGTATTTGCTTGAGCCAGTTGTAGGCACATTGCACACTATCCGGATGGTACCACCTCAACCTCATTTTTAGCCAGAAAAACTCAATATCAAAAACAGACCATGTGATATATCAATTCATGTAATTACAATGCTTTCTTCTGACAGCAGTCCTACTCACCCTTACAACAGGGCCATTTAACAGAATATTATAGCATTATACTGCAGAATAAAGCTGCAAGGGACAGACGATTAATCAGGTAAATACAAAATTATTATTCATGCAGCTCATGGGGAAGTCCTAAGAATAAATAAATAGTGATTGTTTTTATTTTAAGCAAATTAAAATCTAAAATGGTCAAAAATTAATCGATCACAACAACACGGTACTATGACATTATTATTACACTTTTCCCACACACTTGCCTTGTTGTGGGCATCTGTGTGACGGATCACATTCCTCAACAACGTCTTGCCCAGCGGTTGCTTTGACATGTTGACACCTGAAACACGACAAATGTAAGTTATGGGAAAATAAACTTAAAACATAAAATCCAGCAATTACAAATGCAGACACAGCTTCCCATTTACATGGTTATGCTAGCTGTAATACTGCTAACTCTACAGCCTATATATAAATAGCACAGCTTACTGTAACTTGTTAGCTTAGCTCGTTAGCTTAGATTTAAGATTCTCAGATACAAACACACCTGTTTCGTATCCACTCCGTACTGACTGACTGACTGGGAAAAAAAACTACTGCTAATACTACTACTAGTAGTCTGTTAACATCGTTTTGTGAGGTTGTATAGTTTGTAAAGAGACTGTCAGTCAATAAGAAACAAAACATGCAGTTTACAGCCTCCCTGTTACTTCCGCTTTCTTGGCGTACGTAACTGTGTCGCACATCATGAGGGCGGAAGTTGTTGAACTCGGATTGGATCAACGGACTGTCAGTAATCACGTTGGAGGCGGGGAAACCGGCTCAGTAATTTGTACGTACACAGACCGGCAGAAGAAGCATGCACTCTTCATATTTTCCTTGGGCTGATTTTAGCTTTGTTTACAGCATACGTTCATCGTGGTATCGTTCAAGCTTATGCAATGTCACAACATCTGTTTGTATTTAGAGTTTTCGCCAAGATCTTGTATCTAGATGGAAATGGAGAGTCGGACCATCGCATAAAGTCTTCTTTATTCTCAATGGGGCTCAGGTCTGGACTCTGGGGTGGATAATCCATATCCCTGAACCACTCTTTAACAATTTGAGCCTGATGAATCCTCGTATCTGCCTATGTCTTCAGACAAATACAACTCCACTGATGTGATGTTCAACCCTGGTCGCTCAGTATATTCAGGTAATCAGCTCACACATGACCAACTTAATCAACCCCAGATCATAACACGACCCCACAGACTTGTACTGTAGGCACTATGCATGATGGGTAATCATTTCATCCACATCTCTTCTCACCTTGGTGTGTCCATCACTCTGGCACAGACCACATTACCCTTGTTTTCCATTGAAACACAGTCATCCTCCTGAACAAATTGAATTGATTAGCCTCATTGATAAGTGTTATTCTCAAGTCTACACAGCTATTAAGACCCAATCCATTGAGCTCCTATCATGGTGTGTGTCAGGAAGTTCTCTTAATTTCACTACAAATCAAATTAACTTATTGATGCTGAAACATATTAATCACTGCACATACCTATTTGCATTGTTATATGCATAAGGTAACTGTGTATTTAATACTACAAATAATGCAAGATGAGGTTTAATTTTATTAAACAAAGTAGAAAATTTTAGTAGCACATGCTGTATGGTAGCCCATATGAAACAAGTTGGCCATAACACAATTAATTTTGAGTAGAAATAAAACTTCACTTCACTGCACTTTTAAACTTGCATAACTCGAAATGAGGACATTAGAGACCGATTCGCCATAAAAGCTAATTAACCTTAAATGTAAGACATATGGTGTCTGCTTTTTTTTAGCTAATTAATTTTGGATCATGAACCAATAAAAGTCAAGTTTTAAAAATAAATATTAGACCCAGACGGACAAAAACCAACCCAAGACTGGTCTAACACTGGTCTAAAAGAGGTGACAGTTTTTTCTTGGCAAACAACAAGAGGAACTTTGCTTTTTGCAGGGCAGCTGTCCAAATCATGTAAGCTTATGGTTCTGTCAGTAAAATATTAGCATTCTAAATGAAATAGTGAACTTCCATGATGGTCATGATGATAATGGTGATGATGATGACAGTGAACCTGGCACAGTCAGTCACATCTATATATATTATGTTTTCTACTGTTGCAGAAATGTGCTGTACTTCAAATAAAAACTTGCTGCACAATGAGGTTTCACTATATAAACACATCACCACAGAGCAGCTGGATGCAGCACCACACTGCCAGATTTAGGCATTTAGTCATATACATTTTGCTGAGTGTCTTACCTGAGCTCAGAAGGTTATATTCCAGTACTGTGCTACATTTGTTAATAGTTGTTAACCATATAACAGTTAGTTGTCATAATGTGTAAAATGTGTTAATCGATGTTTCACGAAGTATTGTGAAAATTTGGATTCAGGCGTTAATTTAGGCTTATTAGTAAAAGGCCTTTTCTGATTTTTGTATAAATAACAGACAAAAACTCTGATTTAATCAAAAGGTGGTGTTAACAATAAGAGAACTGTGAAGCCTGAAGTCAGACGTATTTGAAACAAAGCGTATTATCACATTCACAATAATTCTGTTGAATCTATAGTGGTTTTATGATGACAAAGCCAGGCTATATCTTCTTTCTTTCACTTCTCTCTTATAACTTCCGAATTACCAAAGCAGATGCAGACTTATTTTCTAAATTGGATTTGACAACAAAATGAATGACACTCCCAGGGGCAAAATCTTATCAGTCTGTGTTTCTTCATGCATATCATTCAGAAGGTCACTGAGAAAAAAGAATGGTGACTCTTTTCATAGCAGGCACAATGATAATTTACAATTAGAATCCATGGCGACCATGCAAACAATCTGATCTACTTTAGCAACTCATTTGATTAACAAATTGGCCAACTGCATGCTGTCCCCGTGGCAAGCTGGTTTTCTTCTCACCTCTTCGCTCTCCAGCAGCGGAATGACTTTCCAACAAAGTCACCTCTTGTTGTGAATTAATGAAAAAAAAATAGAAAAATCACTCCCAGTTCCTTCAATCAAATCTTTGTTACCAAATGTTGCTTCAACCTCTGCTTCTTCTGTATAATGTGTTTTTTGTTTTTGTTTTTTTTACATTGTTTTGTACTTTTACAGGGCTACCCTCTCTGTTGTTTATCTGATGTAGGCTACTATATATTGTAAATGTAGCACCATATAGGCCCAAAGATACAGTTTGATAATTCTGTTTAATGTACTGTATGTTGTCATTCATCAGTGAAGTACTGTAACTCACTGAAGCATCTGTGGATGGTGTTCATACAAAATTTAGCACGCTGTTATACTGTTATGGGCAGAACTGCAGGCTGCCATGTAAAAGACCTACAGCACATTCTCGCTGACGACAACAGCAACATTTTTAACAGCTTAATGATAGTGCGCTCAGCCAAAACTCACTCCAGAAGACAGCGGTAGCAGCTCATGTCACATAAAATCTTCCATTTTTTTTTTTTACCTACTGAAGCTGGCACTTTTTTTTATTAATAACTCCAAAGTGTTTTGATGCATTCTAAAAACACAGTTTATTTCACAGTTTGCTATAAAAGTGGCTGTATTTTAAAGCACACAACAATGAATAATTAGCTGAAAACAGTTGTAGTTGAAGGTTGATGTTTGTATGTTCTTTTTTTCTTGTTTTTCCAACTAATGCTATGGTTTCTTCAGAGTGCAAATATATAATTAGGCTCTCAAAATTGGTGCCTTGTCATCTGTGGTATGTCACTATGGTGCAACAATGAGATTTCTGCCAACAAAAGTGATTTTTTTTCATCCTATACATGGATTGTATGTTGTGTTGTATGTTTCATTTCAGCATTACACAGTAGAAATTAAACAAAAGAGGGAGGTGATAGAAGGAGAAAAAGAAAATCTCCCCCTCCTCCTTGTGAAAGTAGAGAGCAGGAAAGGAATGAGGGAGAGGGGGGAGGGTAAACACACCCAGACAGAGCCATGTCTGACATCCACGCTCACTGAAAGAAGGAAGGACTGATACAAAGGCAGTGCGACAGAGAAGAAGAGAAAAGGGGGAGAAGGAGAGCAGGAGGGAGGGAGGGAGGGCATCGGGGATAAATGCAAAAAGAGGTGAAAAAGATGCACAAGAGCTGCATCAGTTCGTGTCCACAACGAACAAAAAACATTGTTTTGTTCGTGAATGGGAGCAGCTGAGCTCCACCACAAGGCGAGTGCAATGAGAAAGCAGGCAGACCTCAGTCGCTGCTGTTGCTGAGCACGAATCCTTTCCCTCTGTCTGTCTCTGCCAGCTAATACTGAGCCTTGGTATGATTTAGGGCAATGCTTCATGGCTTTTGATTAGGATTTGGAGCTTTATGTTTTAGGAATATGCTTCTGGAGAGGATTTGAACATGCTGTTATTTCTGATTGAACACAGTGTGCGACGTGGAGACTCCTCCGGTAGCTGCTTTCAGGGCTGCTCCCCTCCCTGCTGCCTCTGGCTGTGTTTGGGCTATGGTCCTGACTGAGAAGCAGGGCATCACCCAGATGCGGGGCTCTGACTGTAAGGGAGGTTAAGCCTGTAAATGCCAGCATGGGAGCCAAACAGATGAAATGGTAAGAGCTATTTTTCCTATTTAATTTTAACTGCATACATCAATCCAGGCTGCTATTTTTTGCCTCCATTGCCTGACTGTGACAGGAGCATAATAGGCCTAAATTCAATCTGGCAAAGGACTCTATTATTTTAATCACGAAAATCAGCGGGTGATGTGTCAGTCCCAGTTTTAGGGATGTATTTTACCATAACGCCATGCCTTTGGTAGCAAACTGTGCAGGTTATTGTTTTGTGTTTACAGTGCAGAAGGTGTGGGTGTGTCCCTGTGTGCAGAGAACCTGCTATTGCCTAGCAACGGCTAACTTCCATTACCGGCTCGTCCATTTTATGATGGAGATGAATATCACAAATTATACTTGAACACATATTCATATGTTTATTACACTGCAGTTAAATACAGCTTCATCTGCAAGCTGAGAAAACCTCCATTTTCTAAATTAGGTATTTATCCAACAAAGAAACATCAGGCAAAACTAACCTGACATAATGAACTCCTGCATAAAAGTCTGCATGCTTTTTAATGTAAAACCTCTTATGCAGTGAAACCTACTGTAAAATGCTGTTAATCTGTCGCACAGAAGCTCATCTCTTCTAAATCCCATTGCTTAATCTTTCCTTTATCCCATATGGTCCAAATCAATATGCATGTGTTCTTTTGGTGTGACAGATCAGCAGTTAACATCTAAAATAAATTTGTTAGACTTTATTGAGCTCCACCCAGAGACAGCGATATACTTTATCTGGGTAATGTCATCATCTGCAGTGACAATGATAAGTTGGAGGCAGCTGCTTTGATCCCCTTTGTAGAAACACTTAGGGATAATCACAGCAGCATCTGATAAGGTGCTCGTTTCTTGTTTTTGCGTGACCTGGTGTAATTACGCTTTCTGAGCAGCTGGGAGGAACTGTGTGAACATAACTTTTTATGTGTCCTAGTTTGTCAAAACTTTGGCCCATCTCATACTGAAGTTGCAGGGAGACCTAAAATGTTCCCATCCTTGGTTTATAAAGACATTGTGAACTTAGTAATAGTACATGTTTCTGTCTATTATTGCGTGCTGTAATATTAGCTTATGCTGAGTAATGCTATTAGATAAGCAGAAAATCTCTTCAGCTGCTATCTAAATCTAGTTGCATATGTACGGTCAGGACATGTTAAACTGTACAAATGCAATCCCTCAGGGAATTCTTCGGTTTCTAAAGCCCTCAGTCGAGGCCAGAGTTATTTTTTACCGCGTTTTATGTTTTTTTTAGCATGTGGTTCACAGTGCTGAATCGTGAATCCCTGCTCCACCATGCAGCCTTGTTTTCCCACACAGACACAGAGGACTCTGTTCCTAAAGAACCATGTATAACGCCATAGGTCACAGGTCACAGCAGCTGTATCCCATTTCTGCAAACATGGCAGAGTGGAGATGACAGCCGACCCGGACCTCAGGCGGCTGGAGATGCTATCGTAGCAAGCAGAACGCATTCGCAAAGCCATTCAGAAACTGTGCAGCATTATGTTTTGAAATTACGGCCAAAGGGGCAAGCAAAGTATGTGAAGAATTTCCTGTGAGAAAAATAACAGTTGAGTGCGTTCTTGCCCTCACCGTGTCTTTTCTGTCCAGCCAGTTCTGCCCTGTGTCTTTTCATTGTACTTAATATTAGTAAAACAGTCGAGGATGTGCTGAATTCCTATGGGTGTAGTTAAAACGGATATGGTTTAACATATTTAACCCCGATGGGATGAATTCACATTTCGTGGTCCTTAGGGAATATTAAAGTCTATATTTCCATTTTATGTTGGTAGCTCTATTTATTGCCTTTCATTTGGCAGGAAATGCAAACACACTGATTCCTGCCTGTACCCACCATCTGTTTCAGTCTCAGCTCAGCCAGCCCTGCTCGCTCCCCCAAAGAGGAGTATGTTATCACACAGTCCACCGACACCCCTAAAGAAGAAACAGTCAATGATCAGTCTGAGGACCAGGGGGAACCTCAGGATGACAAATCTGAGCTGACAGAGAAGAAATCTGTCACAGGTTGGTTGGCTGCACATCAGCTCTTTGAAGCAATGAAAGGCTTCCATACAAAAAAGAAACAAAATACTCCCCTGTCTCATATCCCCTGTCCCTCCCTCACTCTCTCTCTCTCTTTCAGAGGAGGTGTCACTCTGTGGATTGTGTCCCTCCCTTGGGCATGATGGGCAAGAGGAGGAGAAGTCCTGGGAGGAGCAGCTGGATGCCCACCAGGAACAGCTGGAGAAGGAGATGCAGGAGGCCAGGAGGATGGTGTTCCGCCTCCAGGTAATTCATGGTGGGAACTTAGTGAAAGCACAAACTGCACTGTCACTGTGGACACACTGACAGGAAGCACCAGTGAAGGGTAACAGCTTAACTATGGCAGTGGTTCTCATCACATCCCTGGGACCCACAGTTTCCTCTGGTCATTAAGTCCTGACCCACTTTCATACAACCAAGAAAATGTGTCGGCTAGTAAGCACATATTCAGCATCAGTAGTAGGTTTTTTTTTCTTTTTTTTTAATTTATCAAACCTTTATTTAACCAGGAAAAAAGCTCATTGAGATCAAAAATCAGTTTTTCAAGAGTGTCCTGGCCAAGACAGCAGCAGCAGAAGTTACACAAAATAGAAATCACAGCTGTACATTAAATCTTACATACATCATACATCCACACTAAACAATAAAAAACACAATAAAAGTCAGTTCTAAAACCGTACATAAACCACTAAACTAAGAACATGCACATAAAACACCATCAATTATTTAAAAGGTGCTAAAAGTATAATAACAATATTCCTTAAACGCATCTCAAAGCAGAACCTGATTCAATCAGTTAGAAAAACATCTACATCCTGATTTATCTAAGAAAAGATGAGACAAAGACGTCAAACCATTTCTGTTTCATGTGTTTTCTGTTACATTGAGAGTCCAAAGTAAATAAAATATGCACATAATAATCTATTCCTTAGTACCTGTATATAAATGCTTTTTTCATACTTAAATGTGATCAATATTTTTTTAACAACAGTTACAGTTAACAAGTATCAGGATATGAACACTATAATGCATTCATATTCTATGGATTTCAATCTTAGCAAGGCATTCCAAATACATAATTGTAATGAAATCTGCTCAATGATGTGAAAGGTCAAGCTAACTCGCTGTATATATGAAATGCAAGTAAATCAATATATGTTAATATTCTTTCCAATTAACAAATAATATACATTGCTGTTAACACATATGGATATAAGTCATTGTGTGCAATCAGATGAATTTATTATATGATGAATAAACTGTATGTAGGCTGCTACAGAATGTCTGAGTGAAATTAATACCACTTCAAACTTAGTTTCAGGGACTATTGACATTTGACAAAGAAATCACTTGAATGCTGTCATTAACTGAACTCTGCAATATTCACTATTTCTTATTTTCTCCAGCAGCGTTTCAAGATGACCGTTTCAATGTCTGTCTTGAACAAGCAATAAAAATTGCTAGGTTGTTATTTTAACATTTATGCTATATGGTCTCTGAGATAGCGTGATAGTGTGCCTGTGGGTGGATCTACTTTAATGGAAATTCATGTTGTAATTAAGAAAATGATGTTCTGTGAGGAAACTACTCTGAACTTATTGACTGTTTTAGGTTAAAAATGATTGCAAAATATCAGATATATGATGTATACCATACAATTTGAAGAGCCATGCCTTATGTATTGCAGTATAATGTGTATTTAATGTAAAAATCTTTATCCTTTAAGTCTAGCTGGGTATATATATATTTGTTTTTATTAAATCCTCTATGCAGCATGGAAATATACGATTATAAGTGACATGCATTATAATTTGTGGCAGTGTATTGTGACTGTCACTAATATTCAGTCCATTTCGTGCAGTTTCATCAGAGCAGCACATTGTCCGGCATTAAATGTGTGTGACAATACATGTTTTCTAAATAGCTTTTCTTGCCCACTACACTCATAATCCTGCCATGTACTAAACATGTCCAAACAGAGCGCAGAGTTCTTGCCAGTTGAGCAGCTCCTGTTTGTCTTCCTCAGGTCCAGATTAGTCAGTCGCATATTTGTGATTTTTTTTATATATTTAATTCTAATTTTTCGTAGCCTGGTTCCAGACCTCTGAATCACCACCCCCATATTACATTTATTCAGTATTCAGTACCTCGGTTCATTCATTTTGGAGCGAAAACAAAGCATTTTATTTGTATTCGTCAGTGGCATCATGATGTGGACATGCACGGATTTAGAGTAAACCTAAATAAACTGACACAAAGTGGACAGTGTGGCTCATTTTCTGGTGTAAAAACCATACTCTGGGCAAATACACACATGTATAATAAAAAAGGAAGTCCTATTATTCAGCAGCCATTAAAAGCAAACTTTGTTTAGTTTTTTTTTTAATGACTTGCTTTTTTTTATTGTATTTTTCCAAATGTATCACATCATCACACATCTAATATTAACATTAGAGCACTGCTAAATTACCCACCTGCCCACCCACCTGTAACAAGAAGGGGTCTTCCTATCTATAGTGGCTTTTTATCCCACACACACACACACACTTTGAGTACCCATGTACACATATAATATATACATCTAGAAAGAGATGTTTAGTCTTTTTTGATTATTTGAACCATTTATTGTGGTTATGTACAATCTTATAGACTTTATATGTGAGTGATTATAGTACATATGGGTTATTTCAGGTAAGTCTGCATATTTTCCTACAGGCTTTTCAATTTGAGTTCAGTTCAATTCACTGACTTCACTCCCTGAAATGGGAAACTTGCCGTGCAGTCAAGCTAAAAAATACAAATATGTTACAGGCAGCAGGACAGAAATGTACTGGGTGTTTCTGCCATGTATATTGAATTATGACTGCGTACAGACATTGAGTTTTATGTGTGTGTGTGTGTGTGTGTGTGTGTGTGTCCTCAGGCTTTGCTGCTTCACGGCTCCCTCCCTGAAGAGGACCAGGATGGTTCTGTGAGCTATGGAGATAGCCGGGCGAACGCCGAGCAGCAGCTGGTACAGTGCCCTCTCTCTACTAACTTGAGAAAACAACACTTACTCGCTCACCGTTCTGTGTGAAGTGTCAGTGTCAGCCCTTCTGTGGTGACGATGTTTGCAGCCATCACTTCACTCCTCTGTCGAGTGGCACAAATGAATCTTTCTGATCTGCCCGTCCCCGCTGTCATGCGGGCCCACTGCCTCCTCATACGTCCTGACATTTTTTCCATTCTCTAATTACGTTGCTTATCCTCTTCCCTTTGAAGGTTCTAATCCGTAGCCGTCTGGACCAAAGCATGGAGGAAGCCCTTGATCTTAAGGTACAGTAAGTAAATGTAATTAGGTTTAACATACTGCGAGCGGCTAGTATATATCTAAAGGTTCTGTTTCTCTAAAGTCTGTGTTCGTTTGTGTGGGTCTTAGAGGGAGCTTCTGAGACACAAACAGGAGGTGCGCCACATTCAGGCCATCAAGGTAAACCTCTTATTCTCATTTTGTCCCTTGTGTGCGAATTAAAATGGATTAAAGGATATAATTCAATCTTCTCCACGTCTGTGCCACCCCGACTGATGATTTTGCACTTTCTATCCTACACAATATCTACTTTTTCATTTCTGTCCAAAGATAATCAAGTTTGGAGGTGGTCGCATGCTGTCAATAATGCAGGTGGATGCAGCGTATCTGTATTCAAGTCTTCTGCGGCCATTTCTTTGATCTCCTCTGTCTCTCATTAGGATGCTCTGCAGCAGCGCTTGGCAGTGCAGGAAGATGCTGTGCTGCAGCTAAAGCAGGAACTGTTGAGGTGCAACATGGCCAAAGATCAGCTGGAAGGGGAAAATGTGAGACAAGTGATGATTTCCTTTTGACACTAAATTGTTTGACCTGTTTGACCCCTCGCTCGAGATTTATGTGAGAGCAATAGAGTCTTCATATATCACTCCGAAGTGTTCTGTTTGCAGGCGGATCTCAAACACAAGCTGTGCGAACGGAACAAATCGCTTAGTGAATATGAGGTATTGTCTTTTATTATTTATACTGCAGTGCATTTTGTAGATACATACATGCATATACACTCCCTGACTCGTGGCATCCATCTTCTTTGCCATAATAGCAGCAACTTGGCAGGAGGGAGAGAATTATGCAGCAACAGCAGCAGCAAAGGCTTGATGAAGCTCAGCATAAAGCACATGAAGGCGGCCTTGGACGGGTATGGATCCTTAGGAGCTTTAAGTATTTACCGTCTCTTTGCCTTTTTAAATGATATATGTGGATGTGTGTGTGTGTAGACTTCATATTAAGGCATATATTAACCATAAAATGCCAACTTATTCACATACAAATTAGTAATATATTTTCTCTTTGGCATTTCAAAGCACCTACCCTACCTGACAATATCCAGGCTCTTAACAGTTTTATGTGAAAAAACATGCATTCACTGCTTATTTTTACTAAGTAGGAAGGAAGTTGTTAACAAGTGTCAAACCACTAACACATGAGTTATGAACAAGTCTTCAATTTAGAACAAATGAGACATTTAGAATTAGAAAGAGTCAATTTGATGTTGTTTGTGCACAATCTCCTCTTGTGGAGTTTGCATTTTGTTACATAAGAATATACTGTATTTATGATGTGCTGTTACAGGAGAATGAGCAGTCCCACCTTATGAGGTCAATACATCAAAATGTATTATAATTAAGAAACAGCATCTTTATTCACTATCAATAAGCAGTAATTAGGAGCTTATTTAAGGAAACTGTTTTTAATGGTCTAGTGGTTCCTTTATAATGTCTAATGAAGAGCCCATATGCTTATGTTAATATGTATGCTAATAACCATCCATTTACTACAAAGTGTTACCCTACTGATAATAACAGTGTTGTAATTGTAATAATAAGTCATGACATATTGATATGCGAAGTCGTTAGAAAATGACATGTCAAAATATACGGTATATTTATATATTGGATAACAATGAATCCATGTTTACTTAACCTGTAAAGATCATGAACTGTTTTTGTTGTGATTTCCAAATGAATTTTTCCTCTACATTTAATCTTTCTTACGCGATTTATCACTGTTTATTATAATATTATCCTCTACATTTTGGATTTTTTTGTGAAAATCAGGTATTTTCCTATATTTAATTTACTGATCATGTAGGTGTTCATAAACGCTCAGAGTAAATTCAGAGGTTATTATAGCAATACTGAGAAAACTTAATTAAAATGACTCAGCAAAATATATCATTAACTGAAAATAATAAGCATCTACAACCAGTCATTGGCCAAATGAGTTTTATTGATGAATCAATGTTGCTGAATGTGACAGTGACAGGTTCATCTTTGAAGCTGACAAAATGCATTTTACCTGAATTATTTACATGTATTGATAAGATTAGTGCTTCATAAGTAATTCTACATATTCATTTGGTGTATGTGTTTGGTCGGCGGTGGCTGTTTGAGCCCTTCCAAAGTTTTCATTTTGGGAAAATGCTTTAGTTTTAGTGACCTGATAAGGAGCACAGAGCTTTATTAGAAGAAGCTGTATGACTGTACAAGTTTTCCGTGACAGGGGGAAGAGCTGCAGCTGGTCCGGGAAGCCCTGCGCAGTTTGAGGGACAGCTTCTCGGGCCACGACCCCCAGCATCACACCTTAGACACTCTGGAGCAGGGCGTGGCCAGTCTCATGGACCGTTTACATTCTCTGGATGTCCAGCGCAGACAGGACAGAGGGGTAACGCACACTATTCCTCACCTGAAGGTGGACGCATCAACAACAAATGACATCTGACTGTTTGCTGTGAGTAATTGATTCCCCCTCCCCTCTTCTTCTAGGAGGAGTTTAAATCACCGGGGCGCAGAGCCAACTCCACAGACCGTGACTCCTGGCCACCGAGCTCAAGTGAGACAACCGAAATCCTTGTTTTGTTGGATTTGTCGTCCTCTGCTACATCTCAGCTCCGGCTGTTAAACCAAATTGTGCCATTTAATTACGCCGCTATGTATGTGGGGCATTATTGACGGGGAGGCTAGATTCATTTCAAACCGATTGTGGAAAAACAGTGTTTGCTGCTTTTTTGTAATTATTTCCAGAAATGGCGCATTCTCACAGCAGCCCGGGGTTGGACACAGCTGTCTCTACTAAAGTGCTCTACTTCACTGATCGCTCGCTCACTCCCTTTCTGATTAACATCCCGAAAAGGTGAAAATCTCAGCACTTCATGTCGGATTTATGTAACAGCGTTGTTGTTTGTTACCCCTCAGTGTACAATGCATGTTTTTCAGCTAATTGCTGTTTGGGTGAAGCTGCACACTGAGGCCACACGGCTGAATCCTTGCATGTCCAGATCTATAAATGTATGCCTCCGCTACATCAATGTTTATCCGAGGGAAGCATAATAACTGCGTGGGTGTGAGTGAGTACATCTGCACAGATAATGAATGACAGTGTGTACTTACAGGCTGGGTGAGGTGACACTAAGAGACTTCAAGGCCGCTGTGGACAGACAAGGCAGTTTCAGATACCACTTCAAGGCCCTCGACCCTGAGTTTGGCACAGTGAAAGAGGAGGTAGGCGTGGGAGGAAAATTATAGCCCCTATTTCTTTTCACATCAGCTTCAGTGAGAAAATATAAAATGCCAGCTACAGAGTATGATATGCTAATAATAGCTATGTCTGCCCTACACTTCAAAACACTGCAGGAGGGCTCATTTCCATCCCAAAGAAATTGATAACCCTGACTCGTCATTTTCGGTTTCTGTCTGGCTCTTTGTACATTATAGATGTAGAAGTCTTTCTTAGATATGTAAATGCTGGATGTTGGATGTGCAGGTATTCCAGGATGGAGCGGTCGTTCCTGGCTGGGAGGGGAAGATCGTGGCGTGGGTGGAGGAGGACCACGGAGAGAGGAGGTAGAGCCCCAAAAAAGCAGAGTTCAACACTACAAACCTCATTCCAACCCACCAAGACTCCACTACAATACTTGTGATTGTGATTCCATAACAAAAAAATACTTGTAATACAATTAACTGGGACCAATGGATTTAATACCACTTTAAGAAAGAACCATGTTTTGAAAGAGGATGTTTCATATGAAAAATTTGACCTGACACACATTTTGGTACCTTTTTTTTTTTTTTTTCTTTATCAGAATGCACATTAGACATTGTTTGCACCTCAAACATTTCAGCGTGGGACTTTGCTAGTAATGAACGGTCAGTAGTATGATACTTGAAACTCCGGTTAATGAACAAGGTATTTTACAGAACATTAAACTTTATAAGCTGTACTCACCTAAGCTGTAATCACTGCATAGCATTCAGTATGCAAACCTTTACTGACATTTTTCACATGTTCCAGATTGCCAAATAGTGTTGTTCTATGTCAATTTTGATGTTTTAATAAACATGAATGATTGCATGGATCATTTTGTTGTTAGTTATTACCTGGCTGTACAGTAATGCCACTGTACAGTCATTATACACCTCCACTCTTGCACCCACACATTGACAAACAAGTCCACACATTGTCATTAGAAGCAATTAATTTTTGGGGGGGGGTTAGATTTTTGCAGCAGAGCTACATACACAGCACAAAGTGACATATTTATCTGAAAACAAAATGTTGACTCCCCATTTACAGGGGAGTTGTTTATTGTTAGTCAGAGCTTCTATGTCCCTGCATGTGTTCACAGAGTGTTATCAGATTGCATAGCGGGAATTTTGGTTTTTACGTGTTCAAAATGAACCATTAGCACACTCCTGTGATCAGCGTAGGCGTGGGTTTGCTTCTCAAATGATGCAAATGGTTTTCCGCAGATCAAATGAAATGTCACAGAACTTCCACTCTCAAAGTTAGCTTACGCTGCTTCTTGTTAAAGACAGCAGATGCAGTGTCTTCATTTACAGAATGTGGAAACTCCAGAAGTAAATAGTAGACGTCTTCAACTTCCAACAGGACGTCTTCCTGCATAGAAAAGTATATTCAGCATACTATAAGGCTCAGAGCAGCAGAAACAGGGCAATTATGCATTTTTTATGACACCCAACTATGCACTGACATACATTGGGTTATAAAGAGGTTCATTACAGCACTGCTCAAGGTTGTATGAAAACCACTAACCTTGGAGATTCTCAGCTGGCATTCTGACACAGGGAAAACCTTTGGCAGCTCCACTGTCAGCTCCATGCTGTGAGGAGCTCCTGATGTATCGGTCTTCATTTCAAGTTGGTACTCTGGCCTCTGCGGCTGCACAAATGTGGAGGAGATGACCTGGATCAAGTCCTTCTTTTTGTGCTCTGCAGGCCCACAGATAATTTGTGCTGCTGGGGTTTCCTGTCTCTCTGAACGCATAGAAGAGATCTGGTGCAAGAGGGCTGCCGGGGTCTGACTGGCTGTAAAAAGCAGCACTGTCGATTATTAAGAACTGCAGTAAAAGGTGAAAAACAATATACCTGCAGAGGGAAAGGAAATAGTTCAACACAAAGACAATGGCGCTTATCAGGGTGTAAGACTTATTACTTTACCTGGGTCTGGCTGTTTGCCGACGTTGGGCCACTGCTGAAACCCAAGGCGACGGTATAAGTCATCCATCGTGCTTTTCGGGCTGGAGCTGACAACACTGTACTGCTGAGATAACTTTAAACCATGCTGCTGCTGGGAAAATTTTAAGAGCTGCATATAGACATGGTTCATGTGTGCTGCTTCTTTCTTACATTCCTGTAAAATCCCAGGGTTTAATGCCACATCCAACACAGAATATTGGCCTGTGAAGGACAAAAAAACAACAGTGGTTTAATAGCTTTCTTGTTTATGTAATCAAAACATGAAGGGCAGCTCTGTAGCTTGTGATGCGGTACATCTTTGCCTTTTACCTTGACCTTCATTTGCTTCTGTTTCCAGTTTTCCTGCATATAAAGGTAGGGGCTTGTCGGGATCCTGAGGTGCTGGCACACGTTTCCAGCTACAGAGGTTTATGTACAGTAATCCTTTCTTTGGTTCCTGTTGAGGACACAGATGTGCTGTTATAAAATAAGTGTTGGAACACACCATTTCTAACCTATAAATGGAGGCAAATGTGACAGCTTTACCCTATGTGGCATACTGTGAACATTTTTTTTTTTGGCTTCTCTTATTTATTCATTCAGTCAATTAAATCTTTATCTTTCAAAGCATTTCACGAGCAGAGATGAGAAAGGAATAGATTAGTCAGAGGTCATCCTTGGTTAAAATGTAGTCTTTCTTAAATTCTGGAAGACTTAATATTTTTGCTCTATGACCTTGTTTTTATTTGATGAGTTCTTTAGACATTGTAAACCTATTTTTAACCCTCAATGACCTGAACAGCCACTTGTGACCAAAAACATCTCATCTAAAATGTTTCATAACTTTTGGAACACTAATCATATCAATACTATTAAGTAATTCAGGAAAAATGTAGTTTCTCAGCCTCTGCATCAGATTTTGACATAGTGATCATGGAAACACCATCATCTTCTGCAACATATAGTTCCACACTCGTCACTTTTCTGCAGATTTCTCTGCTCTGATGTATTAACTTTTGAATTAACCCAGACAGGTCAGTAAGTAAATATATGAAAATACCTAATTTGAAAAACCCAAATGCAGAGGAGAATATTATAATAAATGGTGATAAACCACTTAGGAAAGGTTAAATGAGGAGAAAAAAATCATTTGGAAGATGTCGCAAAAGGTCTAAGTGTTAAAGGGATAATAAGCCTTTTTGAAAACTATCTGCACTCATTTTAACAGATTAATTTTAACAATAATTAAACTGTCTGTAAATAGCAAGATACTTTTTTAGTCTGGAATGTGATGAATTTTCATCAAATTTAACAAATGGTGAGAGATACGTACATTTCTTGAGCACATAAACGCAACAGAGCAATCATTAGTTATTGGCCACACCTGGGAAGAAAACTACTGCCGACAGGAAGACACAAAATTAACAGATATTAAAGTTACTGAACTGTTTCCAGATAAAAACAAAACTTACCAGCATTTCAGCACACAGACATGAGTGTAGCTCAGGGGCAGCATTTAACTCAGCTCCTTCCTTCATCTGTTTTTCAATTAATTTGCGGTAGGCTTCAGGGTCGTCTTTACAAAGTTCATCCAGCATGGACCAAATGTGATTGACCTGCTGCAGAACATCCTCTTTGCAGCCTAGCGAGGGCATTGTCAGGTAAGATAACGAAATATCCGACTTGTAGCTAAAAGTTTTACAACACAAGCCTCCTGTTGATGAACTACTTTTCAGGAAAAGTACGAAAAAGGAGGATAAAAAGTGTGTGAATTCAGTCAGAGAAAGCGCCTTCTTACTGTTATACGTTTAAAAGAGCATAAAATTCTAAGTAAATCAAGCAAACCGATGCCCTA
Organism: Apogon talboti; assembly: GCA_037367365.1. Lineage (NCBI taxonomy): Eukaryota > Metazoa > Chordata > Actinopteri > Kurtiformes > Apogonidae > Apogon > Apogon talboti. The sequence goes on along the minus strand of JAPQRQ010000006.1, from coordinate 24,107,717 downwards.
AAAACGAACTTAATGAACTATTTTGTGTCAACTTAGCTTAATAAGTACCGGGGCTAATGTTGTCAGTTGCTATGGAAACTAGCTGACAGGCGATGTCATGCAGATGCTCCCTGGTGGTGAAAAGAAGAATTGCACACAGTATTAGGAGAGGCATAATTTATATTTAATACGTGAAAAATATAACATAGAAATTTGTAAAAGCATTTGTATGTTTCCAGTCAGCATTCATGTATACATGACGGACATATAAGTAAAAAGAGTGACTATTATTTGTGAATGTCTCAAACAGGAATCAAGAGCACCCTCTGCTTGGTATTCCTCCTCAGTAATTCTGCAAAGAGACAGTGATTTATTATTAGGTTCGCTGTCGAGTACAAAAAACAAACAAAAAAAAAACCAACTTGCAGTCTTTTTGTGGTTGATGTGGGAGATGTCAGCGTATCGAATTTAATTAAGGTTCATTGTTGTGTTTTCAGATGCTCTGAAATGTCTGTGTGTACCTCGATCATATCATATATCCAGCCCAAGAATTCAGCCACTTTGGTATAAACGCCAGGATGGTTAGGCTCAGCACAGCCTGTCCCCCAGCTGACAACTCCCACCAGCCTCCACACACTGTCATCCTGGCAAACCAGAGGTCCCCCGCTATCCCCCTGAAGAGGTAGAAACACACACACACACACACTGCTCATTACAGACTCACCCAGCTTTCATTATGCACACATTTCACTATAAACAAATCACACAGGACAGGTCTAATAGTTAAACACCCCTGCAAAGTAGTGTTTAGATCATGCATCTGACCTGACATGCATCCACTTTTCCCTCTGTGTATCCAGCACAAAGCATCCGTGGAGTGATCTCTCCATTGTACATGCAGGAGCTGTTGCACTTCTTCGTACTTATTATGGGAACTGGTGCTTCTTTCAAGGTGTCAGGTGAGTGAACTGAAGGAGGAAAACACACATTTAAAGCTGCTCAGTCAATACACATGGCACATTTTCCCATGATGTTTGGATTAAGCTTGCAGTGGATGTAAATTGATTTTAGAGTGGTGTAATAGCGTCTTACCACCATCAGGCTGAGTGTAACCCCACCCAGAGATCCAGCATTGTGTTCCTCCTGGAATATCATAATCGTACTGAGGCAAGCACACTGGCCTAATTGTATCTAATTAAAAAAAACAAAGGAATATATTCTATATTTTCAGTTTAAAATGCAACAGTGAATAGTCAGAATGTAATTTTGATCTAATACAAGACATTCATTAAATTCATTTTCTTACATTGTGTGAAAGGAATACTAATATATATATATATATATATATATTTATTTATTTATATATATGTGTGTGTGTGTGTGTTTGTGTGATTATTTTA